>CM031957.1:22383018-22763711 GCA_018749465.1 Paracanthobrama guichenoti
GACAGACTGACTGACTGACTGACTGACTGACTGACTGACAGACAGA
This sequence comes from Paracanthobrama guichenoti, assembly GCA_018749465.1. Classification (NCBI taxonomy): domain Eukaryota; kingdom Metazoa; phylum Chordata; class Actinopteri; order Cypriniformes; family Gobionidae; genus Paracanthobrama; species Paracanthobrama guichenoti. The sequence goes on from CM031957.1 coordinate 22,383,065, forward strand.
CAGACAGACAGACAGACTGACTGACTGACTGACTGACTGACAGACTGACTGACTGACAGACAGACAGACAGACAGACAGACTGACTGACTGACAGACAGACAGACAGACAGACTGACTGACTGACTGACTGACTGACTGACTCACTGACAGACAGACAGACTGACTGACTGACTGACTGACTGACAGACAGACAGACAGACTGACTGACTGACTGACTGACTGACAGACTGACTGACAGACTGACAGACAGACAGACAGACAGACAGACAGACTGACTGACAGACAGACAGACAGACAGACAGACAGACAGACAGACAGACAGATGCCTATCTACGAAAGAAAAGTCACAAATAAGATGTTTTTAATATTTCAGCTGTTGCAATGAAATTAGTCTTTTGCTGAAGTTGCTCCTCAGATGTTTCTTTGAGAAAAAGTCTTATATGTAAATCTGTCATACCCTCATGAGTTCCAGCAGTGTCTTAAACTGGGTTCAGATGTGCAGAGTTACCAACGTCTCCAGTCAACTGAGATTTCAATATGCAATTGATCATGGCTTATGAAATTCTTCCAAGACAAAATAATCTGAGCAGCTATCCCTATTCAGTTTTTGCCTCTATATTCTTATTGTGGGCACATCCAATGAGCATTTAGAGTGAGATCTGTTGGCTTTGCTTAGTGTGAGAAAATCATTTTTCAGAATTTTCAGAAATCTCATGCATTGTAGTTTTTGCTGGTATTTACATTTGCAGTTAACATTCTTGATTGTGTTTTTTGTCTAATAATACCTGTTTGTATTTTTGCAGGAGCTGCAAGCACGCTCACAACCATGGCAACAGACGGAGCAGACCGTGTGAGAGGATGGTCTGATGTCAGTGAAGGAATGACAGGTGAAAGAGAGGTTCTGCCCTTTGATTAAGATCACATCAAGGGTGCAGATGTGAAATGGCTATTGATTGGTTCCCTCTCTATCTTCTTCTGCCGTGATGAACAGAGAACACAATCACAGTGGGCGAAGTGGGTCTCAGAGTGGCACTGGCACTTTATTCGCAAGTGTCCGTCAGCTGTGTTGTGTTATCTTCCGTGATAGAGTGTCCGGCCTCTCTTGCCTCCCATTCCTCACAGCCTTATGACATCATAATGGCTGAAGATGGAGACTGTTAGTGATAATTTATGAGGCTATTATCAACACTCTGTGGGGACCTTAACAAATATCTAACACATAAACAAAAAAAAAAGAACACAACAGAAGTGGGGAATTTTATCAAGCTGGCTTGTTAAATGCATGTTATATGTTTCAGAAAAAAAATATAAATAGCTCCAGATGTAACATTACATAATGTGACAAATTGTTTTTATTGGAAGAGACATTGAACAATCTCAAAATGAACTAAAAATAGATCATTCAATTGACAAATACAATTTGTCCATGAAATTGTTATATTGTCTTCATTAGCCCCTTTCACATATACAGTCTTTACTTGTAAATTACTGGTAAATGATTGTGGCCTTTAAAACCTTGTGGCTCTACAGTTGGATACTATTACGCGCATCTCATGTTTTCAAGATTCAAGAGAGTTTTATTTGTCACATACACAGTTATATACAGAATATACAACCGGCAGTGAAATGTAAACAGGTCCGCTCCATGGACAGCTCCATATATCTGTAGAATTATAAATAAATCAAGTCAAGTAGAAAAAAAAAAATAAAAAAAAATAAAGAAGTGGAATAAAATAAGTGAAATAAACTGTGCAGTGAGTAAACTGTAGACTTATAAATATGTGGTTAACAGAAATGTACAAAGTATAATGTGCAAACAGGTTTATAACAGGTTGTTACACAGTAACAACGAGAACAGAAAGTGCAGTGCAATGTCAGTGTATCGATGTTTATCCAGAAGTGAATTCACGTGACGTTAAGTGACTGAGTTCAGGAGTCTGATGGCCTGGGGGAAGAAGCTCCTCCCGAGTCTCTCAGTTTTGGCCATCAAGCTTCGGAAGCGCTTACCAGATGGCAGCAGCGTGAAATGAGGGTTTGCAGGGTGATTAGAGTCCTTGATGATCTTAGTAGCTCTACCTTTGCAGCGTTTGGTGTAGACGTCCTGCAGAGACGGGAGAGCTGACCCTGAGATACCCTCGGATAAGCGCACGACTCTTTGCAGGGCTTTGCAGTCATGACTGGTGCTGTTCCCATACCACACTGTGATGCACTGAGTTAATACACTTTCTATCGCCCCTAAATAGAAAGTTTTCAGGATAGCTGGTGAAACCCTGAATTTCCTCAGCTGGCGCAGGTGGTACAGTCTTTGCCTGGCTTTTTTCACCTGTGTCTGAATGTGTGCAGTCCAGGTCAGGTCCTCGGAGATGTTTACACCCAGGTACTTGAAGCTGCTCACTCTCTCTACTGGTGACCCGCTGATCATGAGAGGGGAGTATGTCCGTTGCTGTCTCTTCCTGAAGTCCACAATCATTTCTTTGGTCTTGCCAACATTCAGAGAGAGACAGTTGTCCTGGCACCATGATGTTAGATGCTCCACCTCGTCCAAGTATGCCGTCTCATTGTTGTTGGAAATGAGGCCCAGGACAACAGTATCATCAGCAAATTTGATGATAGAGGTGGAGCTGTGTGTGGACATGTGTGTAGAGAGAGTAGAGCAGGGGACTCAGGACACAGCCCTGTGGAGCTCCCACACTCAGGGAGATGGAGGTGGAGGTGGACTGGCCTATTCTCACCACCTGAGGCCTGCCAGTGAGGAAGTCCTCAATCCAGTGGCAGAGAGAAGGATTCAGGCTGAGATCCAGGAGTTTGGCGGTTAGCTTAATGGGAACTATGGTGTTAAAGGCTGAGCTATAGTCAATAAATAGCAGCCTTACGTAGTTCCCACTTTTGCTGTCGATGTGAGTGAGGGAGGAGTGGAGGACATGAGAGATGGCATCTTCAGTCGATCTATTGGGACGATAGGCAAACTGAAGAGGGTCCAAAGTGTCAGGAATGAAGGAGCAAATGGTGTTTTTAATGAGTCTCTCAAAGACCTTCATGACTATAGACGTGAGAGCCACTGAACGATAGTCATTTAGGCAAGAGGGTTTACTGTTCTTAGGGACAGGGATGATAGTGGATTTTTTGAAGGAGGTGGGGACCACAGATGTAGCGAGGGACTCATTAAAGATAGATGTAAACAACCCGGCGAGCTGATCAGCACAGGACCTCAGAACACGGCCTGAAATACCATCTGGCCCAGCGGCTTTCCTGACGTCCACACGCTTGAGTGCCCTCCGAACTTCATCCTCCAAGACAGAGATCACATGGTTGTTGCTGCTCTGAGTGATTCCCTCTGACACGTCAATTGGCAGAGTCGCGCTGCCGTGATTACAATCAAAGCGCGCGTAGAAAGAGTTTAACTCGTTCACAAGCAACGGATCTGCGCTCACCTCTGCAGAGGATTTAGATCCAAAAGAACAGATGGACCTGCCACATGCGCCGGGAGTCGTTGAGTTGGAAATGAGACTCCACTCGATCCTTATAACGGAGCTTGGCGGCTTTAACTGCGCGTCGCAGAGCATAGCAGGACGATCTGTATTCAGTCATGTTCCCCAATAGGAGACCGGCATTGTAAGCGGCAGTGCGTGTGTTAACTGCAGCGCGGATTTAATTGTCCACCCACGGTTTCTGATTTGAGAAGCACGTTATTGTTATTGTTTGTGTGGCTTGCTCTGTAAGCATGTTGATGAAGCGCCACATCCGTGAACTCGCTGACATCAGATGAACTCGCCTGGAACATGTCCCAGTCAACGTCATCAAGAGCTGCCTGTAGCGCGGTCTCTGAATGGGGTGACCAGCGTTTAACTTCCTGCCTCAGAAAGATCATTTCTGATGACTGACATCACAGAATTTTCCGGTATTTTGGTGCTGATGTATGAGTGGTCTCTTAACGATAAAAAGCCAGAATGGCGTTGCTTGTGTGAACAACATATTTGTGTATTTACCGGTATCTCCAGGGAATTTTACGGTTATTTACTGGGATTGCTGTGTGAAAGGGGCTATTATGTCAAGAGTGTTGTCACTGAAACTTTATGTATACTTTTTTAAACAAATTTTTGTACCATTTAAAATATTTTTTGTCATGTCTTTTTTAACTTGATAATATTTTTAAATGTAATATAAAAATAATTTTACACAGTGCCAGGTCACAAAGCTTCACTTTGGCCTGTCGACCAGTCGGCTCCAACATGGCTCCTTGCTTCCTTGGCTGCACCGGGCTCCTTCTTCCCTCTCCAGTCGTTGCTCTACCTCCACCACGGATTTCTGGACTTTGGCTGCACCTTGTTCTTCCATCCCTTTGGCTCCGTGGGCTCCTACTTCCCTCCGGCTCTGCGTCAGTCCTCATTCACACCACCTCTGCCTCAGTCCTCCGGCACCCTGGCTTCACCTCGGCCACTCGTCATCATGGCTCCACCTTTGTCTCCTGGTCCTTCTGTGTCACCTAGTCTCTTGGTCTGTCAAACTCTGTCTAGGTCTTCAAGCCGATCAAGCCATCACCTCGGTCTGATTCAGGACTCCACAATGGCTCCTTCCTCCATCGGTTCCTCCTTGGGTCATCATCTTCCTGGCTGGCTTCTTGCGGTCTTCTGCTCTGTCTGCTCTGTCTGCTCCACCCTATTGGTCTTTTGCTCCATGTGCTCTGCCCTGGTGGTCTTCTGCTCCGTCTGCTTCACCCTGGTGGTATTCTGCTCCGTCTTCTCCACCCTGGTGGTCTTCTACTCTGTCTGCCCCACCCTGGTGGTCTTTTGCTCTGTCTACTCCCTCCTGGTAGTCTTCTGCTCCATCTGCTCCACCCTGGTGGGGTGGTCTTCTGCTCCCTATGCTCCACCCTGGTGGTCCTCTGCTCCATCCTGGTGGTCTTTTGCTCTGTCTGCTCCACCTTGGTGGTCTTCTTCTCTGTCTGCTCCACCCTGGTAGTCTTTAGCTCCATCTGCTCCGCCCTGGACCACCAAACGCTGCAAAGGCAGAGCTACTAAGATCATCAAGGACTCTAATCACCCTGCAAACCCTCATTTCACGCTGCTGCCATCTGGTAAGCGCTTCCGAAGCCTGATGGCCAAAACTGAGAGACTCAGGAGGAGCTTCTTCCCCCAGGCCATCAGACTCCTGAACTCAGTCACTTAACATCACTTGACCATCGATATACTGACATTGCACTGCACTTTCTGTTCTGTTCTCGTTGTTACTGTGTAACAACCTGTTATAAACCTGTTTGCACATTATACTCTTTGTACATTTCTTAACCACATATTTTTAAGTCTACAGGTTACTCACTGCACAGTTTACTTCACTTATTTTATTCCACTTATTTATGTTTATTTTTTACTTTTTTCTACTTGACTTGATTATTTATAATTCTACAGATATATATATATATATATATATATATATATATATAGTACTTTTTATTCTATTTCTATTATAATTTCCTCCTTGTGTTTTTAACTGTGAATTTTGCACTGTCCATGGAGCGGACCTGTTTACATTTCACTGCCGGTTGTATATTCTGTATATAACTGTGTATGTGACAAATAAAACTCTTGAAATAAAACTCTTGAATCTTGGTGGTCTTCAGCTCCCTCTGCTCTGCCTTGGTGGTTTCCCGATGGTCCGTCTGGTGTCCGTCTCTTCTGTCACCAGTCCTGACTCTCCCTCCACTAAGACTTTCACACTACTTCCTCATATTACGTTGGTCTAGTTTTGGCGTCAGGAGCAACATTCCATCAGGGTAATGTCATGTTATGTTGGTGTTTTCTTCTTTGTTATCATTATTTATTGTGTTATTGTCATGGTGATTCATTGTTTTATTGATTAGTTCACACCGGTTTCATATTGAGTCAGTTATCTTGTGTATTTAATGCCTTCTCTTCTCTTAGTTCATTGTCTTGTGTTGGTTGGGTTTAGCACACGCTGTTTCATTTTGGATTTAATTATTTTGTGTTATTTAATAAAGTTAAGCTGCAATTAGATCCGCTACGCTTCTTTGCATCTTCATCCTCATCATAACGTAATAGTTCTATTACCATATACTTAGTTTAAAAATATTATACTTGTATTTAAATTGGAAATATCTATATTCTTTTAATGAGACATTTTATGCTAAAATTACTTTTACAAATTAAAAGTACAAATAATCTGAATTCATTCCCAAAAGTCCCCTTAATTATATTCTATTTAAATAGATGTGTTTGTCTCTGATTTGTTATAAGTTATGTAAATTACGGGGTTGTGTGTGATACATTATGTTCTTAAATGCATTTTTATTGCATACCATTAGTGTCATGTTTGTTACCCAGATGATGTTTTTACTCTTTAACACTGTGATCTGTCCACATTAATCCTGGTCAATGCAATGGCCAATTTCAATGTACTATATATAGTATTTACAGGAAATATTATATACAAAACTGCCTTCATATTGTTACTGTGTACTTTTACTGTGTACTGTGTCTTTTTTTACAGTCAATTTCTGGCTGCAAGTTTTGTACTGCAAATTTAATTATTTTACTGTTTTACATGTATGTCCCCACATACCGCGATTTCCTAAAACTAGGAAATAACTATTTTTATTTGTGTTGATTTAAAGAAGAAAAGTCATTATTTTTGCTCTGCAATCCCTTGCTTCGGTGGCACACATAAAAACATGACAATAATTCCATTCACACATTCATTCAGCGGCCATGTGTGCTGCTCTGGGAATTCTTCAGCAATATAGACACTATAGTGTGGCACAGGCTAGATATCAATTAGTGTGATATATGAGCCCAGCTTCTACTAATTGGGACATGGCAATGTATTTAATAACACACATTAAAACCGTAATTAGGTGTAAATTGAGCTGCATCCTATTGTCTCCCAATCAACTGCATGAATGATGCCGGTAAACAGACTGATTAATACTCTCCGCAGGAGATGCGATTTAGCTCGAAAAACATCCAGCATTTCACACATCTACTCAGTGGGATTTTCCTGCATTTACGATAAAACATTGATCCTCCCGACGTTTCAGTCCTGAGGTTTGCTCAGATTGCTTCTGCAGGTCACGTTTAGGTGAAACTATTTCATTCATAATGCATATCACATTAAATTGTTATCCCAACAACATCAAACAAAGAAATAATAGAATATTCACAGAACAGCATGCGCCCTCCTGAGATTACATGCCATCAAACTATCGCACGACATTTGAAATGCAGCAAGATAAGGGTTTAAACATCAAGAAGCTTTCTGTCGGATGCTGCATCGAGGAGCACTGCAGGTTTACAGACCTTTTCTGTTGTACCAGCTGGAAAAACCTGCACAGGCATTTTATGGATTGGGGAGATATTTGTCAGGCCTGCAGCAAAATGCCCTGTCAGTATAAAGGATTATGGTTTTTATGAGGGTCTGTCGAGGAGGAGGATCCAGCTCCTGTAAACATGCTCTGCAGACCTGCGCTACAACCTGGAAAGGCCATCCAATCACCTAGTTAAAACACCCTTTCAGGATGATTGAATGCATCCGCTGATGCAACTGAAACAAGGAGCGGGTTGCGGTCCAAATCCATCTGTGTATTCATAAGCTGCGTGTTTGTCATGAGAGAAATGGTTTTGCTTATGCAAATAGATGATTTCTGTGCAAATGCCCTAACAGCCGCCCTGGTTGTTTCCATGATGATTTAATACGATTGTAAATGATTACTGAGAATCAATATGCAATTCTCCCTCCGTTTAAGTCTTTCTTTCCTCCTTTGCTTCCTCACAAACATGCATTCTTTATTGATCATATTCACTTGTGTCTTCTTGGTTATTTATATGATAATGCAGGGCTGGGTGACAGATTTTCATCTTTTTTAATCTGCACAATGCACATAAGCAATTTATGCGCCTCAGTCTCTGAATTATTGCTTATTTTAAATCATATTTTCAGCATTTTGATCAAATTGCGATCTGATCGAGTCCTTCCCCTCCGGAATGATTTGATTCCGGGGAATCTTTTATTTCCGAAGCACAATTTACAATGAAGGCTAATTCCTTGACATGTCCTACACAGGTACGGGTTGTTCTGTTTAAATGCTGTATATGTGTAGCATCAATTTCCTCCATGCTGCACTCCACGTCCTTAGCGTGCTATTGCCTAATGTAGACCAGCCAGGGGAAGATAATGAACTGTGGGTATTGATGTGGAACAAGAAAGTAGACTAATGAATTAGAGCTACTGGAGTGAAATGCTGAATGAGAGCTGATTTATTGTTGCTACAGAAATAAGATGCAGAGTCACCGGCGAGCTAAAGGCCTCTGCTGAGGGCTGGAGACTTTCCAGTGTTATTATATGGAGTTAAACTTACTTGAGGAAAAACTTTTTTCCCCACTCTCACTTTCTTGCTTACGGCTCACTCTAATCTGCGGATTGATTTTAACCCCTGCTGGGTCTTTTCTTCCTGTGTGTGTTTTTTTTTCCAGCCTTGCAGATTCAATAAATCTCTGGTGTGTAAGAGGCAAATTGGCATCAGTTTAAAGGCTGCCTGCCTCGACTGGTGATTTGTGTGTTTGTGTTTATGTGAATACCGATCATTTTCATTAAAGGTCTGCCTGACAATCACAACTTGTCAGGTGCTTCAGAGTTGTATTTCAGTATAAAGTAGAAATGAATCAATGCTTGCAACACTTGGCCTCAGATTTCACATACAGATCACCCTTATGAAAACTGAACAGTTTTTGCACAGTATCACTAGGTAAAACCCCAGATCACCATTATTAGATCAAATGTAGCCTAATTAAATAAAAGAAATTATAGTATTCATGAAAAATAACATCTTGAACCAGCATCTGAAAATGTTTCTGTGTGTGTCCTGGTAAATCCTATGTTAGGACAAAATGCCCCCACAAATATGGCAATGTCTAAAATCCTTGTCCGTGTAGGGACATTTGTTTGGTCCCCATGAGGAAAACTTTATAAACTAACTTAATACTAAGTGATGTTTTTTTGAAAATGTAAATGTTTTCTGTGATGGGTTGGCTTAGGAGACAAGTTAGTGTAAGGGGGTAGAATATACATTTTGTACACACTGTAAACCCTAAAGCTCAAAATAATGAATTGGTTTAATTCGATTAATCAAATGAACTTTTATGAGTATTTAGAACTTTCTTTTCTTTTGAGTTCTCAAAACTGACATTTTAAGTAATCTGATTTGCTTCATTGTTTTGAGTTTTATGAATTAGTTTCTTTTAATTTAGACATTCTTAAATTTAACTGAAACTGGGCTGGGATTTCAATTTCCCAGCATGCTTTGCCATGACACTCTTTTGTAGGGTTGCCATCATGGTGACGAGTGGAGCATGAGCTTAGTTTGAGAACAGACATTTATACAAACCCGATTCCAAAAAAGTTGGGGCACTGTACAAATTGTGAATAAAAACAGAATGCAATGATGTGGAAGTTTCAAATTTCAATATTTTATTCAGAATACAACATAGATGACATATCAAATGTTTAAACTGAGAAAATGTATCATTTTAAGGGAAAAATAAGTTGATTTTAAATTTCATGGCATCAACACATCTCAAAAAAGTTGGGACAAGGCCATGTTTCCCACTGTGTGGCATCCCCTCTTCTTTTTATAACAGTCTGCAAACGTCTGGGGACTGAGGAGACAAGCTGCTCAAGTTTAGGAATAGGAATGTTGTCCCATTCTTGTCTAATACAGGCTTCTAGTTGCTCAACTGTCTTAGGTCTTCTTTGCCGCATCTTCCTCTTTATGATGCGCCAAATGTTTTCTATGGGTGAAAGATCTGGACTGCAGGCTGGCCATTTCAGTACCCGGATCCTTCTTCTACGCAGCCATGATGTTGTAATTGATGCAGTATGTGGTCTGGCATTGTCATGTTGGAAAATGCAAGGTCTTCCCTGAAAGAGACGACGTCTGGATGGGAGCATATGTTGTTCTAGAACTTGGATATACCTTTCAGCATTGATGGTGCCTTTCCAGATGTGTAAGCTGCCCATGCCACACACACTCATGCAACCCCATACCATCAGAGATGCAGGCTTCTGAACTGAGCGCTGATAACAACTTGGGTTGTCCTTGTCCTCTTTAGTCTGGATGACATGGTGTCCCAGTTTTCCAAAAAGAACTTCAAATTTGGATTGGTCTGACCACAGAACAGTTTTCCACTTTGCCACAGTCCATTTTAAATGAGCCTTGGCCCAGAGAAAACGCCTGCGCTTCTGGATCATGTTTAGATATGGCTTCTTTTTTGACCTATAGAGTTTTAGCCGGCAACGGCGAATGGCACAATGGATTGTGTTTACCGACAATGTTTTCTGGAAGTATTCCTGAGCCCATGTTGTGATTTCCATTACAGTATCATTCCTGTATGTGATGCAGTGCATGTTCAACTTTGAGTAAAACGCAGCTCTCATCACTGTCACTTTTCACCCAGCCGTCCAATTACAGTGGAGGAGGGGCGGGACAAATACAACACCAACCAACCATCACATTCTGCTATACAACTTCAACAGATGAAAACAAGCAGCATAATAACAGAACAAAATAATTTGAAACACGAGCTAGAGCAAATACTTTACATTGTATAGGCAATTTTATATAGAATCAATACAGAAACAAACTACCTGTGAAATGAGATACTAGTAACACTTCCGCGGATATTCCGTATCATAACAAGAAGAGTCTCAACTGAAAAAAACACTGCGATGAGAAAACACTCTCAAGCGCTCACAGTGAGACGTTTTCAGCAGAGCGCCTAGTGTTTTCAGCCGGCTAAAAATACTTTGGTGGACACCCGGCCTTATACTGTGGAAAACATAGAAAACGTTCCTAGGGCTGAGAAAAACTACTTACTATGGTACAGTGATGGTAGTAGGTCTACCATGTATTTTGATGTAGGTCTTCACTGATACTGGATGATTACCATATTACTTCCACGTTATGAAATCCAAACATTTCCGTTGCGTTTTCCAAATCTTAGTTAGGTCTCGTTGGTTCCGCTTTCTAGCACCACAGGGAAAGTTGAGTGTGATGTGTTGTATTTACAGGCTGCAGGCTTTCAGCATAGCTGCAGCAAATAGGCTTAATTACACCCTGTGCGCTTCAGAAACTCTCTTATCTTAGTTCTGCAAGTCACCACCTAGCCAGCTCTTAATTACAGCTCACTAAACCTTTCCATCGTTCCTATGCGACTGCCGGCAAACCCTTGGCTGCGTACTCTGAAAGCGCTCAGGGCAGCGAACGGTATTTGTTGTTCGTTTTACTCTTTTTAGGAAGTGAAATATTAAATTGGTATCCCGGAAGCACTTTTGGGTTCATTAAAGTGGTGAGTGAGTAAAGTATTTGAGTGACGAGGGCGTTTTTGTAAGATTTGCATGTGTTTGCGTTCACACAAGTGCCTGTGTCTTCAGCTAACTTCAAGTAGACCCAGAAAATAAAACTTACTCACCCTCACGTTGTTATGAAACCGTGATGATTTTAAAAAAATAGTTTTTAATTCTTTTAAGGAAAATTGTATTTTAATAAAATTACATATATATATATATATATATATATATATATATATATATATATATATATATATATATATATAATAACAAAATAATGTACATGCACATCCAGGGCACGAAGCTCCCGTCCACCATATCCCAAAGATGCTCTATTGGGTTGAGATCTGGTGACTGTGGGGGCCATTTTAGTACAGTGAACTCATTGTCATGTTCAAGAAACCAATTTGAAATGATTCGAGCTTTGTGACATGGTGCATTATCCTGCTGGAAGTAGCCATCAGAGAATGGGTACATGGTGGTCATAAAGGGATGGACATGGTCAGAAACAATGCTCAGGTAGGCCGTGGCATTTAAACGATGCCCAATTGGCACTAAGGGGCCTAAAGTGTGCCAAGAAAACATCCCCCACACCATTACACCACCACCACCAGCCTGCACAGTGGTAACAAGGCATGATGGATCCATGTTCTCATTCTGTTTACGAATTCTGAAACCAAATTCTGACTCTACCATCTGAATGTCTCAACAGAAATCGAGACTCATCAGACCAGCCAACATTTTTCCAGTCTTCAACTGTCCAATTTTGGTGAGCTCGTGCAAATTGTAGCCTCTTTTTCCTATTTATAGTGGAGATGAGTGGTACCCGGTGGGGTCTTCTGCTGTTGTAGCCCATCCGCCTCAAGGTTGTGCGTGTTGTGGCTTCACAAATGCTTTGCTGCATACCTCGGTTGTAACGAGTGGTTATTTCAGTCAAAGTTGCTCTTCTATCAGCTTGAATCAGTCGCCCATTCTCCTCTCACCTCTAGCATCAACAAGGCATTTTCGCCCACAGGACTGCCGCATACTGGGCGTTTTTCCTTTTCACACCATTCTTTGTAAACCCTAGAAATGGTTGTGCGTGAAAATCCCAGTAACTGAGCAGATTGTGAAATACTCAGACCGGCCCGTCTGGCACCAACAACCATGCCACGCTCAAAATTGCTTAAATCACCTTTCTTTCCCATTCTGACATTCAGTTTGGAGTTCAGGAGATTGTCTTGACCAGAACCACACCCCTAAATGCATTGAAGCAACTGCCATGTGATTGGTTGATTAGATCATTGCATTAATGAGAAATTGAACAGGTGTTCCTAATAATCCTTTAGGTGAGTGTATATAACAAAATAATGTAATTTTATTAAAATGAAATAACATAAAAAATTAATAAAAAATATACCAATAAAATTGCATCATAGAATGGTACAATAAAATATAGTTGTACTACTACAATAAAATAATCAAATTTAAATATATTAAAATGTGTTTAAAAATGTGACATCAAGTCTGATGTCTGATGCCATATTTTTATTTAAGAGCTAAAGAACAGAACATGTTTATTACATAAGCTATTATATGGATTAAAAGACTTGGCTATGGGCTATTTTTATGCTTTGTGTTCCTTTTTGCTGCTTGTTGTCTGGATAAAAGCTGGCTGAAGGTTCTTTAATTATTATTTTTTGTGTTCCACGGAATAAATAACAACATGTATCTTCAGGATGAGCAACTAATAATAAAAAACACAGTAAAGGTGATTCATATTCAACATGATAACGTGTTGTTTAACAATCCAGTGCCGTACAGCGATGCAAAATGCAGTGCTTGTGTGTCAGGAGGATGTAGAGAACAACAAACAGATGTGGAGGGAGAGAAAGAGAGCAGAGGTGTGAAGATGAGCTGCGCTCCAGATCATGAGAGACTAGCAAAATAAAACTGCTGAAGTGAGCTCTTTTTCTTTCTCAAGGTCAGTGTCTCAGTGTAAGCATAAGGCTCTTGCATTATGTGCCATTGTGTGTGTGTGTGTGTGTGTGTGTGTGTGTGACTGAAAATAAAAGAAACCCCTTTGCCACCAGAAAGAACAACACAGGCTTTGTTAAAGGACTTATGAGATCCATAACAGCCCTGTTCTCTATTGTGCAGGTGTAGTCGTGTATAATCAAGCTAATATTGAGGTTCTCCCTGCTGAAAAGACCACCATATGTTGTGTTCGGGACACTGGTGGTGCGGTTTGCCCCCACCTGGTTGCTTCAACAGCTTATGCAGCAAGATTTTGGTCAAGAAACTTCACAGGAAAGACCATGCTGGACAACCCGCTTTAAAGTTTCAAATTTTAAATTGTTCTTTGATATCTACATAGAGAGTATGTGGCTTATTTAAGGGCAAAAATTGTCCAGATACGGTTTTACATGTCCATTTACAAATGATCTGAAATGGTATGTTTTTGCCTTATTTGGAAGGGTCATGAATAGTAATGTGGAGTTCAGTTCTGATTGGCTGTTTCACTGCATGGCTCATTTCAGTAGCTCACAGTGACAGCAAACACATCTCTACTGTCCAGCATGACAATGGCTGAAATTAGGCATCTAACCTTATATGTTTGAGCCTTTTTCTGAGGAAGATGCAGATTTTGAGGAACAACCCATTGTTTTGAGATTGGAAATGGACACTTCTGAGTGGTAAGTTTAGTCTTTATTTTAAGAACCTGCCAAACGTAACTGTTATATCAATACTAGAACTTCAGCTTAAACTTTAACTAGCATATAGCATTAACTTTACACATTAACTTACACATAACATCAGCAGTCACAACTTTGAGCCCCTGCCCCTTTGAAAGTGAAAGTGCCCTTTTCGATCGCACTGCAGTGCCCCCGCGAACGTGATTTCTAATTTCTACCATAGGTGACTGAACCAACCGAATGTGATTTCTACCGAGTAACTGTACTAGCATCTTGCATTGGATCTAGACAACATGGTGTAAATTATTGTTAATGTTGTCTCACTAAGAAACTTTCGATTTTATCAGAAATAGTTTCGACAGTCAAGTGGATAATATCACTAAGTTAGCCTACTTACTGCTTGCAGGAATATAGTTGGAATGGCCCCTTCTTCAGTATCAGATGCTGAGCAAACCCTGCTTGATATTGTCCCAGGTTAGAAAAACTGTCTGTGGTGAAATGGGCAGAGTAAACTAACAACATTGAATTAAATTGTTGCGGTATCCGGTTATAGATAAACATCAACCATGCCTGTTGACAGTTTTGTTCTGTAGGAAGGGTATGAAAAGTCCTCACATTCCCTGCACTGCCTGAAACATAACATTTATTTCCATGATCTGCCATTTTTGCTATCCTCGCTTGACGCTTGTTTCTTCACAATACCTGCAGAACTTCCGTTGATTCGGCTGCGCAGTTCCGCCTGGCCTTGAACATGTACTGGCATATGCAAATGTTGGGGGCATACATACTAATGATCCCGACTGTTAGCCTAGAAATCTAGACACACCCTACCGGCAGCAAATCTAATTTCCCGCGAGTGTAGTCTAGCAACTCTCAGTAGACCTGCGAGCTGGAAAAACCAAACTCTGGTCAGGCCAATCACATCGTGTATAGAGTCGGTGGGCGGGCTTAACATAATGACGGCAGAGTTGCCGAGATTCCACGTGCTACTTGAAAACAAAGAAGCTGGAGAACAGCAGCCTTTTGAATCGGCTTTGGCTGCGACTCTGGAAGACTTGTTGTTAATCTTTTCTTTGAGAAAAGAACAAAGAACGGTACTGAAGTCATTCTTAAGAAAGGAAGATGTGTTTGGAGTTTTGCTGACCGGATACTGTAAAAGTTTAATCTATCAACTAGCTCCGCTTCACCTTCTTCGTTGCTCTGGTTGGTTGTAGCTCTATCCTATTGCGTGCAGAGTGACTTTGAAAGACAACCGTTTATCCCGCCTCTCGGATTGAGCCCTGCCAATGGTGAGTTCCCAGACCCAACATCTTGATGTAGGTCTGGCTTGTCAGGCTACCCAACAGTTGCATCGCAGTTGGTGTTATGTTGAGATTTGCCTACTTTTCTGTAGTGTTTTTCACATACGAGATTTACATATGAAGGAGGAATCAGTGGTGTTTGGGACTCACGGTATGTGATGTCCATGTACTGAACTCTTGTTATTCAATTATGCCAAGGTTAATTAAATTTTTCAATCTAGGGCACATTTAACTAGTGTGATGTCTGTGTTCTTTCTACCAAAAGCCAAAAGCCAAAAGTTGCGTTAAAGTCCTTTTTTCCCTATTGTGAAACAGCTACTTAAACAAGAATAAATGTAGGGCGGGACTTGATTTTGTCCATTGTGAATTGATTGGATTGTTGTGGTTTGCTAATGGTGGCTCTCATGTGAGTGACAGGTTATCCCACCCTCACACCAGGAAACACATCATCAGTGAAGAGAAGTCGACGCAAGAGGAATGGGAAGTTATGGGAAGTTATTATGAGGGCACATGTATTTAATCATTTATTATAGGCCTAAATACTGAAATATTCCTTTAAAAAAAAAGAATGATACATTTTTATTTCATAACTTTTTGTTCAACAAAATTGGATTAAAAATACAAAACAACAATTGTAATTCCTGCAATATGACAACAATATTGCATCCTACTGTTTTGAAACATTTAGAATGTATGCAGTAAGCCACATGTTAGTATTTCCTTCAGAATATGCACACTAATGAACAAAACAAGAACCCCTGGATGTAACTAGAGAGGGTAACTAAACAAGGATAAAACCAAAGGGGTCAAGGCCCTGATGCAGAACTACACCATCTGGTCAAAACATCTTTCTATTGATTCTATTGCTATTCAAAACTACTCAAGTAATTAAATGTTTTGCATGCAAAATATTTATTGCTAATATTTCATCATAGATATTTATTTTAATTTTTTTTTACCAGTGTCCAATTATTCTTTGCATTTGAATCTTAAAAGCATAAAATTAACTTGTGATTGCTTAAAGTGTGATTTGCTTAAAGGTGTCCTATAATGCCCCTTTTTACATGATGTAAAATAAGTCTCTGATGTCCCCAGAGTGTGTATGTGAAGTTTTAGCTCAAAATACCCCACAGATCAGTTTTTATAGCATGTTAAAATTGTCTCTTTTTGAGGGTGAGCAAAAACATGCAGTTTTTGTGCGTGTCCTTTTATATGCAAATGAGAAGAGGGCGGAGCTTCAAGAGCTCTTGTTAGCAGCTCTGATTGCCGCACGCAGACATCCACTGAAAATTTCAGAAACTGTTCAGCCTTTTATGTTTAAACCACAGCACAGACGGACAATGGTAGAGAGACTTAAGGAGGCAACAGGACGTTTCTGAATGGTTAGTTGAGTTTATGTAGCTGATGTGGAGTTAACCATCTTCAAGTCATTGATTAGCATATTCTGTCATGATAATTTATAAATCGCTCATGTGGGAACTGTTGTAAGATGCACAGAGCCAGAGAATACATGCAACATGAAGATAGAACAGGTAGTTTAGTTTCATCTTGCATACATAAATGTGAAAAGAGGGATTCGATAGCTTGAGCAGACACTCAAATGTGCTCTACAGCAACTCTTCCTAAAGCAGCCCAACATGTCCTCACCCCCTTTGTTGTTTGTTCCTGGGGGCGGGGTTTATGTAAATTTTAGGGTTAGTGATGTCACTAACCTGTGAATAAGCTTGTTGTAGTTCCTACCAGCCGTTTGTTGTAGTTCCTACCAGCCGTTTGTTGTAGTCCTTAAAAAGCAATTTCTGTAAAAGAAAATATCTCCCTTTGCATTCAACTTTGAGCTTCATACATTTTTAGATATTGTTCATGCTCAACACGTTAAGTTTCTAAGTTTATATTAAAACTGTAATCCAAATGAATGGAAATGTTATATGCCCTTCAAATACATAAATCTTACATTCTGGCCTAAATGTTTTCTGGAAAACCAACACTATAATGTGATAGGAAAAATATAAACCCAAACTAGCCTTCCTGTAGCTCAAACAGTAGCACAGGTTCGATTCCCAGGGAATGCACTAATTTAATAAAAATGTATAGCTTCAGTGCAACGTATGTGGCACTGGATCAAAGTGTCTGCTAAATGCATAAATGTAAAATACTCCAAAGTAACACTGGAACATTCTTTAAAACCGGTAACACATCATAAAGACCAGTGGACAACAAATAGATGATTCTCCAGATGATATTTGCATTGGTGAGACAGTGGTTGGTTAAAGGTCAGGTCTAAACCCGTCGTCTGGAGCAATAGAAGTCTGAACCCGGCCTCCAAAGGTCATAATAAGCAGTACAAAGGCAGTCAGACACCTCATATTTCCCCTAGCCATGAAACACAGCTGATTCTGCCCACTCACGTATGCTGTGTAAATGTCAACTCATGATATATGTATGTAGTATTGATGTTTACATGAGCTCTTAGCATGTACACACAAAGCAGAGGCAGACAGATGCTATTTGTTTTGTCAGTCTTTGCACATAGAAGGGTTGAGAACAATTCTGAATAAAAGATGTGACTCCGATCATGATGAGTTGGAAGTTGAATTGAATTGGCCACATATAGAGAAAAGACCTGAAAAGACAGGAATTGAAATTTACTGAATTGCAGTTCAAAGACATTAAAGTGTCATTAAAGACATTAAAATTTCAGCATTTATGGAATGATTTGACATCTAAAGAAGATTTCTTTTTTTAACCTTAAAGAAAAAAAGACTTTTCTTATTCTGAGGTGAAAACATGCTTCTCTCTCTCTCTCTCTCTCTCTCTCTCTCTCTCTCTCTCTCTCTCTATATATATATATATATATATATATATATATATATATAAAATCACATTTGGTTACTTTTGAATCAAAATGAACAGTGAGTGATTTTAGCAAGCTCTCAGCTAAATTAAAGCTACACCTCCGTACCCGTGACCTTCATTCCCCTTGCGTTGTTTACAGAGGATTTGATGACTAATGATCCAAAAGAAGTTGACTATAAATAATATATATATATATAAACCAGTGATAAGCTGTTTAGTATGTTCAGCACTGCATTACTGTAGCTATTATTCTTTTGGGGAAAATTTCTTCATGAGACATTGCTATATATTGGTTTAAATAAATAATCTTTTAATATTAATTATAATATAAATATAGCATTGGTCGCTGGCTGATAGTCCCATTCAAGATTCAAGAGTTTTATTTGTCACATACACAGTTATATACAGAATATACAACCGGCAGTGAAATGTAAACAGGTCCGCTCCATGGACAGTGCAAATTCACAGTTAAAAACACAAGGAGGAAATTATAATAGAAATAGGATATAAAAAAAAAAAGTACTATCTATATATATATATATATATATATATGTCTATATCTGTAGAATTATAAATAATCAAGTCAAGAGAAAAAAAGGTAACAAATAAGGATAAAGTGGAATAAAATAATTGAAGTAGACTGTGCAGTGAGTAAACTGTAGACTTATAAATATGTGGTTAACAAATGTATAAAGAGTATAATGTGCAAACAGGTTTATGACAGGTTGTTACACAGTAACAACGAGAACAGAAAGTGCAGTGCAATGTCAGTGTATCGATGTTTATCCTGACGTGAAGTCACGTGATGTTAAGTGACTGAGTTCAGGAGTCTGATGGCCTGGGGGAAGAAGCTTCTCCTGAGTCTCTCAGTTTTGGCCATCAGGCTTCGGAAGCGCTTACCAGATGGCAGCAGCGTGAAATGAGGGTTTGCAGGGTGATTAGAGTCCTTGATGATCTTAGTAGCTCTACCTTTGCAGCATTTGGTGTAGACGTCCTGCAGAGACGGGAGAGCTGACCCTGAGATACGCTCGGATAAGCGCACTACTCTTTGCAGGGCTTTGCGGTCATGACTGGTGCTGTTCCCATACCACGCTGTGATGCACTGAGTTAATACACTTTCTATCGCCCCTAAATAGAAAGTTTTCAGGATAGCTGGTGAAACCCTGAATTTCCTCAGCTGGCGCAAGTGGTACAGTCTTTGCCTGGCTTTTTTCACCTGTGTCTGAATGTGAGCAGTCCAGGTCAGGTCCTCGGAGATGTTTACTCCCAGGTACTTGAAGCTGCTCACTTCAACTAGCCATGTAGTTTTAACCATGTGCAAGTTAAAACGATGCTCTCTGTGCCTTTAACTCGGAAAGTGCGTAAACATCAAATGAAAAATTAATTTCCATTGGACTAAAGAGAGGATATTTTGCTTTCTCATTTCTGGCACATACACACTCGATTTCAGTCTCTTTCTCTCTCCCTTTCTCATTTCGCCTTCTCTCAGCAGTGGATTCCAGCGGATAGAGAAGGGCAGCCGGGGTGAGAGGCTGAGCTTGGTGTCTCAATGTATCTGCGAGTGGAGTTGATATACAGGTTGTGACCTTTGAGAATCTCATCTCAGATCTTATTCCTCAACACCTGCACCTCATCTCTCCCTCTCTCGGCCTGTCTCCTTTTCTCTCTCCCCTCAAATGAGATGAGACAGATGAGAAACATATTGGAATTTCGCTCTGCCAAATCCGAGCTGCCAAACCGCAGAGTTTTGCAGTGATACAACGCTCGCTTCCTGTTTATCATTCAAGACTTCCATGTCATTTTGATGTGTGCCAATTCCTCAGCGCGAGCACACTAAGCTGAGGCTGCCGTCTCCTCCGCACAGTTGGATGTTCTCTGAAACACTAAATTACATTCATGGAACACCTGAGCAAACGTCGGCTTGTGCTCCCCAGTGGCCATATTCAAATAAGATCCAATTTTATCCTCATGCCGACGCCGGCGAAAGCTTGGACTCGAATAGACCTGCGAGCTCAAGGGTCACGCACACAAAACACATTCCTGAATACACTCGACCTCGTCTCCAATCTTTTTGTCTAGCACAACTCCTGTTGGACGTTGTGATTGGCATCTTTTCGGTTGTTGTTTTGCTTCTCCCAAAGTGGAGAAACAGCATAAATCCAAGCCACGTGCTGTCAAACAACGTGGTAAAAATATTCATCCCATTTAAATAGACTCATTCATATTCATGAGATATGCATCCCCACCACCTGGCCAAAGGACCACACCTGGACACAAGAGAACACATTCACAATCATTATTAGTGTATTATTAAGGAATAAATGATATCTAGGCCGTTGCTGCATCCCAATTTGTCCTATAAGCTTTAAAGGATAGAAATAAAGCATCCCAAATCATACTATGGTGAAAATAGCATGCCATGAATTTTCATGCACACCCATGCATGCTTTTTTTGGCCTAATATTGCCTACAACCTCCTGCACTATAGATGAGGAGGTGTTTGTGACAAATATTTGAATTATATGAAAAATATACATATTAAAGGGATGATAGTTCACCCCAAAAATATTAATTCTGTCATCATTTACTCACTCATGTCACTCCAAGCCTGTATGGTTAACACAAAAGATTATGCTATTTTATGACATGTTAGTGTCATAAACAATGCACACAACAATGCATATTTATTCAAAAGTATGTACTTTCCCATCATCATCGAAGTACAAGAAGTGGCATCCAAAATCCTGAGACCACTAGGATTTACTTTTGATTTTAGTAAATTGTTTGATTGATTGATTGTTTTTTTTTCTCTAGGTATTAATTTCTAGGTGACTAATCAAATACTTTTTGTCTCAGACCCTCACTTTTAGTATACTATTATTTCTTCTAATTTATATTTTATTACTTATTTCTTAATATTTTATTGATTTATTTTGGCTTTAAACCTGAGGTCAAAAGTCAAAGTTTATTTAACCACATTTACCCACAATTCATTCAAAGTTGGTCCAAAATGCTGTAACTCTGGTGAAACAGAAAAGTATAGAAAATAAAAGAACAATAACACAATTTAAAGTAAATAAAGGAGAAGAAGATTTCATTTCAAACTGTGTCAAAGGCTGAAATATAAAGCTAAGATATATGGGAAGATAAAAAATCGGCTAGAGAAGGAACAGCCCTCATGTGAACCTACAGGAGACAAAAGGCCTGTTCACACCGAGGACGATAACTATAAAGATAACAATAAAGATATAATTATAAAAATCATTCTCAATATTAAAGAATAGCAGAGTTCACACCACAGCTATAATGATGACGACAGAGAAACGTCAGTCAATCAGAATCCATTCTGCTTTAAAGTAACATGTCGACTTTTTGGGACTTTAGCTTATTCACCGTATCCCCCAGAGTTAGATATAGGAACTATACTCTCAGGAACTATACTCTCATTCCTGCATAATAATTAAGGAACTATGCTGCCATACCATGGGTGCAGCGGCGCAATGATATTACACAGCGCCTGAAAATAGGCTACCTTCCGTCAACATAACCAGCATGACAACCTGCTAGTATGCTGGGGACTATTTTCAGGCGCTGCGTAATATCATTGCGCCGCTGCACCAATGGTGCGGCATCACAACATGTAAATAGGAAAATGTTGGCGTCTCTTATTGAGCAGTAGGCTAGCTGGAGCCGTTTACTTCCAGTCTTTGCGCTAAGCTAGGCTAGCAGTGGGTGCGTCAGACAGAGTTATGGCACGCACAGAGATAAAAATGGTATGTATGGACTTATCTAACTCTGGGGGATGCGGTGAATAAGCTAAAATCCCCAAAAAGTCGGTGTGTTCCTTTAAAGACCTCAAACATTTAAGGCGACAGACAACAAAACTGCAGCACATGCTTAGAACAAACAGAATGATATCATCCGCTGGTGTGGACGCTAATATAGTTATCTTTAGTTATCGTTCTTGGTGTGAATGGGCCTTAAGAAGGCTGCCATTTCTGCCAATTGTAAATAAGACAAGATAATTAATGCAAATCATTGAAAACACAAAATTCTAAATAAAATGAAATCATTTGAAACTACGTTTTCACTCCAATCTCAGGGTAAGACTGCCAGAATTAAAATAAAAAGGCAAACGTGTCACTATAAAAATCTAATCATTTTACTTTTCATTTTGGCGTACTTTACAGGCACTCATGTAAACCTAGGAGACCAAAACCATTGGTAAACAAACCTGCCCAATACAAAACCAAACAATAACCAAGCTTCCAGGCATCGCAAGAGCATCATGGCACCGATTCTAGTTTCTGGACGAACTGTGAAGTTTTAAAGCACTGATATAGTGCTACATCCGCAGAGCCGGTATAACAGCGACGTGATTGATAAGGTGTTTCTTTCCCAACCCCTCTCGGCTCTCGCGCTGGAAGCTTAATGCTTTCTTCTGTGGGTTATGAGGCTCTTAGTTGCACCAACATGAAAAGGGGCTCATGGGGGACTCAAAGCTGGAGTATCTGAGACAGGTTTTAGCTTCAGGCGGGATGAGTCTTAGAGAGCTCTCCACCAGGACTTTCATGTTTCGCCTGCCGCTACATACAGCCCTCTGTTTTAGACTGCGGGGAGTGATTGTCGGTCTCACAATCGTGAGTGCTATAAACGTATTCGCTGGGCACAAAAAGCTGACCCCTCATTTCAGGTCACTTTTGACCGTCTTTGTTGCGGGCAGGGGAGTTTTTCTTTTATAATCTAAATGGATTCTTCAAAAAACCTGCTTCTTGTTTAAAAGCACTAACCCTTTTGCAGACGATCGAGAGTGCCTGAGAATAACAATGACTGTGTGTGTGTGTGTGTGTGCAGATGAACATAGATGTGCTTTTGTGTGTGTGTTGTGTGCACTTGAGCCCTTCGACCCTGGTTTCTGTGGCAACAGCATCAATAAGACTGCCGTGGAGCGCGGCTCACTCCTGAGCGTCTTGCCTCTCAGCAGTATCGTATACCTGCATTCCCACCTCAGGGTCCGTATACTCATGCACACACACACACGGACACACACAGTTCTGTTTTTTCCCACTGGGACAAATTTATTCTCTCATCAGCTTTCTGCGCTGTGACTTTAGGTTTGACCTCAGCAGATGGGCTCTGTCTGTAATGTACGCTGTTGAAAGTGTGAGATTTGGAGGCATGCTGAGAAAGACCCGTGATGGTAAACAGCACCGTTTCATCTTCATTCATCTAATGGGGAATTATTTCATAGAACAAATAACTTGACATTTGCAGATATACTTACAGATCAAAAAGGTGTTGATAGGTAGTGTTATAGACCTTCGAACGAGTGATGATTCAGGACACATTATGACATCACACAGTAATTTCTGTATAATCCAATCATCATACACACTGTAAAAAATTATATGACCATTAAGTTATAACAACATATTTTTA
This sequence comes from Paracanthobrama guichenoti, assembly GCA_018749465.1. Classification (NCBI taxonomy): domain Eukaryota; kingdom Metazoa; phylum Chordata; class Actinopteri; order Cypriniformes; family Gobionidae; genus Paracanthobrama; species Paracanthobrama guichenoti. Next base: position 22,406,689 of record CM031957.1, read on the forward strand.
CATTACTTTGCATTAGTCAATTTTTGAAAGTTATACAAGATTCACCTCATTTGAGTTCATTTTAAGTCAGTTTAATGTAATTTAAGGTGAAATGACTTAAACAGCCAAGTTGATTTTACTTAAAAACTTTACTTAAATTTAAGGCGGTATTTTTCCCCCTGGTGCACTATGCAAATGGATTAAAGGTTTGAGATTAAAATAATATAGTAATACATTTTATCATTATTTACTCACCCTCACCATGTGGTTCCAAACACATTTTCTCTTTATTTCGTAGAAGACAACAGATTTGAGACAGAATGTTCTGGCAATGAAAGCGAACGCGATGGAGGCTGTTGAGAAAACTGACAAAAAACACTGTAGGTAGTTTATATGACACGTGTGCTATATTGCAGGGATTCTGAAGTCATATAATATCTTTATGTGATGAAAAATATTAAAATAAGTAATTTTCAGCCTATTGTAAATAAAATAATCAATGATAAAAACCTGAAAACAAAACAATGATGAAAACAAAAACCTGATAAACCAGTTTATTATTGAACTGTCCACAAAGCATGTGGCAAAAATAAAAAATTTCATTTCAATTTTCACACCCGTCCTGTGAAATCCATGCTTGCAAAGTATGTGCGTGAAATCCATTCTGTACGATCCTCTTGTTTGTTAACATTCTTAAGTCTGAATCAGGCTTGAATTGTTTTGAAATTGATGTCATCCTTAATATTTACACCTGAGCAGATGAAACTCGTGGTTATGGTAAGGGGCGTGACATTTGTGACCCTGGAGCACAAAACCAGTCATAAGTCGCACTGGTATATTTGTGGCAATAGCCAACAATTATATGGGTCGATTTTTCTTTTATGCCAAAAATCATTAGGATATTAAGTAAAGATCATGTTCCATGAAGATATTTTGTAAATATCCTACCGTAAATATATAAAAAATGTATTATTAGTAGTAATATGCACTTTTCTCAATATTTAGATTTATTTGCACCCTCAATTTCCAGATTTTCAAATAGTTGTATCTCGGCCAAATATTGTATATCCTAACAAACCATACATCAATGGAAAGCTTATTATTTTATTATTGAATGCGTATTAATAATGAATAATTATTATTATTCAGTTTTCAGATGATGTATAAATCTCAATTTCAAAAAATTGACCCTTATGACTGGTTTTGTGGTCCAGGGTCACAAAACCAGTCAACGTGCACTTCTCCGCTAAGCGGTTCCAATCACAACACACTGGGCCAGCTAACCAATCACAGCACATTTTATATTTCAGAAGGAGGGGCTTCATCAAAGCCGAAACTAAACGGCGCTTTTGGGCCAGACTGGGGAGAGAGGTACTGTAATAATGTAAATTATGTGAAAAAATAATGTGTTTATTGAACAATCAAGCATGAAAGCATATTCTAGTACACCCCAAAAGCTAAATCAAGACTTTGTAAAAGGGCATAATAGGACCCCTTTAATTTGGGTACTTTGCGGGCACTTTTCAATACTGCTTTGATTTTCATTTTGTCATTTGAATTATTTATTCAACATTGTCAGAAAATACCTTCCATACAATGTAGTGTTGCGCATGTATTGTAAAACAGCATGGCACGGTTTACACTGCGAAAACTTCCTGAATGGTAGGTTTTGTCTTCAAACTGCAGGTCATATGAGTCTTGGCAACCCGCTACCACCTTTAATTAGCTTTCTTGGGAAAATCCTTCACAGTTGCAGCTTTGAGAAAATCTCCTGTGTCTTACTTTCACCTAAGCATGCTCCCAAAGCTTCTCCAAAAATATAACAAAAATCGCTTTTTTTAGGTTTCATGTTTCATTTGCATGTATAGTGTGTGTTTGAGGCAGAAAGAAAGAGATTTTTCCCATTTGAAAAGTTATTTCCATACCAAAGAGCTCTTCTGTTTGAGAACATAATGAAACATCACAGGAGGACAGCATGAATGCAGCAGCCAACTTGCAAATGAATTAAATCATCGAGAACCCTGCAGGCAAACCGGAGAGGAAGAGGCCCGTGTCACTGTCTTCACAGCTGTACAATTCCACATCCTCTCCAATTAAGACGTCTGTCCCCATTGGCTAAGAAAACCTGTTAACCAAACACAAATCAAAGCGATTAGTCACCACAATGCATTTATTGTGTTGCAACATTGATTTCATATAGCGTGACTGGCCTTCTGGATGTTTCTATTCAAGATGGTTGTTTATTTTTAGAATAAGCTTGAAATTCACAGAATTTTTCTTGTAAGTAAATGTTGATATTATAGCAAAATAAACAGATTGGAAATTGTATGACATTGCATTGTCTCAAAGTCAACCACAAAGTGACCAACTGAAGTGAAATGTGACATGGAAGCAATGGCAGATTTTCAGAATTTTGATAAACAAATCAAATAGCAGTAGCACTTTATTTTACAGTCCTGTTCCCTATGTACATACTATGTACTTATTATAGTTATTACAATAACTGGGTAATAACTAGGTACTAACCATGAACCTACCTCTAAACCTAAGCTCAACCCATGTAGTTACCTTATATTACCAGCACTTTCTTTTGAAGCTTACCCTAGGAGCTATTCACTTCTGTTGTACAGTAAAAGCAGTTCGTATACTCTGCTAAGCATCACTTATTGTGTTAAATGAGAGAAGAAAAATCATTCAAGTTTGGAATGACATGAGAGTAAGTAGATTTTAAATTTGTAACAGTTTTAATCTTCAGGTGAATTATTAATTGCACAGATGTTTGTGCTTTTCCAAGGAAATGAATGTACTTTTAGTTTAAGTCTAGACGTACTTTAGCATTATGCAGCTGTCATCTGTCATGTGAAGGTCGGAAAACTTCACCATTGAGATCCATCTAAACTTTGGGAAAGATCTCAGTGCGGTCTGAACTACTGATGGATTTCAGATCAGTTGTTAGTTCGTGTCTTTCCTCTTCAATCACCCAAACCACAAACGACCAGCTGCCCGAGGCTACGAATGACTCATCGTGTGCCGGCCTGCGTGAGAGTTCCTCTTGTCAGGAAGAGTCTTTTAATCCTTTGTCCCATGGCCCATCCGCTGCTCTCGTCGACTGAGGTTCAGAGGTTTGCTTGACACTGCGGAGTCTGCGTTTCCGATAGCAAGAGTCATATGAGAAAAAGAGAGGATGTAAGGGGGAAAAGTGGGTGGTGGGCAATGTAATCCATTATTTAATAAACACTTCAATGAGTGTGAGATTACTTAATGTGCTTTTCAGAACATAGTAGAGTACAATGATTTAACGACTTAAAGTGTTAGGGTCTGATGTCACAAGGACTAACTCAAGGTAAAGAGCTCAATAAGCAAAATATTTTTAATTTAAAAACACTGAATACACATTTCATCACTGTTGAATGTTCCAATAGCTCTGAAAATGTCATTCATCTGTAGATTTGCAATTCCTGAAGGAAATACTTATATACTAATGTTACGTTTTTAGGTTCCATGTAAAGGAAATGTTATATTTCAGTCAGATACATTTTGAATGCTGAATATTCTATCAAATGTATACAAGACCATTTAAATAATTAAATAAAAAAATGACAATTCTGTCATTATTTACTCACCCTCATGTCGTTCCAAACTTGTATGCTTTTATTTTTCTGTGGGAGATTAAAGATAAAAATGTAATCTGATTGATAATCTGTTAAACTCCAAAAAGGTCACAGATGCATCATAAAAGTATCCCATATAAGTCTTGTGCACTACATTTTTGAATTGTAATACTTAAGAGTTAGATGTTTGGAATAAACCCAAACCGGAATGTTTGAGGGATATCAAATGCAAAGACTGTAATTATTGTGTTTCTTTGAGCTTTCAATTTGTCCTTTCTATCCGTCTCCTGGCAGGCATTCAACGGAACTCAAAACGATGATTCACACATGAGGCATTTGCAAAGAAATCATTTGAATGAATTACAATCACTTACCATTTACATCAAGTAAATTCATAACAAAAGTCTTGAGAAACAGATGGTGAGGTGGTTTTAAACACCGACAAAATATTATCGTGAAGTCACACAACAGGTATCTGATTGTCTTGTTATTCCAAGCACTATACTATACCTAAAATTAACGTAGTTTTGTATTTTAGCATGCACAATTTGATCATTTGGAACCAATTCTATTTTTATTCTAATTAGCATAACATTCTCATTTGAATCAGGTCCGCGATATGGGTCAAATGCTGATTGTTACCTCTGCGTGTCTTGAGTTATGCTGAGATCTGCATTAAATAAATTGAGGCCCTATTATTTTTCCAATTAGGTTTTAGGCAAACGTGATTAAAAGATAAGTGCGAAAACGCTGACGTTCCCCTCCAGTAGACTGGAGCGCATCACTCCGCCTGAGGCGAAACCTTTGAACAAACAACAAAAGGTTTGAAACCTCTGAGCCAAATAACATTAATTCGAACAGAAGGAATGCTTTCCGGCTCAAAATATCAAAATTAATGTTCATTTTGCCAGTAGGACATGCTAGTTGCTAAATAATTGCTAGTTTCACAAAGCACAAATCTGGCAAGTTACAGTGACAGCTGATAATTAAACTCCATTTTTATATTTTCTGAAAAAACTAACTCAAAACTCACCGCCATGATCCTATAAGATGTTCTGCGATGTTGCCAGAGCATTTGGCATTATTAGGATGCCATCCTGGAGTCGGCATTTGAAATCACTATGAGAATAAAATTTGGCCTGAAAAATATGATTTAAATAATAGTTAAATAAAACAAAGATTACTGGAGTAGGTTTACCAATACATACTATTACAGTCTTTCTACTTCCAAATTTCACGTTATTTGTATTTTTTGTACTTATTTGTGAAATTTACTAGTGATATCTGAATGAAAATTGGGTAGCACTTTATTTTACAGTCCTGTTCCCCATGTACATAGTATATATTTATAGTTATTACAATAACTGGTAATAACTAGGTACTAACCCTGAACCTACCTCTATACCTAACCTTAACTCATGTAATTACCTTATATTACCAGCACTTTCTTAGGTAAGTACACCGTAAGTACACGTACTGTAAAATAAAGTGCAACCAAAAATAGTTTCAAACCAAATCTTACACCAAATTTATATCAGTGTACAAAACACTTTTAATGCTTAGTCAATTTCAAAATCGCCAAAATTCAATTAGACAAAGTTTAAGTTTTGTCTCATAGTGCCACATTTGTGAATTAAAACCTTGTTTGATTCATTAATTGTCCTCGCCTGGATTCCTGAACTGCAATTCTTTGAGCGCAAAGTCATTTAGTTTGTTCCTCAGTGTTTCTGTGGTCCCCGAACACACTTTAATTGAAATTGTCCCCCATTGTTCACACCGACAGTTTTGATTTACAGAGATAAGCGACTTTGCCTTGACCTTGGTGGGCTGTGACATGGGTCATGGGCTTAGGTGCTTTTGCAAGCATCCTCAATCAACTCGGACCGGCTCAGATTAAACCGCGCCATTGGCCCACAAAGATTAGTTCTTTATTTGCTCCGTCGTCTCTTTCTTCTCTGTTGGCGGCATCCTGAGGAAAGGGGGAAGGAAACGTGTAAACAGTGCTTCAGTCAGCAGCTTGGCAGCCCCTTTAGTTCCAAATGACCAATGATATTGATTACATAACACTGCATGGTCCACTTCACTGCCCTTCTATTGTACGTGCTTATCAAACGAGGTGCACAAAGCAAATTCATTTACTGTTTACTGTCCCTAAGAGGGTGGATTCCACGTGTGGAAAAATTCGGGGACATAAGATTATGTCGGTTAAATAAATAAAACTCTTTTAGTTTTTGCTGCCCAGCTCAAAACAACTGCCAATTAATCCCCAAGAAACTAATACAAGTTTTTTTTCCTGGGTGCATATACTAAATGAGGTTTCATTCATAAAATTTTTAGTTTCACATTGTTTATTTATAATTTCACTCATTTACTCACATGTTATTCTGTTATGTTGTTCTGGAATCCATATCGCCTTTTGGAAAAGAGTGTATTAAAATAACGTCCTTGCTGCTCTTTTCCATGTAAAGTGAACAGGGCATCCTTCTGTCAAGCTCCTGATTGACATAAAAGCACGATTAAGAACTGCATAAGGTTTGTAGTCTATGTTATAAATCTTCTGAGGTTATAATAAACTTGATTTGTACTCAAGGGCCACCGGTTTTCAAACAACACGAGTGAGTAGATGATGAGAGTTTTAAATGGCCCCTATTATGCTCATTTACAGGTTCATAGTTTTGTTTAAGGGAATACGTTTACATGATTTAATGTAAAAAAAATAAATAATAATAATTCTTATCATTTGCATTGTTGCAGCACCTGTTTTCACCCTCTGTCTGAATAATTGTTTTTCTATGACTAGTCAGCCGGCCCAGGTCTTTTTGATCGGTCTACCGCATAAGAGTGTATGTCGGAAATGTAATGTAACTATGGCGTCAGTTTTGCCATATCAGTTCGAGATGTTATAACTGTGTCATTTCTCTACATCACTGCATCGATCTGCACGGTTCAGGAAGAAGTCATTAGAAAGATGGTGAAAAAAAAAAAGGTTCTCTCAAAACAATATAAAGCCCGCCTTGTTGGCAGAGGCTATTTACACTAACTGAAAATGACATCTGGCTGGGCCAGAAATAATTACAGAAGACACTGGATTGTCAACAATAGCAATAGTGTAAGGTGTGCGTCAGAAAGTTCTGAAGCAAATCGACCTAAGTTCGACCCATGTTATTACTGCATGCCATTTAATGTACAGCAACACTGAGGTGCAAATAGTATGTGCCACTATTTATAAGTATACATAGCATCTAATTACTATTACACTTATTGCAAAGAAAATACTGCTATTTTTACAGTGTAAACAGAAGATCACTATTTTCGCTTAGTGTAAATAGCAGATCGCTAAGAAAATACTATTTTCAATTAGTGTAAATACACTCACCTAAAGGATTATTAGGAATACCTGTTCAATTTCTCATTAATGCAATTATCTAATCAACCAATCACATGGCAGTTGCTTCAATGCATTTAGGGGTGTGGTCCTGGTCAAGACAATCTCCTGAACTCCAAACTGAATGTCAGAATGGGAAAGAAAGGTGATTTAAGCAATTTTGAGCGTGGCATGGTTGTTGGTGCCAGACGGGACGGTCTGAGTATTTCACAATCTGCTCAGTTACTGGGATTTTCACGCACAACCATTTCTAGGGTTTACAAAGAATGGTGTGAAAAGGGAAAAACATCCAGTATGCGGCAGTCCTGTGGGCGAAAATGCCTTGTTGATGCTAGAGGTCAGAGGAGAATGGGCCGACTGATTCAAGCTGATAGAAGAGCAACTTTGACTGAAATAACCACTCGTTACAACCAAGGTATGCAGCAAAGCATTTGTTAAGCCACAACACGCACAACCTTGAGGCGGATGGGCTACAACAGCAGAAGACCCCACGGGTACCACTCATCTCCACTACAAATAGGAAAAAGAGGCTACAATTTGCACAAGCTCACCAAAATTGAACAGTTGAAGGCTGGAAAAATGTTGCCTGGTCTGATGAGTCTCGATTTCTGTTGAGACATTCAGATGGTAGAGTCAGAATTTGGTGTAAACAGAATGAGAACATGGATCCATCATGCCTTGTTACTACTGTGCAGGCTGGTGGTGGTGGTGTAATGGTGTGGGGGATGTTTTCTTGGCACACTTTAGGCCCCTTAGTGCCAATTGGGCATCGTTTAAATGCCACGGCTTACCTGAGCATTGTTTCTGACCATGTCCATCCCTTTATGACCACCATTTATACCCATTCTCTGATGGCTACTTCCAGCAGGATAATGCACCATGTCACAAAGCTCGAATCATTTCAAATTTGTTTCTTGAACATGACAATGAGTTCACTGTACTAAAATGGCCCCCACAGTCACCAGATCTCAACCCAAAAGAGCATCTTTGGGATGTGGTGGAAAGGCCCTGGATGTGCATCCCACAAATCTCCATCAACTGCAAGATGCTATCCTATCAATATGGGCCAACATTTCTAAAGAATGCTTTCAGCACCTTGTTGAATCAATGCCACGTAGAATTAAGGCAGTTCTGAAGGCAAAAGGGGGTCAAACACAGTATTGGTATGGTGTTCCTAATAATCCTTTAGGTGAGTGTAGAATCTATTGGTATTTAAACTTAGTGTAAATAGCATCTATCGCTAAGAAAATATCTTTCAACTTTCAACCGTTGCCTAAATTTTAACCATTGATTTTTCACCTCCTCTGCCTTTGGAAATCCACGTAATGATGTTTTCCCTCACAGTAAAAAACAAAAAAAACTGTGTTTCTTTGATAGTGACAAACCTTTCCTGGCCTTACAATTACTTTTGTGTGAGGGTGAGCCAAAGTAGCCATGTGTTACATGGTGATGTATAGCTAGGTTATAGCAACAATGGCAGGACTACAAACGAGGCATTTAAGGCAGGTGTTTTCTGTCGGAGAGATTCACTCTCTTTGGTGTGGACTTTGTGCTTTGTATCTTTGTAGATTGTTTAGATGCACAAACGGTTATATTACACACTTAAGGAAAGGTAAAATTATTATTATTATTTTTTTAAAATTGGTTTAACCATCCCTTTAAGCAGTTATCGCACCGGTCACGTGTGTCACATGTTCACTTCTATCATTTGAGTCTCACTGAAGTGTGAAGTGAGTTTATTTCACATTAGCTGTGTTCCTTCTAGTGACCTTGCTTACTGTAATTGATATTAATTGCCTGTCACACATCTTGTTCTGTATACATACTTGGACCGAATCTTTGCTCTCCTGCTTTCAAGCTGCAAAACATAATGAATTATTGAGAAGTCATATATTCCTCATGCCTGGTCAAGAGAAAATTGATTGTGCAGGATAAAGCTGTCAAGCTGCTTATACTGGCCTCAAGCTGCTTTACTGTAGCGTTTCAATCCAAATAATTGGATGATTCACAGTGGCTATTGATCCAACGAATGAATTTATGAAAAGAATGTTGGGTGTGAAATGGACATTTGGAGTTATTCAAAGAAATTAGCCTATAGATAAAGTCTTTGGCAAGAAATTAGTTAGATTTAGAATTAGAGTTATTTATGTTTTTTTGTACAGAAAAGCAGCCTATAAAAAAAAAGAAATCAGCTCTGCATTCGACTTCTTATCAGTATCCAAGATCTTAACAGTAAGCACTATATAAAATAAATATAAATAATCAATTGTATTAAATAACAAAAAGAAGTGAATTACATTGCATTCAAGGTAGACATTTTTATTAGTTCATGCATTTCCTGGGAATCAAACCCATTGGACTACATAAATAATAATAAATAATGAGTAATAAATAATATATAAAAATATTAAATATTTAAAATGATTCACATTTGATTATTAATTATATTAGAGAGAGAATGTAACATTTTTATATAGTATTATAACTGTAAATATTATTTTATGTATTTATATTTATATATTCTTAAAAAATATAAAACAATAATATATGAAAACATTATGTGTCTCTCTCTCTGTCTATGTATGTGTGTATATACACCGACCAGGCATAACATTATGACCTAGTATTGTGTTGGTCCCCCTTTTGCTGCCAAAACAACCCTGACCCGTCAAGGCATGGACTCTACTAGACTGGTCGTACTTCTTAAATGGACGCCGCTTTTGATTTACATGCCAACAATAAGAAGCTCTAAAAAGATAGATGACGTGAAAAATGGTGGGTGATTTGTGCTTGAGGGCCACTCTTTCTTTAAGAGTAAAAAATGAAATAGATAAATGTCTTGAGATGTGAGTCTGTACAAAACTGCTCATTTGCTTTTAAAACAAAGACAAATTCATGAGACTGATTGTCAATATGTGGGATACACTACTGGACAAAGGTCAGGTCAGGGAAGGGAAGGGAGGGGTTATATCAATGATCATTAGCATACAAGACGACAAAATGTTCACTTGCTGCCTAATATATCCCACCCACTAATGTGCCCGTGATGAAGAGATAATCAGTGTTATTCACTTCACCGGTCATAATGTTATGCCTGATAGTTGAGATCTCTGAACAGTTTGTTTCGAGTTGAATTTCATGTGCAAAAGAGTAAGTACAATTGTCTAAAATGTGTACAATAACTAAATGCACATGACTCTTCACAACTTCACAACATTATTTTGTGAGCCATCACATGCACAATTAGTCAGACATGGACACATATTCTATAAATATCTGACATGTTTGAAATGTCTGCCAAATTGGCAAATGGCCTGCCAATGTAATGAAAAAGGAAACACAATCTTACCAATCAAGTCTGAAAGCATATACTGTATATGGAGTTCTTAGATATAAGAATGTATGGTGGTGGTGATATTAGGGTTGTGTAAAAATGAATGAGCAATTGTCAGTTTTCAGTTTACATGTAACATTTCTACAAAAATAAATGTACTGTATAAATAAAAATGTTAATTTTCTTTTGTGTACTACAGAATTGACTTATCCCAGTAAATTTTTACCTATACTGAAATCTGTATCTAAAAAGCTCAGTGTGATACACAAGAACATTCAGCTAGACAAAACTGACATTCTTGTATAGTATATAGAAAGCAGTCAGTGTCAACAAAAGATAATTTAAACATCAGTGTGGCTCACATGATGACAAAAACACTTTTGGCCAACTTACTGACACAATGGCTGCGTCTGAAATCTTAAAAATGCTGCCTTCGGAGGACGCATTCCAAGGTATGAAGGCATCAAAGCCAATCCAATGTTAGCTTCACTTTCTGTCTCCTGAAATGTTTCCATCGCTGTCTTTGATATCGCACAATCCTAAGCATTCCATTCTGTGACAGAGGAGATAAAAAAAGAAAGATGGCGTCTGAAAGTTGCAGTTGCTGGTTAATTTGTGTGTAAATGTACGTTTTTGAACAACATTTATCACTTTTGATGTTATTACTAGCGAGAAATGTCTATTGTAGTAATTAAACATTCACTTAGTTGTCACCAAAGCTCACTTTATTTTGTTGTAGATCATTAAACCGTTACGTTTAGGTTTTGAAGCATTAAGTGTTTTGGATGAGTTACTACATTTTGTAGATATGCAATAGAATTCTGACGTTCCAACAAACAGATGTGACAATTGCACTTACAGTTTAGAGAATGTTAAATCTTTCCCTGCCATTGACAGAATATTCCATCATTTACAACACAATGCTTCCCCACCATTGGCGGAATTTTCCAACTAGGTACAGCTGCAGACCAGAGATCCCCAAAAGTCGGCAGAAACTCCAAAAGGTGACGGGGGCTCCACGTGCATTTTCACCATTGGCTCTGGCTTCAGCCAATTGTAATTAAGTTACATTTCAAAATAAAAGTTCATCAATTAAACATTATTTCTAGGTGATCTAAAATAAAAATTTATAAAAAATTAATAAATATTCCCATATAAATAAATATGCTCCGTGAGAGAGGAGCCCGTGGCCAGTGCCATTCGGACTGGAGTTTAAACCTCCGCTCAACAACAGAAGCGGGAATACCCTGCAAGCCGTCCAGCATGTGGGAATGTTTTACTCTATCGCAGTGTTCTAAGCAACAGGGGTGTCCTGGGGCTTGAGAGTCACAGGATAGGAGGTAGTAGTGATGCTGAGTGCAACTAAAAAAAGTCCTATTGTCCAGTGAGGTCCAGTTGGGGAGTTACAAGCGGCTCGGCTCAGCAATTTCATGTTGCATAACCTTACTAACTGCCAGTCCCATCCTGCAATCAATTTCACTGGTTAAGGTTAGGGTGGAGGAGAGGTTTAGGGGTTAGCATTTGTTGTAGCATAGCATTGTGTAGGAAATCAGGAGAGTGATTGACATGACCAGTTAAATCTTTAGAATATGCTGTGGGGGGTCATGCATACGTGTCATGGCCCTGTCTGTCAATGGGAGGAAACCACATGTTATTTTGGAGCTCCCACCCCATTTTTCAGATCTCCAGGCTGCAGCTGTACCCTCCTCTAATTTTTTGGCAATCCATGTTCTCACTGTTACATGGTAGGGGGCTCTATTACGCATCTTCTGAAAGAGTACAGAATCTCTGGATCCAAAAACAAGTGAAGCAGAACATTTTTATAGAAGCATCGCTTATGCACGTTGTAATCTTTGGGGGGGGAAAAAACACAATTTTCTCAGCTTTTTGTTCAAAATGTTGTTTTTTTATTGAAACTTACCCACATTCAAGTGTTCATAAAAAAAGAATACATGAAACTAGAATAAAATGTTTTTGTTGTTGTTTAAAAGCAGAGGCTCTGTTCTTTCTTTGCATGTTGAGATATTCATACAACAAAATATTCTGGGGGCCTTGAAAATTTTGTGAAAAGAATCAAAAATGCTGGCGGTTACTTTTTTTTTTTTATGTCTGGTGGGGAAAAAGTCAAGTTAAGTTTTTGGAAAATGTGCCAAAGCGATTGAGAAAAACTGTAATACAATTAAATAACTGCAAATTTTTTAACTTTAAAATAATATTAAAGATTAATAGCAAATGACGGATACTGTTTATTTGTTGCCTACGGTATTGATTTTTTTATCCTTATCAAAGGCCGACCAGAGGCCGAAATGTTGGTATCAATCCAACCCAACTTTACAGTGCTTTGGCAATTGTGATCCAAGTTGATAGTCTAGTGCACAGCTCACGCCTACTGTAAGACAGTAGACTTGAGAGAAAAATAGAATTAAATGACTCTTTAGACAAGCCAGAATTTAGCAGAATCTTGGAAGTCTTTGAAGACTTCCAGCCTAATCCCGTCTGCACCCATGCCGCCCCCTCCGCAGCTTTAATTTCTGAAGTCTAAGCCCTTCTCTTGCCGGAAAAGCAGACAGTGGGTCAATGCAGAGTGTCGAGATTGAAGCCTTGCGTTGTTAGGATTGAAACTGAACAGATCATACTCTAGCCTTTTCCTGAATGCGACATTAATCCAGTATGGATAGTAAGAGGATAGAGAACTATTGTTGGGGAATTGTGTAGGGTGAATTCACGTCTGAAGCTGAATGCTTGTATTTTTCTAATAATGGGATACGCTTAGCATTGTTTGGGTGCTCAATGGTCGATTATTTGCAGCTGTAAGTGGGTTGTCAATATCCTCTGGGTAATATCAAAAGCCAACTCATATAACACACAGGCTCAGGCTAATCCAGGATTTAAAAGAATTTTAGCATCTGCAGCGCTGCACTCAGTTTAATTTTTCAGGCAGAGGATCATAATCAATAACAAATCAATGAAAAACTGTAATGTTTCACATCACGGCTGATCACCCAACGGTGAAATGAGGAACGGTTCACTGAGGATTTTCTCCACACTCTCAAAGATCTATAAAAACAGACAATATATTTCATGTTTGTTCTGGCATTGTGTAAGAAGAATGACTGTGGTCGTACTTCTTAAATGGACGCCGCTTTTGATTTACACGCCAACAATAAGAAGCTCTAAAAAGATAGATGGGGACGACATGTGAAAAATGGTGGGTGATTTGTGCTTGAGGGCCACTCTTTCTTTAAGAGTAAAAAATGAAATAGATAAATGTCTTGAGATGTGAATCTGTACAAAACTGCTCATTTGCTTTTAAAACAAAGACAAATTCATGAGACTGATTGTCAATATGTGGGATACACTACTGGACAAAGGTCAGGTCAGGGAAGGGAAGGGAGGGGTTATATCAATGATCATTAGCATACAAGACTACGGTTAGTCACGTGATGCAAATTACATTGCCTGTTGGTCTTAGAAGAATTGGAAATTACACAGAAAGGAACTAGGGGCATGGGAATATTTAGTTGCATGTTACAAAAGAGAAGAAAAGAGTCACTTTAGTGTGGATTCAAATTGAGTATAATGCAGCTGAACTACACTGAAAAAAACAAGTAAAATGTACTTTAAGTTTTTGCACACATATGATTTTAAGTAAATTTCACAGTATGGAATTAAGTAAACGCTACTTAACTAAGTTAAATAAAATCAAAGAAAATAAGTCATTTTAACTTGGCCCGTAAAAGGTTGAGTAATTTCTACTTTGATTTCTAGTTTCCTTTGAAATACTTTTTACTCAAACAATATAACACTGAATTAAACCATGCTTTTAAAGTGTATGTTTTACTTATAAACATCTAAGTAAATAATACAAAAGATATTGTGTAGACACCGTATCCACATAGAACTAAAGCAGCCCCTGAACACAGAGACCTCAATACTTGTTACACAATACACAATGACAGTAACATTCAATGGATTGTCATTTTGAGTAGAAAATGAACTCCAAATGTCACAAAATGGCAAGTTACTAAACCTAACAACAAAAGTAATAATAAAACAGTGTAAATATAGCCGGAAAACAGCTGTTGTGAATCATTGGAATCAGTGCTAGAGTGAGGAATTATGGGATTTGGAGTTCGGGAGACAGTCAGTATTCAGGCGAGGGTGCCCGTTGATTGTTACTGAGGGAGATTGCAGGACTGGTAGTCGTGACAACAGCAAAAAATGATTAATTATTGTATTAATTATTCAAACCCAGTGCATGATGGGAACACCAGTATCAGAAAAGTTGAGTAGTTTTGTGTAGTACTAATATAGAATTTACAGTAACACTTTAGATTACAGCCCGGAAAGTACTGCATAGGTATAAGGGAACAATATGTAATATTTGGGGAATAAAGGTGTAACTACCAGGAAAATTAACAAATTATTTATACTGTTACAGGGTAAGTGTGAATCTGCGGGCTGTAAATTAAAGTGGTGCTTGTTCCCCTCTTGTTTCATGTAGTTACAGGGTGAGTACAATAAAAACACTTACACACAATCTGATATCAAAATCTTAGGTCATTGAAATAAAAAAATAAAAAATGAAGAAACAAAGAAACAAATACTCTGCAAGGATGCTTTAAATTGCTCAAAAGAGATAGCGAAGACAATGTTACAAAAGATTTTCATTTCAAATAAATTCTGTTGTATATATTAAGCAGATATTATAAAGTATTAACTGTTTTCAACATTGATAATAATCAGAAATGCTTCTTGAGCAGCAAATCAGCATATTAGAATGATCTCTGGAGGATCATGTGACACTGAAGACTGAAGGAATGATGTTTTGATCACAGGAATAAATTGCATTTTCAGATTCAAATAGAAAACAGTAATAACATTTATATTGTAATAAAATTTCACAATATTGCTGTTTTCACTGTATTTTTGGTTTAAAAAAAAAAAAAAAAAAGAGGTGATCTTGGCGATTTTACCAACTGTAGCGTAATAAATTCAGACAAAGAAAGTCTTTTAGTGTTTATTTGGAAAAAAATTATAAAATGTGTTTAACAACACCAATGAGCAATTTAGATTTGATTTATCGTGACTAAAAGCTCTGTTCCAAAATACAGTGATCTGCCAACCTATTTTAAGGCATCACATGACAGAAAAATCACAAGATACCTGTTTTTTTGGCCAGATACTAAAACTGTCTGTAACCACTGAGGAGAAGAAAATTTCAGCATGCATTGCTACAAACCCTGTGAAACAAATGAGCCAAAATGGTGGTGTCCTGAGAAAAGTATCATAAATAGGTTTATTTTTCATTCAATACAGAAATACTGACTTTAAATGTAATATTATGTAATAATATAATATGAAATAGACACTCAAATGAAAATAAAAACCTCTTATATAAAAAAAAAAAAAAATATATATATATATATATATAACGTAAATTACTAATTGATCACACTTGCACCATAAATAAAGCTGAATGGCAGGCGTGCTTGTTGTATAGATTGCTATAATGTTGTGTGGCTAAACACTGGCCCACCCAGAAACGTGAATGGGATCAAAAAACAGCAAATGTGCCAAAATCCTCTTACAAATCATTGAGTGGTTTGACGTTCGCCGCTCGATCTATCACTCTCGGTGACACAGTCTGCCCTGCATCAGTCTGACCTTTTGAAAAACCAGCTGTTCCTTTTTGCAAAATGTGACCAGAGGGGCGGTTTTGCCAGACACCAATTGATTAGACGAGCATTAATCAAACAGAAGGATTATCCCCTTCCATTTCTATAGTAAACCAATTATAGCACTCATCGCCGAGGAAGGTTAACTGGCTGGATGGGCAATCCGTTTTGAACAGCTGACGCTTGAGATGTGGGAGAAAGTGAGCAAAGGCAATGTGCGAGATGGACTTGTGGGGGAGACAGGCACGAAAGGACACAATTGACCATTAAAGTTAATTGAGAAAATGGCCTTAAAAGGGGCATAAGATTCAAGGATGCATGGCAACCACCACGCTCGTCCTGAAAATGGCCCTGATTTTGTTGTGCTGTACTGGGGGAGGCCAGATTGAAGCGTTGCTCTCTCTTTAATGAATTTCATGGGTTTAATGATGATAGCCACTTCTTAAAACTTAATGATCCTTTGCATTTTCAGCACAGCTAAACTGACCTTGTTTAGGGCAACATTGAGTCATCACACTAGACTCTATAAAATTTTATCTGGTTCAATAAGCTATAAATCCTTAATTTGGAGGGAGAGGTCCATTGCACCTAATAGTCTTTTTATTAATATCAATACATGATTATTTCCTAGTCATTGCAGTCACATCCAAGTAATGAATGGAGTAATGAATGGTATTTATGTGGAAGTGTCATGCAATGTCCATAGCTGAGTGCTGCATTGCCATTGAGATGCATTGTTATTTTTAATTCAACCAGCACTTGGATATCATCACAATGCACCTACTGTACTTTCTTCATTATCTGTGGCAATGCTGGCTCATTTGCTGCCCAAGATGAGATAAGACATTACCAAAAATAGGGGGATTTTTGATTCTTCCAGTATTTATTAAGGACACCTGAGTTCAAAATCCATCCCAAAATGTAATGTTTCTAATGAACAGAATAAAACTGCAACTGAAGTTGTCAGTGATAAACATGCATTTTCATTGTAAAAGAGCAGCTCTGAAATTTGCATGATAAGTTTTAATGTTCTGTGGGGAAAAAGTTGGTTTTCAAGAGAATGAACAATGACAGAATATTTTTTTAAAAGGCAAACTATACTTTACTTTACTATAACTATACTTTTCTGATACAACAACAATTATCAAAAGACAATAATTTTTTGGGGAGTTGCATTTAAAATCTGATGCTTCTGATTTCCAGGCACTTAATTAGACACTACATTTTATGGTGTCTGTCATTCAAGTTCACATTGTCTTTGGAGAGCATACTGTTGCTTTCGGGCATCTTTGATGTGGAAATTTACAAACTTAGTGCTTTGAATGAGAAAGGGAATATACTTTGCGAAACTCACTAGTTAGCATCTCTCCACAACATATCTCTTCAATGATTGATCATATTCCACTGCAGAGTTTATCATCTATTCATATGGGCCAAAACAACATGAATTAATAACATAAATATTCAACTTTCCCTCGCATAGTATACATAACTAAAAATATGGACAGCTCCTTTTAATAATCCAGTGAAGACAAATCTTAACAATGACAATCTTAGAGAATAGTGTGCATCCAACTTTGTTTAGGGAGGGTCCTTCTCAGTTCCTATGCACAAAGGGAAGACTTATTTACTAGTCTATTTATTATTATTAGTCTGGTGTAGAAGTAATTTACTGGCCTGTACAAAACTCAGTCCTGAAAATGCATTGCTGAGCCAAGCCTGGTGATCCTCTGGTGTCTGAATGGGAGCAAATCCCTGTGTCCATGTTCCAACATCTAGTGGAAATCGTTCCTAGAAGAGAGGAAGCTATTAGAGCTGCACATGGTTTTGTGATTAAGTGTCCAACAAGCAAATATGGGTGTGGTGTTTGGCTTTACTGCAGTTCCTGAATTTGAATTCAATTTGGATCAAGGCAGCAAACAGGATGAAAAAGTGCAATTGTAGGATGGACGGACGGACAGATGGATTGATGAAATGTCAGAACGATAGACAGGTAGACAGACAGATGACAGATAGATAGATAGATAGATAGATAGATAGATAGATAGATAGATAGATAGATAGATAGATAGATAGATAGATAGATAGATAGATAGATAGATAGATAGATAGACAGACAGACAGAGACATAGAGACAGACAGACAGACAGACAGAGACAGATAGATAGATAGATAGATAGATAGATAGATAGATAGATAGATAGATAGATAGATAGATAGATAGATAGATAGATAGATAGATAGATAGATAGATAGATACAGACAGACAGAGACAGACAGACAGACAGACAGACAGACAGACAGACAGACAGATAGATAGATAGATAGATAGATAGATAGATAGATAGATAGATAGATAGATAGATAGATAGATAGATAGATAGATAGATAGATAGATAGATAGATAGATAGATAGACAGATAGACAGATAGATAGATAGATAGATAGATAGATAGATAGATAGATAGATAGATAGAGAGATAGATAGATAGACAGATAGATAGATAGATAGATAGATAGATAGATAGATAGATAGACAGACAGACAGACAGACAGACAGACAGATAGATAGATAGACAGACAGACAGACAGACAGACAGACAGACAGACAGACAGATAGACAGATAGATAGATAGATAGATAGATAGATAGATAGATAGATAGATAGATAGATAGATAGATAGATAGATAGATAGATAGATAGAGAGACAGACAGACAGACAGAGACAGATAGGTAGAGACAGACATACAGAGACAGACAGAGAGACGGATGACAGACAGACAGACAGATAGATAGAGACAGACAGACAGACAGACAGACAGACAGACAGACAGACAGACAGACAGACAGACAGATAGATAGATAGATAGATAGATAGATAGATAGATAGATAGATAGATAGATAGATAGATAGAGACATAGAGACAGACAGACAGACAGACAGACAGACAGGTAGAGACAGACAGAGAGACAGATGACAGACAGACAGACAGACAGATAGATAGAGACAGACAGTTAAATACAGACAGACAGACAGACAGACAGACAGACAGACAGACAGACAGATAGATAGATAGATAGATAGATAGATAGATAGATAGATAGATAGATAGATAGATAGATAGATAGATAGATAGATAGATAGATAGATAGATAGATAGAGACAGACAGTTAAATACAGACAGACAGACAGATAGATACACTCACCTAAAGGATTATTAGGAACACCTGTTCAATTTCTCATTAATGCAATTATCTAATCAACCAATCACATGGCAGTTGCTTCAATGCATTTAGGGGTGTGGTCCTGGTCAAGACAATCTCCTGAACTCCAAACTGAATGTCAGAATGGGAAAGAAAGGTGATTTAAGCAATTTTGAGCGTGGCATGGTTGTTGGTGCCAGACGGGCGGTCTGAGTATTTCACAATCTGCTCAGTTACTGGGATTTTCACACACAACCATTTCTAGGGTTTACAAAGAATGGTGTGAAAAGGAAAAACATCCAGTATGCGGCAGTCCTGTGGGCGAAAATGCCTTGTTGATGCTAGAGGTCAGAGGAGAATGGGCCTACTGATTCAAGCTGATAGAAGAGCAACTTTGACTGAAATAACCACTCGTTACAACCGAGGTATGCAGCAAAGCATTTGTGAAGCCACAACACGCACAACCTTGAGGCGGATGGGCTACAACAGCAGAAGACCCCACGGTACCACTCATCTCCACTACAAATAGGAAAAAGAGGCTACAATTTGCAGGAGCTCACCAAAAATTGAACAGTTGATGACTGGAAAAATGTTGCCTGGTCTGATGAGTCTCGATTTCTGTTGAGACATTCAGATGGTAGAGTCAGAATTTGGTGTAAACAGAATGAGAACATGGATCCATCATGCCTTGTTACCACTGTGCAGGCTGGTGGTGGTGGTGTAATGGTGTGGGGGATGTTTTCTTGGCACACTTTAGGCCCCTTAGTTCCAATTGGGCATCGTTTAAATGCCACGGCCTACCTGAGCATTGCTTCTGACCATGTCCATCCCTTTACCCATTCTCTGATGGCTACTTCCAGCAGGATAATGCACCATGTCACAAAGCTCGAATCATTTCAAATTGGTTTCTTGAACATGACAATGAGTTCACTGTACTAAAATGGCCCCCACAGTCACCAGATCTCAACCCAATAGAGCATCTTTGGGATGTGGTGGAACGGGAGCTTCGTGCCCTGGATGTGCATCCCACAAATCTCCATCAACTGCAAGATGCTATCCTATCAATATGGGCCAACATTTCTAAAGAATGCTGTCAGCACCTTGTTGAATCAATGCCACGTAGAATTAAGGCAGTTCTGAAGGTGAAAGGGGGTCAAACACAGTATTAGTATGGTGTTCCTAATAATCCTTTAGGTGAGTGTAGATAGATAGATAGATAGATAGATAGATAGATAGATAGATAGATAGATAGATAGATAGATAGATAGATAGATAGATAGATAGATATAGATAGATAGATAGATAGATAGATAGATAGATAGATAGATAGATAGATAGATAGATAGATAGATAGATAGATAGATAGATAGATAACAGACAGAGACAGACAGACAGATGACAGACAGACAGAGACATAGAGACAGACAGACAGATTCTTATCTTTTTAAAACAGGAGTGGTCGTAGATAAAGAGTAATTTTCTCGCTTTGCTCGGATGGACATCTAAAAACAGTTGTGAGACCTCATATTGTTATTCACACATCTAGAACACCACTGCTGCTTTTAACTGCTCCAGTGGTCCGAGTCACTGCAGATGAGGTAGTAGGAACAAGCAGAATTTGAAAAGGTCACCATGCCGATTATTAATGACATGTCAAATACAAGAGATCTGTATTAGCATTTTAACAATGTTGTCCTTGATATCTAAACGTCTGGCAGCTAAATATGATCTCAGGCCTGATATAAAGATAAGCACACATCAATATTTGGTCCCTGAAAAGCTGTGCTCAAACATGCCACATCCTAAATGCACATCTAAAACATACATGTGAAAATCCTCTTGTGTTTTGGTTAAGGGGTGGTCCTGGGGTTTGATTGAAAAGGTTGCCCCCCAATGTTGACCTTTGGAACTGGGCACAGGTGGAGCTTCTAATGCTTCCCCACTCGAGTCAAAATCACTGTTTGACGTTTTTTATAGGTTATTGCAGAAGAGCTGTTTGAAGGAAATCTTGCTCAGATTAGATGAGATTCAAATTACATTGTCTGTGCAAGCAATATTACAACACTTCCCTTTTAGATTACTTTATGAACGAAATAATTCATGATGAACCGATGAATTATTGAAAATTATTGCACACTGCAAGCAGTGTACATCTTGGCTTGGCAAAGTCTGCTCCTATTGTGTCGTTACACCGTCTGCCCATCATGTCAATTAACGTGTGTACTGATTTCAATCAAAATTTAGCATGACACATTGTTTCCTGCAATTCATGTGTAAATAAAAACATTTAGAATGGCTCTGTGAGGCCATAAAAGTCACAGTATATGTGTTGCTTTTATGCAGCTTCTATAAGGATAACAAGCACTCAAAGTATCAGTTTAACCATAATATAATCAAATAATTTAACCATAATGTTATGTGTGAGCTTTGCAGGATTGTCCCGTAATCCTGAGGTGGTTACGTTAATTACTAATCAATTGCTCAGATCAATTTCAGATTCCATGTTTAATGCATTTCTGTACAAAGAAGCCATCTTGGGGTCTTTTCACCTCGCATACCTATAGCTAAAAAGGAATAAATAAAAACAGTGAATAAAACATTTGCATATACATTGCATTCAGCATATACAAGATGTTTAACTTTTTCATTAAACTATTGGGATACTATACACAATCACAGTCATAAAGCTATTAAAAGCTTCATTCAATTATTACAACCGCCAATAAATTTAAAGAAACATGACATCATGATGAGATTCAAATGGCTTTTACATTGTTAAGCAAAGACATGATTCGTTTACTCTACATGGACTTTGTCCCTAGAGGGCTTGAGGATTTGAACTGAAAGAAAGTCATGAAATATTCATTGCATTAATAGCTTTACATGCATGTTTTTAATTACTAGTAATCTCTACTCTGCAAGTTAGGTAATAGAAACCTTCATCTGGACTATCTCAATAAAACTTGAGATCTATAAAAAAACAGATTTAACCATTTGCTGTAACATTGGATTCCACTGACCTTTTTGTCAGCAGTTGATGTTGAAGTGAGCGCTCCATCATTAAACTGAATGGCTTTTTAAGATACGAATGAACACAATTGACTGTGCATTTTAATAAGTGTTGAAGGTCACCATCTGGAGATGGACAGAGACAATCTGATACTAGTTATTCTAAGATGCCTCTTTGAGCATAAAGTGTT
Organism: Paracanthobrama guichenoti; assembly: GCA_018749465.1. NCBI lineage: Eukaryota > Metazoa > Chordata > Actinopteri > Cypriniformes > Gobionidae > Paracanthobrama > Paracanthobrama guichenoti. The sequence continues at coordinate 22,429,081 of CM031957.1, forward strand.
TAAATATATTCTAGTTGGTTTGACTGAAACAGAAATGTGTTTAACTAATTCTTCCAGCCCATGACTGCTGGTGTTCCAGAACCTCCTCGCGGCCTCCTAGATCCAGATGGTCACTTCATTAGTTTATGCTGTGACGCTACACTGGTGGTGTAAACAGCCGTGACAGACCCGCGGCTAATTGATATGAATGAATGTGGGTTTCTCACTGGTGCAGGAGTCTCAGGAGCAAAAACAGTGAAATAATTTGTTGGAAGGAATGCAAATGTTGCCTTCCACCAGTGCTGGCTTGATAATTCCGGCAAGATGTATCGGTCTTGCTGACTTTTTTTGAAACTCGCAACTTAAAAGAGGAAAATGTGGTAACATGACAGCTTGTGGGACAGACCTCAAATTTGCAAGTGTTCTTCTGTGAATCTCTCCATAAAAATACATTTTAAAATGATTTCAGTTGCTACCAATTATTTTCAGGAAAAACGTTAGTCAATGGAACTTTTTGGACACACAATGGATGCTAGGAAAGTAAGACAGACAGCTAATTGGAGCAAAGACAGACACTTTGAAGCTGACTTGTGCTTAAGTTTTGCTTTCACATGTCACAGTGAGATTTGTTTGTGATTGGTATTCCTACAGAAAATTGCTAGCACAAAAAGTCTAATGCTCTCAATTGTCCTTTCTGAAAAGTAATTTATATAAAGAGAGAGTGAAGTCTTCTGAGGCATAAGCGCATGCATTCTGAGTGTAAGGTCTTGATTTTACCAGCAGCTTGAACATGAGCTGCTGAACTCAACCTTAACACCTTTCTTATAGTCCCTATATTATCTTACACCTTATATTTAAGAATCGTATCTATTCTATTCTAATATCGATTTATTTATTTATTTTTAATAAATGTACTTTTGTAAGGATTCAAAGCTGTGTCCTGGCTTTTGACAACCTCAAATATTTAAAAGAATTATGCAATATCAAAGCAACTAAAAGTCCTAATTGTTTTAGGTCCTTTTAGCTAGCATCAGAAAAACAAAATAGCTTAATACATGTGATAATATGGTTATGTTGTCAACACCATCATGTCAACCCATTCAGATTTTTTTTTAATCGATAGAGCTGGCTCTGAGCATGAAAACTTTCAGTATTCCCGATTAAGAGTTGAATGCTATATTTGTTAATATTTCTAATAAACATTTGACACGGCTGTACACATTATTTTTGTGTCTGACAGTGTTGACATAATGCGAGAAATAAACGTAATAAATATAAATATTATTGTAATATTATATAATCACATATTATTATAAATATTATTTATTATATAAATATGTAAATATAAATGTACCTTAATTCTGTAGCCTGCTTTGTCTGATTATAATCTGCTTTTTTTATATACATGCATGCTATATACATATGCTATATATGTATATTAAATGCTCATTCACAAGCTCTAAATTCTCCCTGACTACTTAATTACTGAATATATAATAGAAATGAATAGAAATAAAGGAGCATTTGGGGTGGTGGAGGGTAGCAGAAAATGATATAAGCTGCAGTTTATATTGCATTGTGATTGACAGGATTAGATGAACATCCTCCATTCAGAACTCAATTAAATTAATTCAATATATGCTTTTCCCTAAACTCAAAGGTAATAACTCCATATTATACATGTACATTTAAATTCAGCTCAAATTGTTATGCTGCAAAATAATTGTTATACTAACAAATAAAAGCAAATATATATATATATATATATATATATATATATATATATATATATATATATATATATATATATATATATATATATATATATATATATATATATATATATATATTTTTTTTTTTTTTGCATAAATAAGGCAGAAATTCATTTGGGAATTCATCAGAGATTATTGCATCGTCACGTTGTCCTATTGCCTCTATTATTCGTCTAGACAAAGAAATCTTTATATGCACCTTCAGCCAATTAAAAGTGGTTTTGGCAACATCCCATCCCTTCTCAAACAAAAGCCTGGCAGAAAGATAAGGAATCAATGTTTTTCCTCTGGTCATTGGTAACAGCTGTCCTGCTGTCCCACAGCACAGAAGAGATTCTGAGACGAAGCCAAAGACACCAGTTTCATCCAAAGAGGACCAACCCCCACAGTGCAAAGCTCATACGAACCCCATCATCTACATGAAACCTATTATCACAGACTCTTGCTATAGACCGTCGCACACATGCAGAGGTGGTTATTCCAATATATATTTACAGCTTTGTGTCTCATCGGCTAAAATTTGAATTTCAAATCTCACCTCATGAATCAATGTTTACATTACCTCTGGAAGCCAACCTGACTCACATCATGACTATGAATAGTGAGCGCCGCGTTTGTTGCTTGTTGCCATGAAACAAAGCTGACACTGGCGCAATCATTTAAATACAACAAAGAGTTGTTTTTGTTGATCCAAACATCAGACAATTAAAAAATTCACAAAAGCCAACTTGAGAATGATTATACTAAAAACTAAAAGCTCATCCAGAAATGATAAATTAGTGGAAGCCAAATGCAATTAAAGTTCTACTCGAGCATATCGTGCATGCCTGTAGCTTGGTTTCATTACGGTGCAATACACCTATTCCTCTGGGCTCCACGAGAAGCCCACATGAATAAACATGAGGGTTTTTTTGCCAAACGCTAAAGGCCATGATGGCGCCTCCTCTTCTCTGACAGACCACCTACCTCTCATTAACCGATCGCAGAATGGGCTGTAACCTTCCTTTCTTTTTCTCATGTCCACATTACTCTGTCAAGCCCATTACAGTCTGCAAGATGTTGAATGTCTCTCTGCAAAGACAAAAGAAGATTTAAGAAAGGACACCAATGTCTAGAACAGTTATGCAAGTGTAATTAAAATAAAACAGTTCTGATGCAATAAGTACAGAATCTATTAAAATTTAACATAATAAACCAATCAAAGATATGCATTACAGTGAACGTGTGATGGGTGGTTTTAGGGCTTAAAACACCTTAACATTTGTAAAATCAGTGTAAAGGTTTTTTGAGTCCTTTGTTGATTTTCTAAAATGGTGGCAACAGCAATTTGATAAAAACATATTTTAAAATGTATTTATTTATTTTTAGACATTTTAAATAAAGTTAGTTGGTTGCTTACGGTTGCCAAGCAATGTATCTACTTTGTGCATTAATACACTTCAACTGTGAAGTCACATTGTTTCACAATGGCTTTGAATGTAGCTTTTAGACCAAGAACAATCAGTTTGGGAACGATCTTTCTTTTCACAGCATTATGCCAATAGCGACTAGCGTTATAGTGATAGACACACATGCCGATAGAGCACTGTTTGTATGTTTTAAACACCATGATTAGAGGAAACATCTACGCATTGTCTATTCTTTTGTCTGTCTATTAGATGTGATGTGTTGAGGCTCGTAGTCTCCTGCATTAATGCAACTAGAACACGTATTAGTCTCCGATGAGCATCAAGCTGTCTCTGAAAATTCAGTGGGTTGTAAGAGAGCCATGCAATTTACCTGAAATATCAATACATACATTCGCGCTCGCTCTTTCTCACTCTCGCTCACATACACAGAGGCACATACAAGGCAGAAAACCTTATCGATTAGAAGACATCTGAAAGGGGAATGTGCTAAACCGAGAAAAGCCGGAGAGAAGCTGGAAAGAAAAATGTGAATTCAAAAGAGAAACAAATACTGCTGAGAAAAAGGATGAATATTGACTGCATCTTTCTAATGAAGAGAAAAGTGGTATAATTTGCTAGGTCAATATGTGAATATCAACAAATGTAGACTAGCAAATACAGCAATACTTTAAAACACTGTTTTGATGACACTTAAGCTCACTATAGTGTTTTTGTAATTCAAGGTGATTCTTTATATTCTCATTACTGTAATACAGCATATTTTACTGTATGCCAGCATATATCTAAGACCGAACAACAAATACCATCATAAAGTTTAAATAACTTACTATTTCAATAACATATCACTGTGTTTCGCATCACTGTAATGAGAATAAGATTTTGCTGCATTTTAAGAATTTGAAGGTGAAATGTGCTGAAAATAATAAAAATGATCTTAATGGCTATAATAAAAGGCTTACATTTCTTTAAACAAAATATAATTTCTTGTTCTCTCTCTTTTGGTCATGATAAAATTCATCCGATTACATTTGACGGAAATCATTTTAAGGATCAGATGAGGAAATTGCTTTTTAAGGTAACAAGTGCATGTATTTCTAAAACAAATAGAAAACTGAAAGTGAAAAAGAAAAGGATGGAGAGAGAAAGCAGCAGTGGGGCGTTAGGCTTCAAGCATCATCTGGCTCTTCTTGCAAAGTTGCTCATGCTGATTTTTGGACTAGAATCCCAATCCTGACCCATGCTATCAGGATCAAAGCAGCCACAAAAACTAAATTACTCAGCAGAATTGTGGAAGGGGGTTTTGGCCAATAAAAATTCATAGTTTCATGTCACTGCTGCTTATTCATTATGAATCAAAATGCACATAATGTCCTTCTTCACTTCACATTATTATCATTCATGGCATGAGTTTGATGCATAATTTCCATTCTTATTTTAGTGGTGTGAATTGCATCATGCATGAGATAAATTCATGTGTAAAAATAAATGTGTGTATGTGTTCTCATTTAAAGTATGGCACTCAACTGTCATTTGAAACCCGTGTGAACTGCATCTTGCATGTTATCCATACTGAACCTGTGACCAGACCCTCATGGTATCGTCAGACCATACTCCAGATCCAAATTGGTTCTGTTCACAACATGGACACATGCTTATCAGAGAATATCAAGCTTAAACCAAGAAATGGACAACAATGCAAATTAAAATTGGATACAATCCCAAAAAATAATGCGCTTCATGTAAACACTTTGAGAGACAAACCACTAGAGGGAGCCAAGAAGCCAATTTGCTTTTAACAACACATCTAAAGTAATTCTCTGCAACCTGTAAACCTTAATCACTTTTTTTGCAGTGAGAGAAATCAGATTTATAAAATGATGGACCTAGCGACATGTTCTTGCTTCTGTGCAAGTCATGTATTGTGTGCTGACATCCTTTCACAGCCTGTTTGCATTCTGTTTTCCCTAGTGAATTTAATTGTTTAAAAGTGTTCTCAAATCAGATCAGTGTGAATGACACCAACCTCTATGATTAAAATTGAAAAGCCATTATGCAAAACCATTAGAGTGAGTGCAGTATGCAGAGTTTACTAGTGTTCTTATGCATACAAGTAGGCCTAATCCATATGTGAAGATGATTTATTAAGTGGCCAGTGAACATGTTCAGACTTATTACTGAATATAAGTGTGTAGTAATCTGATCCACATGAGCACTGTAGGCCCTCGGAAATGTGTAAAAAGATATATACAGGGATATTGTACACCAGGGATGTCTCTCTTTATGACACTTAGGCCTGGTTTCACAGACAGGGCTTAGATTAAGCCAGGATTAGGCTTTAGTTAAATTAGGACATTTAAGTAGCTTTTATAAATGTGCCTTATGAGCCGGCACCTTTAAGTGAACAGTCAGTTCCCGTCTGAGAGACTTTTTCCTTTTTGTATATTAATACAAGACAGAATAATATTATCATTTCGCTACAATGCTCAGCCACATGTCAAGTAGTCACTAGCTGAATGTTATGTTGATGTATGTGCGCACGATCACGTGACATTACCACCCCACTCTCGATTTGACGCAGGCACATACAGTAGGCTACACATTAACATAACAAGATCATCCTTAATTTCAGAAAACATGATGAGTAACAGTGAATAATTTAAGTGAAATATGTGCATACATATCAATCACAGCCCAGACATTACTAAATTTGACTGAATTTAAAGAGCCAGAATTGGTCCTAAATGAAGAGCTGTTTGGGAGCTGAAAGAGCTGGCTCTTATTACAGAGCTGAGCCAAATGATCCGGTTCCCTAAAAAGAGCCCTCACGTGGGTTTAATATTCGCTACATCAGAATTTATTCGGCAAATGCGATTGTGAGCTGTGCTTTATACATGTCTACATTATTTACAATAGACAACAATCCTTTTTACCTGCAAAAAATTAGCTAATTGTGACCACACCTTTGCAGTTTAAATTGAAAAGATGCTCACCTAGACCAGCCAGTAAATGGTGTGGCAATACAATCAATGGCCATAAACCAAAGACAACTCCATCCAAAGCATGCCATGCAGTGAATTTGAAGCTCCTTGTGGACTTGTTGTGTACCTGAAGGGGAATTTGACAAATGCAAGACTTTAACTTTATAAATCATCTGGAGACATGGCTGGATGTTTTTTATATCCATAAAAGCTATAGCAATCAACTTTACATCATTCATCACTCACCTCCAAGTGTCACCATGAAACTTTTAACGATGCATCGCATTAGTTCAAGGATGAAGTAGCCGTTCAAAGCTGTAGTTATCGTGAAGCCAAAGCAGACCTGATCATCCCTTCCAGATTTACCTGGAAGAAGTGCTTATACTGGCCCTTGACCACAAGAGTCAAAATCTTCTGTGCTTTTCTGCATCACAGCGGTGGTTTTTATTCCTTGGGTAAATCGACTTAGAGATTAATGGAGAACGGGACAAAATGGGATCAGGATGGATGCACATAAATTGATGGATGGAGAGCTTATCTGATGGAGTTTCATTAAAAGGAGCAAAGCCTGCCAAACATTTGCATGTTGAATCCAACAAGAGATCTGAGGGATTATCATGTTGTGTGATAAAAATTTGTGGGAATGATGTACATTAATGCCTATGTTACACATACTGCATAATAATAATTAATAGTATATAATTAAAAGCAACTACACAAAACAATTGCACATTAAATGCTAAGCACTGTGTGAATACTGAATAGCCCAACAACATGAATAGAGTAAGAGAGTGACAGGGAAGAGAAGACATTGTTGAATAAAGTCGTTATTTTTGTTTTTTCGCACAAAAAGTATTCTCGTCGCTTCATAACATTAAGGTTGAACCACTGGAGTCGCATGGAATATTTTAATGACGTCTTTACTAACTTTCTGGGCCTTGAAAGTGATTGTCGTTGTGTTGCTGTCTATGTGGGGTCAGAAAGCTCTCAGATTTCATAAAAAATATGTTCATTTGTGTTCCAAAGATGAACGAAGGTCTTATGGGTTTGAAATTACATGAGGATGAAGAATTAATGACAGAATTTTCATTTTTGTGTGAACTAACCCTTTAAGCACAGTGGGTCTCATTCACTAAGCATGTGTACGCTAGTGTTGTAGTCAAGACCACCTAATCCAAGACCAAGTCGATACCAAGATCAATGTGTGTTGAGACCAAGACAAGAACAAGACTTTGAGGGGTTGAGACCAAGGCAGGACGAGACCGAGTCAAGACCAAGACCAGACCAGCACTCCTTAAATTCATAAAGATCCACATTACCACCTGAGAAATGACTTATTTTTAATCAATAAATATAATTAGAATAAGACACTATATAGAGCTGTTACCAATCAAATGAAATCAACACAATTCATCTTTGCACTGCAGAGGTGGTACAGAAGATGCATCTGAGTTGGTAAAATACAAATGCATAAATAATGTTGAGAATAATGTTAGCATTTATTTTTTATTTAATGCCTGTATAAAAGCGAAAAAAAAAAAAATTTGCAATCATGCTCAAATTTGTAAAAACAGCTCTCTTGCTCTTGTGATATTACTTAATTATATCACGTTATAATATAAAAATCCAGGTCTCATACAAATACTTTTTTGCAACAGTATCTTGAATTTTGTGAGCATTTGCATTAATTTTGGTGTCATCTTTGATGACCCGGCACAATAAATAAATCAAATTATAAATAAGTTATTGATTGTATCTGAAGCAGTAAATTTTACATGCAATCACATTAATAATGTTAATAAATAAATCAGACAATGCACCAGCAATTTAGTAATATCCCAGCAGTTGTGGTCTTGACCAGTCTTGAAACAAAACCCTGAGTCCTCTAAGTCTGAGACAGAGAAAAGACCAAGCACAAATGTGGTCAAGGCTGAGACAAAACCAAGACCTTCAAAAAAATGTTCTTAAGACCGGTCTCGAGTACTACAACAGTAGCGTACGCACAAGTGTATGCGTGAAATGTGCGTACAAACTATTTTAAGAACAAATCACAATTCACCAAAGATTTTGGAATAATTTTATTTTTTCTAAATTTATGAAAAAATGTAGGAAGATCTGAAATCACACCTATGCAAAAAGAACTTACTCTGTGTGGCTTTATAATCGTGTTAAACGTTATAATTCATCCTAACGTGACTATAATTATATTGAAGTATATTGCATTAATTGTATTATATAATCCATATATAAAATGATATAATGAAATTATTAATACAATTTAATTTCATCTTAAATACATTCGATCATATAGGCCTACAGTTAAAGAGTAAGAAAAGCTGCATTATAGCTTCAGCTGCGGGGTTTCTCTGAATAACGCAGATATGCGTATGCATTTATGCTAATGAGAGCTCTGTAATCTGGGTCTTTATAAAAAGTGTTTATTGTGAGAACTGGTGAGAATGGCACACTTGGCACATGGCATTCACAAAATGTTCGTACGCTATGTCAATGCAATTGACATAGCGCATCTGCGAACAGCGGCAAGTTTGACGAGAGTGAAGAAAGGCTGTAAGGAAAGCGTGTGCGGAAAGCCCTTATATGGAGATGGTTTGAGTGTGTTTGTGCGGAAAGCCCTTATATGGAGACGGTTTGGGTGTGTTTGTGCGGAAAGCCCTTATATGGAGACGGTTTGGGTGTGTTTGTGCGGAAAGCCCTTATATGGAGACGGTTTGGGTGTGTTTGTGCGGAAAGCCCTTATATGGAGACGGTTTGGGTGTGTTTGTGCGGAAAGCCCTTATATGGAGACGGTTTGGGTGTGTTTGTGCGGAAAGCCCTTATATGGAGACGGTTTGGGTGTGTTTGTGCGGAAAGCCCTTATATGGAGACGGTTTGGGTGTGTTTGTGCGGAAAGCTCTTATATGGAGATGGTTTGGGTGTGTTTTATGCAAACAGCCACTCATTTAGAATACTCCAAATTCACTAACATCAGAACGAGCTTAAGAACAAATTTATGTGCGTACGAACATTTTGTGAATCAGGCGGAGATTTTTTGTGATAAGTTCACCTGTGCATATACAAAAGAATCCACAAAATTATTAGTGAATGAGACCCATTATGAAGTTAATTATCACTACTGAGTACTTGTATCAATAAGAACATTACTGAGTACTTATGTCATAACATTAACTTAGCAATGTAAAAAAATAAAAATAAAATAAAATAAACTTTTTTATTAAATAAAAGCTTTACTTTTTGCCAGCAAATAAATCTGATCATTATTTTAAACATTATTTGAATTTGGTGGAAAAAAAAATCTATTATTATCTATTTTTTTTCTAACAGTATAAGAAAGAAGGATCAGAAGTAGAAAAACCCATCAAATGTTGAGTTTATCTTATTCTGTCAGACCCGCAGCACTCATGTTCATCCGCAAGACACTAAATCCTGAGTGACTGACTGACCCTTTCATCATCTGCCTCTGCAAATGTCAAATGTCATTTTCTCCCTTCACAATCTGACAGTAAGTGGCAAAAATGAAGAGCTCTGTCTTGACAAGGACCCACCTTAAATTACAACAGACACACTTAATTGTTGTTTCAGAATAGCAGTAATCGTGTGATGGGCAATTTATGCCAACAAAAGTGACTTTTGAAATTGCTTTTAATGAAAAAGGGGTGACTTATTGTGTACAAATCTTACACAAATTTGAAATACATTTATAACACCATCCAAATGTCAAGTGAACTGCACTTTTGGGTCAAGAAGTGATAGACAAGAGACATTACAGCCTCTTTTTACTTTGATATAATTCCTCCATTAAAAGTAGATGATAAAGAGCTGACTTTCTTTTTCCAGACAGGTGGAAAAGTTGCTAAAATCTGCCTATTATATTATAATATACACTCACCTAAAGGATTATTAGGAACACCATACCCCCTTTCACCTTCAGAACTGCCTTAATTCTACGTGGCATTGATTCAACAAGGTGCTGAAAGCATTTTTTAGAAATGTTGGCCCATATTGATAGGATAGCATCTTGCAGTTGATGGAGATTTGTGGGATGCACATCCAGGGCACAACGCTCCCGTTCCACCACATCCCAAAGATGCTCTATTGGGTTGAGATCTGGTGACTGTGGGGGCCATTTTAGTACAGTGAACTCATTGTCATGTTCAAGAAACCAATTTGAAATGATTCGAGCTTTGTGCCATGGTGCATTATCCTGCTGGAAGTAGCCATCAGAGAATGGGTACATGGTGGTCATAAAGGGTTTGACATGGTCAGAAACAATGCTCAGGTAGACCGTGGCATTTAAAGGGCCTAAAGTGTGCCAAGAAAACATCCCCCACACCATTACACCACCACCACCAGCCTGCACAGTGGTAACAAGGCATGATGGATTCATGTTCTCATTCTGTTTACACCAAATTCTGACTCTACCATCTGAATGTCTCAACAGAAATCCAGACTCATCAGACCAGGCAACATTTTTCCAGTCTTCAACTGTCTAATTTTGGTGAGCTCGTGCAAATTGTAGCCTCTTTTTCCTATTTGTAGTGGAGATGAGTGGTACCCGGTGGGGTCTTCTGCTGTTGTAGCCCATCCGCCTCAAGGTTGTGCGTGTTGTGGCTTGACAAATGCTTTGCTGCATACCTCGGTTGTAACGAGTGGTTATTTCAGTCAAAGTTGCTCTTCTATCAGCTTGAATCAGTCGGCCCATTCTCCTCTGACCTCTAGCATCAACAAGGCATTTTCGCCCACAGGACTGCTGCATACTGGATGTTTTTCCCTTTTCACACCATTCTTTGTAAACCCTAGAAATGGTTGTGCGTGAAAATCCCAGTAACTGAGCAGATTGTGAAATACTCAGACCGGCCCGTCTGGCACCAACAACCATGCCACACTCAAAATTGCTTAAATCACCTTTCTTTCCCATTCTGACATTCAGTTTGGAGTTCAGGAGATTGTCTTGACCAGGACCACACCCCTGAATGCATTGAAGCAACTGCCATGTGATTGGTTGATTAGATACATGCATTCATGAGAAATTGAACAGGTGTTCCTAATAATCCTTTAGGTGAGTGTATATTGCAACAGCTATATTCAAAGTCTTTGAATTATTTCATTATTTCTTATTAATTATTTTCCCCCAGAAAAAACATGTTGATTCAGTCACAATAAATAATTTTGTTTTACTTGTTTTTCAATTTAAATGTCAGCACACAAAGGACCTTTTCAAAACACCTGACAGACCCAGTTTTATTGTGCATCAGTATGCCAAAACACTGAGCAAATGGTTCTGCTTGTTTTAATTTTTAACTAGTATGCATAGTGCATTGAGTGTTTCTCAATTTTTACACTATACACATCCAAATTCTTATCTTTCATTGTAGATGTTTCTGGTATTGTTTTCAAGCTGTGTGCCCATATAGCTGTTGTTTAAACTGTAACATCATCACAGATATGTTTCATGATTTAAATTAATAGCGTCAGTTTTGCTGACTTAGCTGATACGCATGTCTGGTCATTATGGAAAAATAACAGCACTTAATGCAGCTAAAATGAAGCATCTGTCCAAGCACAACCATTACAAACTCAATCATTTGTTTCCCCAACACAGTTAACAACACATAAGCAGACTGCAGATTCATTCATTATGCCATAACAACTATTACTTGTGGATGTAGAACATCAGCAGATATTTCAATACAGTAGCACCGCTGCTAGTTGTAGCTGAGTGGACCTCAGAAAGCTGAATAAATGCTTGCATTAATATGTACAAATAATTCAGGGCTGAATGTGACAGACACACTTTTGTAGCCAAATCTGATTGTTTTGCACTTGTTAGATCAGTTAAATTCACACCTCTCAAGTCTGTTGTAACCAAATTAATTACATCAGTTTTGTCAATTTTGCTAACAATGGATGGAGGAACTTTATAATTAATTTAGACTTGAATATTCAGCATCAAGTCTGACTGATATAAAAGTTGTTATCGTTAAAGGTACACTTTTTGAGTCAATACATCAATCCTTCTTCAAAAATGTAAAAAAAAAAAAAAATGTATCCTATCCGAATAGGGCTTTAAACAAACGCAGAGGAGAAAAAAGAGAACAGAGCTCCTAAAAAAGAGCTCGTAATAAAACAAGAATCAATATTGGCTTAGCTTTTTGGAGCTGGCGAGAACTGAGCAAGCAAGCAACTTTATTTATATAGCACATCAAACAACGGCCATTGCCCCAAAGTGCTTTACAAAAATTAAGACATTAAAATCAACGTTTAATCTTGCATATACCAAAGCAAACACTACTTATTTAAATGCTAAAGAAAATAAATACGTTTTTAAAAAAGACTTAAAAGTGGCGATTGACCTCACATGGAGTGGGAGACTATTCCAGTGTTTCGGACCTACCACGGAAAAAGATTTAAAATCCTCTTGATTTAAAATTACAGCGAGGGACCTTTAGAAGCCATTGATCTGAGGACCTAAGAACTCTAGGAGAGTAGGGAATAAGAAGATCGCTAGATGTATTGGGGGCAAGGCCTGATAGTGCCTCGTAGACAAACAGAAGAATTTTAAAATCAATCCAGAATTAACAGGAAGCCAATGTAAGGATTGCAGTACAGGGGTAATATGGTCTCTCTTTCTTGCCCCTGTTAAGAGCCTTGCTGCTGCATTTTGCACTAATTGCATGCGGGCTAAGGCAGTCTGGAGGAGACCAATATATAAAGAATTACAGTAGTCTAACTTTCATGAGATAAAGGAGTGAACCACAATTTCCAAATCCTTTCTGGATAGAAAATGCTTTACTTTAGCAATTGATCTCAGGTTAAAAAAACTACCTTTAACAATGGCACCAATCTGTTGATTTGAACGGAGGGATTTGAAATTGTGTAAAATGGTGTTTTTATTACTCATCAGGTGAGTAAGGTATTTTATTGAACAGATATGTAGCTCTCTAACAGAGTTGATTGTAAAGCATTATCTCTTGTGAAGGCTCATTTCATTACGGTTGCTGTAGCGCTGTGTTGGAATTCATTTTCATTAATTTTCTCAAGTACCGTGTCTATTAATAGGTAAAGCTACAGTAACATCTTCTGCTAGTCAGCCTGAGATCCTTTCCATCTAAACTGGTTACATCTCTTAAGCCTAGTAGTGAATGTTTATGAGCAGTATGATAACCATATTCATGCACACAGCCTACTGAGTGCTTTTGATTCTGCAATAAATGATGTGGATGCTATTTGAGGTCCTTGTGGTAGGCGTTCTCTATCTGGTCTGTTTCTCACACAGAAGGTAAAACTTCCAGAGCAGATTCTGCTTCTCTTGCGACAGATGGCTCGAGAGCTTAATTGATTTGATCAACTCTGAGCAAGTTGTTGTTTCTTTCTAATGTTGTGACAAGTGATTACTTGAGGAAACTCATTAACAGTCCTCTGAAATCAAGTCAGCCCCCTTGAGAGTTAGTAATTGCAGTGTTTTCAGCACCACCATTCAGTGGCAGTGCTCCTGTGAATAGAGTGAAAGGTGATGAAATAAAAATAAAAAAAAGCCTGTTTATTGCAAAGTAATGCTAAGACAACGCATCTTTCTAGTCCATTGCCTTCACTGGCTGCAAAAACAAACATTTAGTATAGTGACTACTAGTATGTTCAAATCATGAACAAATTACTTTTAGGAACTAATTATTTTAATGATTCGCAAAACAAGACCAAAAAGAGTGGTTTGAATTAATCTGATGAATGAACTTGTCAGAGCTGAACCCTTATGAAAAATAAGTATACTTCAAGCTCATTTTATGAACTATACTTAAGAAATGTTCAAGTATATATACTTTATGTAGTAAGTATACTAATATCAATGTACTAGTAGTAAACTTGTAAGTGTACTATTTCAATACCGCTTGGGACTAAATTGGCCCACGTTTTAGTGTACAAAATTGTAGGTTTTCTTTAAGTGAGCCTAATGTAAGGTCCATCCGTTAGCCCAAGAACGGAATCTAATGGCCTGGTCGAAGGACTTCTGCGTGTAAGCCTTTTCAGCATTTCTGTTAAATTCACTTAATTTATGACTCCATGAATAATATTATCTGACTCCAATTCTTTGTAACTTTGTTACATTTGTTACATTTGTAACTAAACAGCTGATCCTAAGTTTAGTTGTGATTTAATTTAGATCGTTGATTTCTCTTAGTACCTCTTAATTTCAAATATTCGTTCCTCCATGGGACCCGGAGTCGCTCAGAGGATAATACTCGCGATTATAATTACATTACCTCATGGACGCAAATTAGTCAGTTCTGATATTACAGAGGATTGCAGAGTGAACTATTTTACCTTTAAGTGAGTCACACACACTTACTCATAACAGAAAGTGTAATTTTAGCAATAGTCACCAGAGCTGCAACTTGTTAATAACAGTGACAGTCAGAAATCAGATTGCCCCTCATGCTTAGCGCCATGCTCCGGTCAAGGGGTCCTCCGTATGAATCTGCCCTGACAGAAAGATTTACGGAAACTCCTACAAACTCCTCATGCGACACTACTAGAAAAAATGATTTCAGAAAGATACAGAATAAATCAAGATTAACATTTATTTTGGCCAGACAGAACTTTACCATTTTACCAATTCCACTGTGACCTTTAAAAAGACACCAGACATGAAAGGTAAACAATAGATTCACAAGATAAATCATAAGTAGTATATCTGCATTTTGTGACTTGAATCAGGGGGAAGGGGGGAAAGGGAGGGGAGGAGGTAGAGAGGGGAAGAAGGTTTTGGTCAGGGCGGTGTCCTACAGTTTCTCTGTGAGATCTTCTCTTCAGATTGAGTTTTATTGTTTTAATGCAGGGCGTTGGATCTCAGCTTTTGTCTTAACAGTAAAACCGCTCCTTACAGTAACATCATACTTATAGTTTACTATTTATATATATTTTTTGCACTTTAAATATACTACTATGTTCAGGTATTATTTTTTATACTTGAAATATACCTTTAACTCTTTCCATTTTAAAAACATTTTAATCTAGCTTCATGCATTCTTTTTCATCAACACTTGAATGTGGGTGAGTTTAAAATAAAAAAATAAACATTTTAAACAAAAAGCTGAGAAAATCACATCTTTGTCAAAGACTACGTCCGGATGGGATTCAGAACGATGATCAAAACACAGATGGAGTAGATCGAGTTCATCAACACCCCTAAACCTTCACACATTGTTTTACATTTGCGTAAGCAATCTTATATCACTTGTTTAGGTTTGTTCTTCACCTGTGTTTTGATCCAGAGATTTTGTACTAGAAGAAGTGTAATAGCGTCGTGTAGTGTAAATAGTGTAAATAGCCTCCTACCGTATAATAATGAAAACATGGACAGCCGGAAAATTCAGTCAGTGGTGGGGAAAGAGTAAAGTAGATTTAAAGTAAATTCCTATGTACACTACCAGTGGACTAGCCTACACAAAAATTCAGATGCGCAGAATTAGTAACATATCTGTTTTCTTTATAAATCAATATTTTCAAACAATATAAGTTCATAAGATGTATGTAAAACTATATAAAAGTATTTAGTAGGCTACTCAATCAAAGAGTCAACACTACTACAAGCCAAGTATATTTAGAATACTTAATTATACTTTTAAGTATATCTCGATCAAAAGTACAGGTATAGACCAAATATACTTTTTTACCGACTCGATATGAACTGTTTTGCACAGAAAAAGACATTCTGTAGAAAACACTGGTTGGTTAGTTCAAATAAGGTATGTGAACAGCTAGATCTAGTAATTAAATTAATTACCACAGACATTTGTTTCTTTTTAAATTTACAGTATTCCAATTTAATGTCATTTAAATATTTAAAAACAAATCCAATTTGGAACACAAGAACAAATATGATACAATTCAAACCATCAGCTTTATACATGTGTGTTTAGGAACGGAAGACGTTTCAACCTTGAAATAAAATGAACTTCACATTTTCCCCCAAAGTGAGCCCACTGTCCCACAGTTAAGTTTCGATGTTGTCACAGCACCTCATCAAGAGTTGGGAGCACCTCGTCTTTCAAATAAGAATCTAGATCCATCTCAGGGTCATCTGGATCAATGTTGAGGAATTTCTCCACCACCTCAGCACACCTGAATCCGAAAATATATTTTAAGTAGGACGAGGAAAGAATTTAAAAATAATACTGTTTGCTGTCCAGAACCATCTTTTACCTGCTGTTCTGTTCATCTGCAGATGGCCTGTGCAACTTTCTGATGGCTCTTCCCGTTCTGTATAACTCTGATACCTGCATAGATATTCAACGAGGGACTGAATAAAAAACAAATAAATACATCAGCATGCACACATTTTATTTAACAATGTGTTCCATTCAACTGTGAAAGATGGATTTTTTTCAAAACTCCTCTTAATAGAATGCTACGCAAAGTTGAAAGCTTACGTGAATATTAAAATGACTGTAAGAAATGTTTCAGTGTCATACCTCCACTCCTCTCTTGACCAGGTTAGTGGGAATGCCGGCCAGAGTAGCAATATTAGCCGCGCAACTCGACTGGCAGATGCCATTTTTCACTTGGTACAAAAACACCAGCTCCTCCCCCTCTATAGCTGTCTCTAGAGTCTGTCAAACAAAAAACAACAATGCATAAATTGGTTTACTGGTCTTGAAATCACAGTGATGAAAACAAAACAAAAATGACGACGATTTCATCATAGTATTGTTAAAAGCCTATTTCTGTGGCACCAGTAAAGCCAGCAGTGAGGAATTAGAGATCAAGCCAAGCTGTATGGGGCTGTGGAAGCATGTTGACATAAGTAAGTGTGGACACCGAGACCCACGACGCAACCAGTGATTGAGGCATGCGGTCAGGAGAGACAATCCATCCACCTGCATCATAAACAGACACACAATATCATTTAAAATGCCTTCTAGCTCTTCTGTAAGTCCTGTTTGCTCCTCCTAGCTCTATCACTCTTACAGTGTTGGTTCCTTTGCCAAATTCATCCACCAGGACAAGAGAATTCCCAGTGCTGTGGTTCAAAGAATGAGCCATCTAGATTGAACAGGAATTATAATTATTAGAAAACATCTGAAGGATGATATTGCAATGTGCTATGTAAATATTTTAATGACTCAGTGGCAGTTTTGAATGGCTGCCTTGCAAACGCTGTACAAATTCAAGCTGCATGAATGAGAGAAATGACCCTTTGGTAACATTCACAAAATCGGATGTTGCAATAATATTATACAGGGCATTTGTCTGCACAATGTGAGAATGAGTCTCACCTGGTTCAAGTCTATCATGAAGGTGCTCAGACCCACTGACACAGACTCACGGCTATGCATGCGGGTGAAGATACCATCCACCAGCCCAATCTCTGCCTCTTTAGCGGGCACATCTGAGCCGATCAGCGCCATGAACACAATCAGACCCACCTTTAAAGACAAACCAGAATACAGAGTTTTACAAAAAATTATGAAATACCATTATTCAGGATTATTCCTGTATTTAGTTACTAAAAGGGTTAGTTCACCCAAAAATGAAAATTCTGTCATTAATTACTCACTCTCATGTCGTTCGACACCCGTAAGACCGCTGTTCATCTTCAGAACACAAATTAAGATATTTTTGTTGAAATCCGATGGCTCAGAAAGGCCTCCATTGGCAGAAATGACATTTCCTCTCTCAAGACCCATAAAAGGTACTAAAGACGTCATTAAAAAGTCCATCTCACTACAGTGGTTCTACAATAATTTTATGAAGCGAAGAGAATAGCTTTTGTGCGCAAAAAAAAATCAAAATAATGACTTTATTCAACAAGTTCTTATCTTCCGTCTGGGTCTCTGACGTGAACTCACAAAGCACTATAACGCATGCGCAAGAATATGATGTAGAGCCGGCGTTCTGAACAGGTTCTGACACATGACCCGGAAGTGAGGAACTTTGATTACAAGCTGTTGAATTCTACATTGATTGTGCTTTAGGTCTTGGCGTAGTGCTCAAAATGGAGCTAAAATGTGCATTTCCTGGATGCCCAAACTGTGAGAAACGTCATATTCTCACCCATGCGTCGTGGTGCTTTGTGAGTTCACGTCAGAGACATAGACGGAAGACAAGAACTTGTTGAATAAAGTCATTATTTTTTTAATTTTTTTTTGCGCACAAAAGCTATTCTCTTCGCTTCATAAAATTATTGTAGAACCACTGTAGTGAGAGGAAATGTCATTGCTGCCAATGGAGGCCTTTCTGAGCCATCGGATTTCAACAAAAATATCATTTGTGTTCTGAAGATGAACAAAGGTCTTACGGGTGTCAAACGACATGAGGTTAAGTAATTAATGACAGAATTTTCATTTTTGGGAGAACAAACCCTTTAAGTCTCATTTTATGCAAACAAAGCTCTTTTCAAGGAAAGTCTGTTCACTCTGTAGATAATTGCAATGCCTCTGTGCAGCAGTGATGATGTATATTTGTAGGTGAACCCAGAAGTTTGCATCAGCCTGGTTCCCTCAACAAAATAATTTTTCCATTGGCTTTTGGATTATTGCAGAAAATAAGGTGCGTGTCCAACAAAAGCTTATGATTCTTACACATTTTGGTCAAATGAACACAATTTTCCTGAATTTTAAAGCCTAAATACAATTGGCAGAAGTCAAAAGGCGCTTTTCCACTGCGTGGTATGACTCGGCTTGGCACGACTCGGCTTGTTTTACTTTGGCTCGGTCTGCTTTTCCACTGCAGTTTAGTATCGCTTCAAATGGGTGGGATTATAGACTGATCATTATATTTGCACCACCTCTACATGCAGTGGAAAAGCACCAAATAGCTAAACGTAAACAATAAACTTCACCATGGTTGCTCGACTTCAACGTCATCATCACTAAGCTTCCCACAAATCTTTCAGTCTTTTTTAAAAAACATTTACCCCTGAAAGTTTGAGTTATAATAGTTTGCAAGAGTGAAATTATAAACATAACGAGACCGTGAAAGTGGACTGAGTAGATGAGTTAGCCTGTTCAGCTGTTTAATGTCACAACAACCTCTGTAGTCCCATTTAAACACTTTTTATTAACGTGTTTTAATCAATCCACGTGATATATATAATACAGTGTATATTTAATTGGTCCAGCCAGTGTGCATGTACAGTCTGAAGCACACATCTGAGAACACTGACTGTTGCTATGGGAACTGGAGCTTTTAATGGTAGATGCAAAAATGACTTTACCAATTGCTGATTGGCACTTTTATTTAGAATTTGACTTATTCCTCCATATTGCGCATTGTACTTTTTTCCATTAATATTAATATGAGTGAACCGTCTTGCAACTACACTTATCTAAAGGATTATTAGGAACACCTGTTCAATTTCTCATTAATGCAATTATCTAATCAACCAATCACATGGCAGTTGCTTCAATGCATTTAGGGGTGTGGTCCTGGTCAAGACAATCTCCTGAACTCCTGAATCTCCGAAAGAAAGGTGATTTAAGCAATTTTGAGCGTGGAATGGTTGTTGGTGCCAGACGGGCTGGTCTGAGTATTTCACAATCTGCTCAGTTACTGGGATTTTCATGCACAGCCATTTCTAGGGTTTACAAAGAATGGTGTGAAAAGGGAAAAACATCCAGTATGCGGCAGTCCTGTGGGCGAAAATGCCTTGTTGATGCTAGAGGTCAGAGGAGAATGGGCCGACTGATTCAAGCTGATAGAAGAGCAACTTTGACTGAAATAACCACTCATTACAACCGAGGTATGCAGCAAAGCATTTGTGAAGCCACAACACGCACAACCTTGAGGCGGATGGGCTACAACAGCAGAAGACCCCACCGGGCACCACTCATCTCCACTACAAATAGGAAAAAGAGGCTACAATTTGCAAGAGCTCACCAAAACTGGACAGTTGAAGACTGGAAAAATGTTGCCTGGTCTGATGAGTCTCGATTTCTGTTGAGACATTCAGATGGTAGAGTCAGAATTTGGCGTAAACAGAATGAGAACATGGATCCATCATGCCTTGTTACCACTGTGCAGGCTGGTGGTGGTGGTGTAATGGTGTGGGGGATGTTTTCTTGGCACACTTTAGGCCTTTGTTTCTGACCATGTCCATCCCTTTATGACCACCATGTACCCATTCTCTGATGGCTACTTCCAGCAGGATAATTGTAGCGTATGGACGGTGCTCATAAATGATCAACGGACCAATACTTTGATTATTTATAATGACTCAAACCAGACCGGTGCCGTGAAGTCTACAGACCGACAGGTTAATGGTGCTAAAAGGACACAAGCCAGGCCTCTGTAGCCCACAGGCAACTCATTATCAAACCAGCCCCCACCTCACCATACCAAGGGACATCCGAACAAATTATATGACTTTTAACTTAGTTATTCTTCATTTTAGGTGTGCTGTTCCCTGTATATATGCATGCTTTTTGTTATAACCATTTTAGATGTGTTTGATAGGTTAGAAACTTATAGCCAGCGAATGCTTAAGGAAGGATGGCGTCAATCCTCGCCATTCCTGTAACTCTTGGGTTAAAACCCCCATGTTTGGTCTCGAAATCTTTGTCTCGCAATTTGTAGGCCAGCTAGGCAGGTTGTGGGGTGCTATGATGCACCAGACTCTTTCTTTCATGCCAAAACCCCAAAGTCTGCATACCAAAACCCCCAAGTCTGCCCATCTGTGAGAGTCATAAAACATGTTAATGAGGCGAGACCCAAGACAAAGGGAGATTTCCCGCTTCTGAGTTCCTTCGCTCTGATTGGCTGTTCCGACCAAAGAGACGTGCCCCGTCGCGGCCCTTTAAAATTGGGCCACAGACGGCTTGCTCGCTCTCTTGTCCTCCTCTCTTGTCTCTCTCTCCGGCTTCTTCTCTCTTCTCCTCTTCGC
This sequence comes from Paracanthobrama guichenoti, assembly GCA_018749465.1. Classification (NCBI taxonomy): domain Eukaryota; kingdom Metazoa; phylum Chordata; class Actinopteri; order Cypriniformes; family Gobionidae; genus Paracanthobrama; species Paracanthobrama guichenoti. The sequence continues at coordinate 22,450,115 of CM031957.1, forward strand.
CATCCTTCAACGGATCTCATCACACAAAGGAACCAAAGTTGAATTTCCCGCGGACTCCAAGGAACCACCCGGCAAGATCGAAACACGGACCGGATCGCGGAATTTCCCTAAACACACGAGCTCACAACCAAGGAAACATATGCAAGTATCCCTTAAGCTGTCGTTATAAAGTTTTGACCTTATACCAATAAGCTGGACTGATTTCTTGCTGGTGCTCGATCGTTTGTGTCGATAGTATTACCGTTGTTTCTCTCTCTCACTCCCTCTGTTTCCCTCTCTCTCTCTCTCTCTCTCTCTCTCTCCTTCCTGCTTTCAGTTAATTTGTGTATGTTTGTTTATTGTTTGTTGATTTTATTAAAATATATATATTCACACGTGATTGCGCTTGGTTTGCTCATACATAGGTCACTTTTACGGTGAACCGACCCTGTTACAAATTAAAAGAAAGATATTTCTCCTGGTCAGAGAAACGTTGTTTAAGAGTTATTAAAAAGGTAGATATTTGGTGGACAAGTATCCGTCCTTTGAACTTTAATTCTAGAATCAAAGAAATTTCTAAAAGTTGAATTAAGCCCTAGATATTAATAATTGTTTTAATCCGTTTTAATCAATTGTTAATATCAAAATTCCCCTCTGTGCGGATCTGTGCATGTTTGATCGTAACACGATTAAACGCATGCATAAATCCCGCACCATTTCCCCTGGGGCTCGATATTCGTTACATAATGCACCATGTCACAAAGCTCGAATCATTTCAAATTGGTTTCTTGAACATGACAATGAGTTCACTGTACTAAAATGGCCCCCACAGTCACCAGATCTCAACCCAATAGAGCATCTTTGGGATGTGGTGGAACGGGAGCTTCGTGCCCTGGATGTGCATCCCACAAATCTCCATCAACTGCAAGATTTCCTATCAATATGGGCCAACATTTCTAAAGAATGCTTTCAGCACCTTGTTGAATCAATGCCACGTAAAATTAAGGCAGTTCTGAAGGCGAAAGGGGGTCAAACACAGTATTAGTATGGTGTTCCTAATAATCCTTTAGGTGAGTGTATATATACATACAGTCTTGTTTTAAGTATTGTTGTATCTTATTTCGAAATTACTTAAATTTACAGTTTTATGTGAATATGAGGCCTGAAATGTTTATTGCTGCATTTGCCTGTTTTAGATAGATGCTCTTGCCCGATGAATTTGGTCCTGTAATAACTTTCACTTTGCCTTCAGTTTCAGAGCTGACGTAGGTGTTTGACACAAACACTGGTGTACACAGCTCCAGCAAAGGATGTCTGAAAGAGAAGATATATATAGAATAGAGAACTCCAAAAAACAAAATGTAACATTGCTCTCATGAGAAGAGATGATTTGTACCGTGACTCAATCAGGGCCAGTCTTTGGTTTGGAGTCAGGTTTGGAGAGCAGTAGCCATGATCCCGAGAGGCCTGAGCCAAAGCAATGAGACAGTCCAGCTCTGCACACAGGGACATGACCTTATGCAGACAGTCGCTCCGCTGAAGCACTGAGGCCTGAAGCATCCTCATTACCTCCATCTCCATATCTACAAAAATATAACACTATTACGTAAAGTTTTTCACAATAAAGAGCAATTAAGTCATTAACTGTAAGAAAGAAAGAAAGAAAGAAAGAAAGAAGGGACCTAAGATGTCACAATGCAGGTCTCCCAGCATGCTGTCCAGCTCTTTGGTTCGAGTGCTGCGGTAATGCAGTTGGTCTTTTGATAGAAACTGAAATAATTAAATAATAAAACAAAAATCTAACTTTAATGAGTCAAAGACAAAGAGTAATACCTGATGTATTTACTCCACGTATGCACATTAAATTTGAAAATAAGCACTTCTGATCTATACACATTCATGTTGATAAGATTTGCAAACTTTTATCTTAAACTATAGCGAGTTTATAGAATCTAAGCCAGTTCTGGCTAAATGTACTGTAAAAAATATAATACTCTTTATTTTGAGAAAATAACGTTTAAACATGGTTTGTGTAACATTAGCAACACATTATTAGCTGTTTGATAATGTAGTCAAGCCAAAGGCTAATCATATTAATTAATTTTCATTATGTGTCCAACATTGTAAAGAGTGGTAACTTTGTGCAGCGTTTACTACAGTAACTTGAGTAAAAGTTGAGCGAGTGGATCTCTGAGCTGGTGTGAGTGAGTGGAGGTGGGGCTCATTTGCATATACATGGTTCATGGATCCACGTATACTAAATGAAGCAAGGGTGTAATTAATATAATATACAAGTTTCACTTTTTGAATGGAATTAGTGAAATAAATCAACTTTTTGATGATATTCTAATTATATGACCAGCACCTGTACTAAATGAAGCAAGGGTGTAGAGTTACATTCAAGTTATTTCAAGGCATGAAGAATTTTATTTTCACAGGAAAAAACGCTTAAATATGTCATTTTGGTGATCAAAGATTAGTTTTAAGGGATTTATGCTGTGTTGCCTTACAAACACTGTAATGAAAAGCATTGGCATACTCACGATGAAATCAAGACCCTCTATCTCAAAACTCTGTTTATCCAGCATGCTGGGTAATCTTGGCACTGACAGTAAAAATCCAATCTGTCATCCAACACAGAATGAAATACCAGGATGTCATTATGCATATCAGTTTAAAAATGTAATCACAGTCCATCAACATTTATACAAGCATTTTATTATACGTGATCTTACAAAATTTGCCTTGAAATACATACCTTATGCTACTCAGTTTTCAGTTAGCATCTCTAAAAACCTATTCATTTTGTTATTTTAATGATAAGATCTCTTAAGTTGAAAAGTGTAATCTTTTTGATGTTCAAATATTTTCTCCTGTCAAAGTTTAATATGCGGAGACTACTATAAGTAAACCTTTAATAGGCTGATTTTCCCCAAAAAGTGTGGTGCTTTCAACACTGCAGTGTGTTTGGATGGTGTAAATTGTCTCAACCAATGGCATGAGTTTGGGAAAGGACTTCCTGTTTGCATGAACGATGGAACAAGAGGATTAGCGTTTAGCAGAAATATGTTTAGAAACAATCATTATTTTTGCAATTCTGTATTGGTGGCACAAATATGTCACAAAAATATATATTCTGTGACCAATTACAAGCTATATCACTATTTAATAATAATATAAGCTATATCACTATTTAGCTTTTGCTAACCCAAATGAGATGTCACAGCCGTTACTGCACAGTCATTACAGCTGCTTGTCATTTAGCTACACTACAGTACACTAATTACAGGAACAGTCATCCTGGAACAAGCTGAGGTCAAGTGGCCTGCTCAGGGGCACAATGCCAACCTTACTGACTCTTCATTTATTGGCTCACTCTAACGTGGATTTTAACCTGCAACCTTTATGTTAACAGCTTAGTGTCAACAATTAGGTTATACATTCACATTTTAATGAATGGAAGGGAGCGTTAATCACGTCCTGACCAGAGGCATGTAGATTACACTGCAGGTGGAGAAACGAGGGTCCAGGTTTTCCAGCTCTGTACGAGCCACGTCTGTCAGGAAATCTGGCAGACCCATCATCCTTCTTTTTTCTGTAATGACAAGAATAAAACAAAAATATATAAAATGTATACAATAAAAGTGAAGCAAACTTTACAAAGTTCATGATTCAAACCACTGAAAATAATAACTGATAATCAGCAAGTGCATGAGGCCTTTTCCAAAATACTGATAATTTTAAGGCAAGCTCATACTACATGACTTTTGCTGCCAAATCTGTCCTCGTTGTGGTCACGAATGCTCGGTAAGTATGACCAGGTCAGTGACGTGATCTGAGTCACAGGTGCTCCGATATTTTCAAACGTGTTTGATATTATTGCCACGTGATCTTGTAGTGTGGAACTAATCCAGCCAATCACAGTGCGTGAATTTCTTGCGTAAATTTATGTGAGGAAGTGTTTTGGTTGGGACTGTCTCTAGACTAAGTGCCTTGTAGTTTGTGCACCTATTCAGCATTGTGTTGTGTAGTATGCACGCTACTATCACAAGACAACAACAGATGTTAAGAAAATGTGCAGTATGTAGTCTTACAGTCCTGCAGTGTGAGCTTTCCCTTAGTCCGAACCTAGGATTATTCACTGATAATTAGAAATAATCAAAGGAATCAGTTAAAAACATACAATGTTCTGACAAATAAGACTGAATTGATCTTAAATCTACAATGCAAAAAACAACAATGGTGCAAACAAACACACTTCAACAAAATCAGAATCGAATCAGTAGTCTTGCACATCCACAGGAAATAGCTTACGTTCATGTTGAAAAGTGGATAATTAAACAATGGTTTAATTTTCCCAGTCATCTGTGAAAAATATATCAGCCACCGATATGTTGTGCACCTTTAGTTACAATACCATCAAAACTGAAGAAATCCATGGAAAACCACTCACTCTCATCGATAACAGAGTCTACATTCGGCCTAACAGTGAATCGGTTCTCGGCTACACTTCCTTCAAAGTCCACCTGCAATGGAGAATGAGAAAGTCAAAGTAATTACATTAAATCAGTAATAATTTAACACAAACATGCATTACTCCATGTTCTATTATTCAGTCTCACCACTTTACTGATATATGTGCCGATGTAGAAAAGATCATCTGTGAAGTTTTCACTGATTTCACTGAAAAGCTTGATGGATTGGGGCATGGAGCGAACAGTGTCCCTAATGCACAATGCACTGTACACTGTCTTATAAAAGCAAAACATGGGGGGGGGGTAGTCAAGCCTCTTAAGAAAGAATAAATGAACTTAATCTGAGTGTTGTGACCATACCATATATAGACTTTGCCAGACTGCGACGTTCGGAGTAGAGCGAGACATTTTATGCAGCAATGTCTATATGAAAGACAAGCTAAGAGTCAGTTCATTTGGGGGATGTTCAGTTCATTTTGTTGTTGTAATGTTGAGCTTTAGACAAAATGTTAAAAACAGTACCGAGGTGTTTTTAATATTCCGCAGGCAACTCTGTAAAGTGCCAAGATCAGCAAGGTTACGAGGGGATGTGAAGAAATGGATCACTTCCTGGCGTCTCTTCAGGATTTTCAGATCTCGAGTAGGTCTGTGGAACCACTGCCTGAAACAAACAGAGGGGGAAAAGGAAGTCTATACTTCATCCAATTAGGACTTAAGCACCTTTTTAAATGTGATAAAGTCTCTGTTATAAAATTATGGGACATTACCGTAAAAGTAGAGATCCAAACTTGCTCCGACAGCGATTCAGAACACCTGCAGAAAATACAATGTGGCCACAGTTTTCCCACAAATATAAAGAACTCAAAACTATCCTTAACCCTTAAACAGGCAACGTGTAACACAGGATACATAGTCTTTTGCCTCTTGTAGGAGGCAAAATAAAGAATTTTTCATCCAGTTTGTCAATATCATAGTCTGTTTAGAGTATGTGGATTATTTGACTTGGTTAAAATGTTCTGTGCTCATTTTGTTAGTTTGATCTAAAGCCATGGTGCTGGACATTTAGATTTTGTAGAAAGTAGGTATCTATTAATCATACTTTTTTCAGCAAAAAATGCAAAATTGCTAATATTAATTGTGAACATTGTCTTAAGAAAATTAAGTTATATGTTACTCATGCTGTTATTTACCGCATTTTGAAAAATATGTATCTCCTGGGAGATACAACTCATAAAATCCAAATATATCAAATATTTCAAAAAGTCTAGATGATATAAAAGTGAAATTAAATTATTTTTGCTGATCATTTTCCACTTTTGCCTGTTTAAGGGTTAAAAGAATAGCTCACCCTAAAATGAAAATTCTGTCATAATTTACTCCCATTCACTTTTATTGTATGATTAGCATGAATATTCTTCAGAATTTGCATTAACTTTCTCTTACAGTGTTGCACGAAAGAGACAATGACATGAGAGTGAGTAAATGATGACAGAACTATTCCTTCTAATAAACTGCAAATTATAACTTGAGCCAGAGCATGTCACGCAGATGGTAAAAAAATAAAAATAATAATTTCAATCCATCCATTATAGCAGAAACAATACTCGAACAGAAGCATGTTTTTGGACAAGAGATGTTATGTTTCCGCTCATGGCTTTCGATGAGATCATTTTAAACCTTAAACTCCTGGAGAGCTTTCAGTCCAAGGATCCAGTAAGCGAATGCATTCAAACAGTCAGTCCAAAAAAGCCCCAATGCAGAGAAAACCCAGACGATTTCATCAAAGACGGCAAAGAGTTATGGTGCATTTGGCTTCAAAGAACAATCTCTCTCATATTTTGTTTCGAAGGCAGCTCAAAACACTAACTCGCACGATACGCAAACTACATCTCTCAGTTGGATAAAGCAAACCAGTGTCGCGCTAGTAAAATGACGAATGTAATCAAGGTAAAGGTGATACAGTACATAGTGACATGATACAATGACGTACATTAGGCACATCAGACGAGAGTCCATTATTATTGATCCACAAACAAACAATGTGTGCATGGCACTCTCGACTTCTGATCGCTATTGAAAATTTTAAAAATTAGGGGTTGGGGAGGCTCCATTGTGTACATTGTGTCAAAAGGGAGGCCCACTGTCTTTAACTTGAAAGCTCCTGAACTATTGCAACAACCATTTTCAACTTTTCTGAGTGCCGACTTAAACAAGTGTGAAGAAAATTCTTAATATTATTAATTCATTAACTATTAATTATTAACTAATATTCTTTTTCTTGCAGGATTAACATTTATATGCTGAGAACAAAATGTCCCAGCATTTGGGCCAAAGTTAATGTGTAGCATAAAAACGAAAGAGAAAATAAGTATTAGACAGTTGTCTGAAAGTATATTTAACCTCATGACCTAAGTAATAACCTATTATAATAACCTCATTGCCTAGTAACAGAGGAGGGTTTTGCTCAATTACACATACACATACACTCACCTAAAGGATTATTAGGAACACCTGTTCAATTTCTCATTAATGCAATTATCTAATCAACCAATCAAATGGCAGTTGCTTCAATGCATTTAGGGGTGTGGTCCTGGTCAAGACAATCTCCTGAACTCCAAACTGAATGTCAGAATGGGAAAGAAAGGTGATTTAAGCAATTTTGAGCGTGGCATGGTTGTTGGTGCCAGACGGGCTGGTCTGAGTATTTCACAATCTGCTCAGCTACTGGGATTTTCACACACAACCATTTCTAGGGTTTACAAAGAATGGTGTGAAAAAGGAAAAACATCCAGTGTGTGGCAGTCCTGTGGGCGAAAATGCCTTGTTGATGCTAGAGGTCAGAGGAGAATGGGCCGACTGATTCAAGCTGATAGAAGAGCAACTTTGACTGAAATAACCACTCGTTACAACCGAGGTATTCAGCAAAGCATTTGTGAAGCCACAACACGCACAACCTTGAGGCGGATGGGCTACAACAGCAGAAGACCCCACCGGGTACCACTCATCTCCACTACAAATAAAAAAAAGAGGCTACAATTTGCACGAGCTCACCAAAACTGGACAGTTGAAGACTGGAAAAATGTTGCCTGGTCTGATGAGTCTCGATTTCTGTTGAGACATTCAGATGGTAGAGTCAGAATTTGGCGTAAACAAAATGAGAACATGGATCCATCATGCCTTGTTACCACTGTGCAGGCTGGTGGTGGTGGTGTAATGGTGTGGGGGATGTTTTCTTGACACACTTTAGGCCCCTTAGTGCCAATTGGGCGTCATTTAAATGCCACGGCCTACCTGAGCATTGTTTCTGACCATGTCCATCCCTTTATGACCACCATGTACCCATTCTCTGATGGCTACTTCCAGCAGGATAATGCACCATGTCACAAAGCTCGAATCATTTCAAATTGGTTTCTTGAACATGACAATGAGTTCACTGTACTAAAATGGCCCCCACAGTCACCAGATCTCAACCCAATAGAGCATCTTTGGGATGTGGTGGAACGGGAGCTTCGTGCCCTGGATGTGGATCCCACAAATCTCCATCAACTGCAAGATGCTATCCTATCAATATGGGCCAACATTTCTAAAGAATGCTTTCAGCACCTTGTTGAATCAATGCCACATAGAATTAAGGCAATTCTGAAGGCGAAAGGGGGTCAAACACAGTATTAGTATGGTGTTCCTAATAATCCTTTAGGTGAGTGTATATATATATATATATATATATATATATATATATATATATATATATATATATATATATATACATACACACTGTATATATATTTATTTAAATAAATTATACTACTGTAAGTACTTATTTGTTCTTACATGTTTACACTGTTTTATGTTAAACTTTTCCACAGACCTGCTATCACTCCCTGTGCACCCCAGTTTGAAAAACCCTGCACTAAAACATAACAGGATTTAATTAGCTGTAGATGGTGGACAAAAGAATATGTTTTACCATAAAGACTCAATCCCTCTTTCTCTCCTGACTGGAGTTTAAAGACGGAAGGATGTAGCTCAGATTTAAAGATCTGTAGTGCACTGAGAAAAAAAGTGCAAACAGGTTTTTACAGCTCCAAAACGTTGAACAAACAGAACAAATAAAGGAAGGGACCTGTTCATACGACCAACCTGTATGTGTCTCTGTCGATGTACACAACATCTTTCCTGTGAAATAATGAATGAACAAAATTAACAAAACAGATGTTATATACTTTTTATATAAAACTGTAGTAACATAATGTGGTAACAATCTGTTACACAATTTTGGTAATATAATCTGACTACTTTTTGATTATGTTTAGATTGCTTTTGACCTAACTTGTTTATAACATTGATTTGAATAGGATAATCTTGTATCATATTGATAAAAAAATACAAAGAGAAAGAAAAAAATCCTGTTTGTTTCAATTTCCTTATTCCAGTTTTTGTTATCAACATCATGAAGTGCATTAAATATTACATTACTTGGGGTTTCCCTAACTAGTGTTTGGGAAGGAACTGCAGGGGTTCATAAATTTATGAAAAGCTAATAATTAATTAAATCATAAAAAAGTTAAATTACAAGAAATAACTTGAAAATTAAAACAATCCAAATAAAATACTAACTATAAAATACGATGTAAAATGTAAAAACTAAATAAAAATACACTATGTAGCTTTTTTGTCAAAATGTAAAAAAAAAAAATAATTATATATATATATATAAATAATGTGTCAATACATCATAAGTCCTTTTTTATGTTTTTGTCTTACCCTGAGCGCAACAGAGCTCATAATAAACCAAGAATCAACACTGGCTTGGCTTTTCGGAGATGGTGTTTTTGGTTCAGTTCCTGTGACTTAAGCCCTATTCAGACCGTAATTGTTTCTCATGTGGACGTCGGTAAAAATAAATTTGCATGCCACCTCAGTGATAAAGCTTGTGCATTCGGATGGTGATTTATTCACGGTGGAGGAGTGAGTTTTGTGATCCTGTGCCCTGTAAACCTGCTCACGTCATATGCTTGGAATAATAAGAATAAAATCATATTTAATTTAATAACAGGAAATTATTATTATTAATTGTTTAACTATTGAAATCTCCTGTTTAAAAATAGGAAGATTTCATTAAAAATGGAAATGAGCGGAAATAAGTTAATACAAAGCTGCAAATTTAACCTATAGAATGTTAATTACTGCCGTAATAACGGCTCATTTCAAATGTTTACATGTTTTTCTTCTCTTTCTCTTTTGAGCGGTGATGAAAGATTATTCTTGTAAATACTTTCCAGCATTTCAGTAATAAAAGTGTAGGCTAGATCTTTAAAATGCATTCAAATTACAGCGACGCTCAACGATACGGTGCTCTGCAGGGTCAAAAAGGATATAAACAGTGAATTTTGAAGCGATCTCTTCTTAAAAACTCAGAGATGTGGATTCGGACGGCAATTAAATTACCACAAGACCTTGGTGTTTGTCAAAAAACAGTAGGTAATTTCAGCCGGGGATTTTTACGCGGGTGGTGGGAGAAAAACACTGACACTCTGGATTCGGACAGCAATAAAATCACTGACTAGTGCAAACATTATCAGCTCGGAGTAATAATAGACCTATAATATCTATATAATAGCTTTCCTCCAGCGCCACCAAATCAGGTGCTGGCACCACCTCTCTGGAGCTCTGTATTCTATGGTATCATAGTATTTGTTGTTTACTTTATTGAATGTTTTGTATCTCCTTTAGTTATTTTTCCTTTCTGTACAACATTTAGGTCAAATTTTTTAAATGTGCTTTATAAATACAAATAAATAAATACATAAATAAATACTGTATTGTATTGTACTCACTGGAAAAATATCAACAACAATATTTTAAATGAGTGGCTGATATATCAATGTCTTACAGCGTGTACGTCAGAAACTGAAATATGGGGACGCCTATGCTGTCCTCCATGTCGAAGCCGACTCTTCTCCTCTCCAGACACTTCAACAGTCCTCCTATTGACCTCACCTACGACAAAGAAGATCATCATGATATGCCTGTTCATATGTCCAGCATAAAATATCTCTAATGTCTCACCATCAGCACTGAGTCTAATGGGATGCAGGAGGAGAGATACTGGATTTTCTCGCTCTCTGTGATGGTGGGAGGGAGAAACTGGAGGTGTGCTGAGAGAAGTCGCTGTTTGCTAATCTCCAGACCTGCAGAAGATGGGAGAGGATCAATTACTGTGACCGATTTTTCACTAAGCTGATAAAACGCTGCAAAATTTCATGCACACATATGCGGTATTTGACAATACCTCTATTTTTTTGTCATGATACATTTTGTACACACAGTAACAGATTTTGGGGAAAGACTGGCCAGATCTAAACGTTAAGCATATAAAAGCATGTTTGTGTCATTTTTGTAGTTCTACAGAATCCCAATCCAGGAAAAGAGCAGCATGAACATCCTGCTAAACTTCTTTTGTGTTACACAGAATAACACATTTCCATGTAATTGTGATAAAGAGCAAAATAAAGCTATTTGTGAACACTTACCAAAGTTTACATTTGGAAACACGACTATGTCAGGCTTATAATCACGGTTTGACTCTGAAATTAAAGAAAAAGTTGGATTGTATTACAGTTTTTAAAAAACGGGTGAGATGTGCTGATCATCTAAAATTATGATTTAGAGAAAAATGAAGAGTTTACCAAGCATTTCAATAAACTGGGCTAAGCCAGGCTCTTGTTTGGCACTTGTTATTATGACGTTTGGACTCAGCTCTTGAATGACTGAAACAGAAAATTCATGATGGCAAAAACAGCCCTAGTGAACAAAACAAAACAAAAAAACTACCAAAATGAATTTAAAATACATTTATTTCATACTAAGCATACTACAAATCCATGAACATATTTACTGACATATTACTTAAGACTTACTGATTATTATGATTCAAATTTAAAATGAAAAAAAAAAAAAAAGTAAAAGAGTACTTTATTATTGCAAAATGCACATTTTATTATAAGCCTAAAATCTGTTTAATATCAATGCAACATTTTTAAAGGAGATATATTTAAAGTGTATTGCAATAGTTACATTTTAGCACAATCAAATATACTTAAGTATATCTTTAGTTGGACCTCGGCACTATTTCCAGATAACTAACGTTAAAGTGCATTAATTACAAATTTAGTTCTAATTTTAGCCGTCTTTAAGTTGACCAATTTAGTGTACCAAAAGTACTATCACAGGGTATTTATATATTAAGTACATAAATGTGTAAATATATTTTTACCAACACAATGGAAATCGAGCAAATTCCACATGCATTCTTCTAAACATTGCATCTCCAAACAGTATATTCTGATACAGATACAAGCAACAGACGCAAACAAGAAAATGTATGAACAAACAGCCATAAGAACATTATATATATATATATATATATATATATATATATATATATATATATATATATATATATATATATATATATATATATATATATATATATCAGACCGCTCTGTGCGCCCATGCAACAGAGAGTGGGTGCAGTACCTCTATCCAGCAGGTGGAGGTCGCTGTTGTCCATCGTGTCCAGCATGAAATGCAGCGTATAGTCGCTACTGTCGTAGTAACTCAGCCCAATTTTAGCTTGTTGAACAAATACACTTAGAAAAACCTAAAATTAAACAAAATGACCACATGCCTCTGTTACTAACGTAATTAAGTACTTTATAACCGAGATATTATTGAATAATAAGCATTATTTACCTCACTGTTTCCCTCATCCTCCTCAACTTCATTTATACTCAGTCTGCTTTCTGGTTCTTGTAAAATATTGCTTTCAGCCATGTTTATTTGTGTAAAAACACTGCACATGTAGCCATTTACACTTATCACGCCATTCTTGATAGACGAGGAAGGTGTCTTGTGTGTTAAAATAATTAACCCTGGGGAAAATAAGATGTGAATAAACAGGAAATTCTCCGAGGTGAGTTTCTGAAGTTGTGTTCAAGGATCTAAAAAGAGAACGAACGCGCAAAGGAGATAGGATATCCGCTGTTTTAATTTTTTTCTGTGATATTCGACAAAATGTCGACGCTGTTTTTCAATCTTGTCCGCAGGGAAAGAGACACGAGCGCCTTGCGTCACTAGCGCGTGAATGTGGCGCGAAGCGCGCGCAGAATGAAAACTGATGAATTATTTTTAATTTAATTTTAAAACACCTTACAAAAATGCATTCATTCCAACTGTATGGAGGAAAAGAAAACAGACATGTTTTTTTATTATTATTTTATTTGAATTTATCAATGTGTGAAATGCCTACATACTGTATGAAGCAATGCTGATAGAAACATGAATGGCTTCTTGTTAGGATTGTTATCTTTACTTTTGAACAGAATTTATATGCTGAAAATATAATTATTCAAGATATCCACAAACGTTTTGTTGTTGTTGGTGGTGGTGGTGATGGTGTTAGCCTACATTTCGCCTGATTCTTTGTAATAGAGTCAATTAGTTAAGTTTACTGTGCATAAAGCAATGCCAGAAGAAGTGGAAGCAGAGTGCTGGACCATATGCCAGCAGAACTGGTTGAGATGCCATTGCAGAGCAGAGTATCACAGCAGTCATTGGTGAATGTGAAGTTTAAACCCAAGGCAAACTTCTCTCCTGTTAATCCACACAGGGCAGGAAGAGCACAGCTCTTTTCATACAAGATGACCTTAAAATCCCCTGTTCAAAGAAAAACACATAATGACAAGCACAGAAATGCATGACCATTAGTATGGCAATACAGTTTGTTTGCAAAATGTTTGGCTTATGCAGATTTGTATTTTATATTAACAATTATTTGTATCATTGGTGCTGACCAATGCTATAATAATTTATATCAGCAGCTGTATAATCAGTTCTGGCAATACGATATTTAACTAGCTATAGACTAGTTCACTAGGATTTTAAGCAGATGCACTCATTCTAGTAATAGTACACATGCAGTGACATCCAAAAATTCTCAACACTGGAATTTGACATTCTCACTACTTGCAATTAAGTCAAGCACAGAATAATTCCAATCATCTGTAACAGACTGAATGACATCAATGACACAGGTACATACCTCGCTGTCCTACAGCTTTGCTAGAAAGACAGAGCTGACCCGGTGGACACCTGGTGGGGAACTTGAGACAATCCAGTGGTGAGATGGAAGGAAATACACATGTATAACAGAACAGAGGAACTGCAAGAGGACAGATAAAAATAATCATATTAGCAAATTTGTAGTAGATGATATGCAAAGAGCTTTTTATTTTCTTAGAGTACATTGTTAAAAAAAAAAAAAAATCCTAAAAATGACTGTAGGTAATATAAAAGGGTTGACATACACTACACACATACACATCAAATGTGTGTGTATATATATATATATATATATATATATATATATATATATATATATATATATATATATATATATAAAGTATTTTAAGTAAAAAATAATAATAATAAAATAAAAACTTATGGAAGTGAAAAACTTACATTACAACAAATGTGAAAAACAATGACATCCCTTTATCAATTACTCCTTTTTTTTTTTTTTTTTTTTTTTTTTACCCACAGATGGGAAAAGACAAAAGAAGAGAATGTATCTAAAAAGTTGAGGCATGTTAAGATTTTATGATTAATCAACGTAATCCTTTTTCAGGTCAGAACGGTCCAGTTTGTACATCATCTTTTCCTCTAACCTTGCCCTTTTAACATCAAATTGCGTCTCCACCCTATAACGTAATTCAATTCGGCTTCAGCAGTTTGTTGATGCAGCTCTGAGGTCAAAATATCACTGCAGAGGTCTCTGAATAACCCCTTCTTTCTTTCTTTTTTTAACATCATATTCATGGTAAAATCCACAGCCGTTCATTACATAAGTTTTGTCTTGAAAAACAATCAATATACAAAAACATAATAGTAATAATTATAGAATCTTACATTTAATGTATGATAGTCTAAAATGATTCCAGGATAAACCTCTTTTAAAATGTCCATTAATGGATTTTCTAAATATAAAAACTTCTATTAAAATGTTTTACACTTCTTACACAATTCATTTCCTCCTCCCTTCCTTAAATACGAGTCTCTTGAGAGCAATTCGACAACCTGGTTATCTATTTTCATATCAATTAACTGTTATATATGCTTATGCAATCACTCCATTTGCCATGTTTTGCAAAAAAAATACAGATCCAATATCGGTCTAACATCAGATGTTGGTATATTACACTGTCATTTTCAATTTAAGTGCTCCCTTGGCTGCTTTATCTGCCTGTACATTGCCATCCAACCCCGAACACACAGGCAGAGAAACACTACAATCTCACATAGACACACCACTTCTTCAAAACGTCTCAGTATGCAACAAGAGGACTTTAAAATCTCATGGCTTCAATCTGATGTCTTCACTGGCAAAAGTGGAGCAGCAGCACAAATTTAATTACAGAATATTTGTTAATGAAAGACATGCTGGGTAGAGGAAGGAATGTCAAATGACTGAGGGTCTTGTGACTGTAGGATTAAAAAGATGATCAAAATCATCATGTATAAAGACTTAACTAAATTCAATGATCTCTTAAAGCAGATTAGAGCAAAAACTGAGCAGTGTACAGATTTAAAAGAAAAACCAGTGAAATGTTACAGCTAATCAGTTGTCATTTTAGACAATGCAACTGCTAAAACAAGCATCGACTCTACACATTATTTTGAGACGCATGAGAAACCGTTTATCTGAGGTAGATCACCTTTAACAAGATTCAATTTAGAAATTATTCACACAATCCCTAAATTCAACCTTGTACCTAAATTCAGGAGATATTCAGCAAGCATTGCATCAATAAACAGAAGGGGGGAAAATGACCAGACAAGATTAGGTTTCACTCTTCCTTTATTGTAATCCAAATTTATACAAAATGGAGATTAGCGGTTAGATTTGGCCACTCTCTCCAGCTCATCTTTCTTCTTGATAGCATAAGAGTTGGAGGAACCCTGCAATACAAACAGAAGAACTTTGCAATAGCAGTCAAAATTTAACAAAAAAGATTAATTTACTGCATATGCTCTGGAGGTTTAGACTGTAAACTCCAATCAGATTGTCTCTTACCTTGGCAGCATTGATGAGCTCGTCAGCAAGACACTCTGCAATAGTCTTGATGTTCCTGAAAGCAGCTTCTCTTGCACCAGTGCAGAGCAGCCAGATTGCCTAAAATCATAAACACACCAACAGACAATAAGTGACCACTTTCACATATTTAGCCCATATTTTCATTTGCCATTTCTGCACTGTATATTTTCTGTGAATGATCAAATCACAAAGGCCTAATAAAGTGTCTTGGGTTACCAAAAGCGACCTGACTTATGACAAGTCCCTTAAGTCAACATGAAATCCACAATAACCTACATTCCTGGTTTCACTGATAATGCACTTTAAAAAAAAAAGAAAAGGCATGTATAATTCTATGAACATTTAACATCCATGGAACCTTCTCATTGCACAAAAGGTTCTTTAGCTTAATGTTCTTCACACTAAGAAAAGAGGTTCTTTTAAGAACTGTTTACTAAAAGGGAAACAAACCGTTATTCTGTTCTATTTTTAAGTGTACATCACTGCCAAAAATAAACAAGTTAACCAATAGCCAAATGATATACAGAGAGTCACTCAGACTGTTACCCAACTAAGGGTGTTTACAAAACGAAGTACTGAAAACTAGGGCTGGGTATCAATTCAGATGTTACAATTCGATTCGATTTCAATTCTCGATTCAACTCAATGAATATAGATTTAATACAAATACTAAAGGTATTTATAAAAAGAACAGTGATAAGTTTACAAGTGGGTAATTAAAAAGAAATAAAGAGCCATAAACCTGTACATTAAACTATTTTAAGTACACTCGGGTACATTAAAAGAGAACCCATCTCTATATTTCAAATGCGTACAATTGTTAAATACAATACAATTTTGCAACCTTTTCAACAAAAAATTATCCGAGAAGTATTTTATACAGTTTTGTTTTATTTATTTTGATACATTTATTCTAAAACGTAAGGATATTGGCTAATTTTCAGCCATTTTCAGTACACGACAAGCTTTTCTTGTGATTTTGCCGCCAGTCATGTGTGCAGTTACTTTTCATTCACGAAAAGTGCATTCATTCCCGGACACAAGTAGTTGCCGTGGTAACAAACAACAATACCATAATGTGCTGACTTGTGGACTAACTTTAATTTGAGGAATTCTGTTTATAATATAAGCTGTTAGGTTTGAATTATTGGTCCTGCGCTGTCTGTTGACTCAGTTGATTTGAATATGTCTATAATGGCGTGCTTTAGTGAACGCTCAAGTTTGATCAATGCAAGGCAAACATTTGCGTGTATGATCTATTTTTAGTGTTTATGTGCTCGGGTGTGGGGGTGTTGCAACGTCTGGGTGATGTCTCATCAAATGGTTCTGCAGATTTGTAGTATTACACAGTATTTCACCTCAACATTACAAAAGGTGACAACGCACCGGAAGCCACTATTTAAGCACTGAATGAATGAACAAATGACAGGCACACCTCTCACGCCTTTGTAACAGGCAAATAAGAGGGTGACATCTAGTGGAGAAGACTAGTAATTAGATTTACATTAATCTTATGTTCAATGTTAGAGGGAATAAATATGGAAAAAAAAGATTTGTGGCCTTTGAGAATTGATTTCAAATCGACCAGATTTAAAAAAAAGAACGAATCAAAAAGTCAATTTTTTTGCCCAGCCCTACTGAAAACGGAAATGTTTTTCCTTTGCATTTAAAAAGTCTCACTTACAGACGACAACACGATCCCCGTTGTCAAATCCACAAAAATGCTATCATTTTCAAAATCTTGCACTTTGATGACTATGCATTTTCAAGCCACCAAAATGCTGTTGTGCAAACGAAAGAAATATGCGTTTTTATTTAAATATTGCGTTTCGCATAAAGAAAAGTTCCCATTTTGAAAAAAAAAAAAAAAAAAAAAAAAAAGTGTCAATTTGTGTCGTGTAAATGGCCCCAAAACAAACTTTAAATAGCAAGATGGCTATTTAAAGATTCTCACTCAAACAGCACTTCACGTTGTAAAATCAGACCTGGTTGACCCTGCGCAGGGGGGACACGTCAACAGCCTGTCTCCTCACGGTTCCAGCACGTCCAATACGAGTGGAGTCCTCACGAGGGCCGCTGTTGATGATGGCGTTCACCAGAATCTGCAGAGGATTCTAGAAAGGAAATAGAAATCGTCTACCTTTAATACAGACTATTAAGACCTCAGAAATAGTTTGGTAGGTAAATCAAAACCAAATTTCTATTTTGCAATATATTTAGACAGGCCTTATACTTTGCTATGACAAAAACAAACCAGACAAGGCAACCAAGCATGAATAAATCTGGAAAATTGTCTGACCTCGCCAGTGAGCAGGTGAATGATCTCAAAGGCGTGCTTCACGATGCGGACAGTCAGCAGTTTCTTGCCGTTGTTGCGTCCATGCATCATCATGGAGTTAGTGACGCGCTCCACAATGGGACACTGAGCCTTACGGAAACGCTTGGCTGCGTATCTGCCACTGGAATGGGGGAGGTATTTGGCATATTTCTCCTTCACGGCAATGTAATCCTATGGAAAGAGAGACATTAATGTGCTTAATACATGAATTTCTACAGCCTCCAAATGATCAAAACATCTACTCCATGGCTTCTATATATATTTTTTTTTTTAGCAAGTAAAAGACGTTTAGTATATTTGTAAAAATGTCCACCTTCAGGTTGTGATCTTTTTGCTGTGAAAAGTTTAATGATTTTTTTTTTTTTTTTTTTATAAAGCAAGCATAACTTATATTGTTAATATTTCAAAAGGGAGCATTCACAGGGCTGAAACAACTTGGGCTTACTTGAGTCATACATAATTGTGTTCAATACAAAAGTATCAAATAATACAACAGGATTTTGAGGAACATTTATTTGAACATTTCTCACTCGTTTCTCATAGCCCACAATTATAACTACAAAACAGATCTTAAAACTACGGATAGGAATACATTACCAAGACATACAGAGTTATAGAATGGCCATATATAACATCTACACCAATTTGTATATTTTTGGTCAGTTTGGTCATCTGAATATTTTTTTCCTCCTTGAGTGTAAGCTTCATATTCTCAGTAATAATACTACATGCCAAGAAAATCTTTTGGTTTGCCCAAATCAATTTGAAACAAAAAGACTGATTTCATGTCAGACTTTACAGGGTTATTGGTAAATAAAAAGCAAATATGCAATTCTTACAAAAGCCCATGTCCATGGTTGAATCTGCCCCCCATACCCTCAAAAAGTGCATTATTTGTAGGGACAGCTATTTGTAGTAGTGTTCGAATCCATAGTGGACATTTGAGTGCACTCATTCAATCCCACATTTCACTGCAATACATGTACAGCTGATGTGCACTAAATGGCTGACCGAATTCGCTCACTCGTTTCTATTCACTCCTTCAAGTGAACTGTATTAGTACACTAACATAGGGAATAGTGATTGAGGGTTAAGGGGGTGATTTCAGATTCAGCCCATGTCATATTTCTGTTGTCAAACACACCTGCAGTGAGATGTCATTGATCTGCACATCATCTGTGCTCCATTTGCCAAAGAGTTTGATTTCTGGTGTCTCAGCAACAGCTGGCGCAGCCTCCCAATCTTCAGCCATCTTTACAATGAAATGAGAATGTCATTTTTATGTACATAAGGGTGCCCAAAACACACAGAGCACCCAAAGTAATAAAAGGTACCAAACTTATCAAATAATTGAGAAAAACAAAACACAACATGATTAAGTCAAAAAGAACATTTCATATAGTAGCGCAATTCTATTTTATAAGTGTCCCACGCACAAAAAAACAAAACAAAAAACTCTTTCAATTAATACGATACAAGCTTATTTCAATAGACAATTCACGTCGGAGATTTAAAAAAGGATAAATAACCACGATCACACTTCTTCGTATGCATTATAAATGTGATCACTACCTAATAATATCCTAAATTTACTCTTAATCATTACGGCGCACCCCAATAATACAGATAACATGCTTCAGCCAAATTTGACAATGTGTGAAATAGAAAACTAAATGTCACAACACGTGCGGATTCACTCTTGGTCTATTCTGATGGAGACAGCAGGATCATGGACCGCTTATAGAATACGCTCAAATTCATCATTTTGACGAGCAACATATGACATACAAGGGTCAAAATACAAACATGAGTCTGTTAACAATCATCTGATTGTATTTTGATGTGGGTGGAAAGGGTATAAACGCTTGAAAATCTGTTTTTCATCGTTACCTTCGCAGCGTGTGTGTGTATGGCGCACTCGAGCAGGCGGAAAGGAAGAGCGACACGAGGGCCGAGAAAAAAACCACTTCCGCTCAAAGCGCTTCCGTGTCGCGCTCTTCTTCTGCTGCGCTCTCATGTGAACGTTGGTGTGGAGCTATCGCCACCTGGCACTTACTGCGAAAAGATGACCTAAAAAACTCTTAAAAGTAAAGATATTTTTCTTTCTTTTTTTTTTTAAAAAAAGAAAAACGAAAAACAAGAAACACCACCTGCTTACATACTGCGAGTATAGTACAAAAAGATGACCTAAAGCTCTTAAAAAGCAAAGACTTATATATATATATTTATTAATATAATTTTAGCTGGCGTTACATCTTCAGAGATCCAGCTAATGACACTTTAACCACAAATCCAGTTTTTTGCACCATTTCACAAATAAAACCTCCAGTGTTTGCCTTTCTGGATGTCAAGAACAAACGCAAATAAATCAATCAATCAAAGAACAAACGCAAATGCATTATCCTGGATCTCTATTGAAGTATAATCTTTAACCAGTAGAGGGCAGTGAAGCCTACACTACTTGGCTTTACCATAAGGGGCTTGTGCAAATGAGTCCAAAAACCCACACTTGCGGTCTTGGCCACTTAGTGCGCAAAGCTCAGTAGGCCTACTACACACACACTAACTCTAACACCGCTTCAGACACCGCTTCAGGCTCATTTAAAATGGACTGTGGCAAAGTGGAAAACTGTTCTGTGGTCAGACCAATCAAAATTTGAAGTTCTTTTTGGAAAACTGGGACGCCATGTCATCCGGACTAAAGAGGACAAGGACAACCCAAGTTGTTGCGACAAAGAAGACCTAAGACAGTTGAGCAACTAGAAGCCTGCATTAGACAAGAATGGGACAACATTCCTATTCCTAAACTTGAGCAACTTGTCTCCTCAGTCCCCAGACGTTTGCAGACTGTTATAAAAAGAAGAGGGGATGCCACACAGTGGGAAACATGGCCTTGTCCCAACTTTTTTGAGATGTGTTGATGCCATGAAATTTAAAATCAACTTATTTCTCTCTTAAAATTATAAATTTTCTCAGTTTAAACATTTGATATGTCATCTATGTTGTATTCTGAATAAAATATTGAGATTTGAAACTTCCACATCATTGCAGTCTGTTTTTATTCACAGTTTGTACAGTGCCCCAACTTTTTTGGAATCGGGTTTGTGGTATACAATGAATAAATAATAGTATCAATAACTGACAGAAAGAGAAACAATGGCAATTGGGAAACTGATCCATCTTCCTCACTGATATTAGTCATGAAGCCTGTTTTAATATGTATATTTGTTTATATTTATTGAGTTGACTTTTTCATAAAATAAACATTCTACTTTAAAAGTATGTTTTTCATCATAATGTTTTAACTTGGTTTTTATAATCGTTTTATTGCAACATTTTGAACAAAGGCAGCAATGAAAAACAACCACAGCAAATCAAATACTGAGGTCAACACAAGAATATATTCTTGTGAAATGCATGCTAACCATAGGATACTAACATGTAGCCCATATGCTATTTGCTTATCAAGATGCTGATATTTGTATATATCTCCTTTTTTCCTTATTAATAGAAGAAAAAAGAAAAGATATATACAAATATCAGCATCTTGATAAGCAAATAGCATATGGGCTACATGTTAGTATCCTATGGTTAGCATGCATTTTGAATCGATCAAAGGAAATATTTAACACCTTTACAGTAATTTATACTTTTTTTTTTTTTTGTTGATGCTGTTATAATAAGGAGGCAGCAATCTATTCCAATTTTAAAACTAGTAAACGAAGTTTTTTTTTGATGCCCATTTTCATTGGTGGATGATCCCCGGCCGACAAAAATAGCTAAAACCAGCCTAAACTGTTTGACTGGTTTTAGCTAGTCTCCCAGGTTAGTTTTAGAGGAGATGCCTTTTTAGCTGACCAGCTAAAACCACCCATCCAGCCTAGGCTGGTTAAGTTTTTTTGTTTTTCAGCAGGGCGAAATATTGTTTACATAAATTTTCTCCATGGAAACTTCTGAGAGCGTTTAGGGCTTTTGTTTTGAAATCCTCCTCACTGCAGGTTTGCGGAAGTTACCGCTGCTGAACACCCACACACACACACACACACACACACACACACACACATATACATAGACGGTTCTCCGCTCAAATCTTGCTAAGAAATAACACACCAAAACATCACATTCCAGGAATCACACCGTTAATCGCTAGAAAAGGCCGAAGGAGACCCCAAATAAGGTGTGATTTTGTTTACTTATCTTTTGCTGGCTGTTGTTGTGAAGCTAAATATTGTAAAGTGCATGCAGAGGCCTATCAGAGCCATCCTGTGCAAAACCACAACTGCATTTAACGTTACGCACAGTCTGACTCTGGACTGGAGTGATAGGCTAAAGATGAAAGGGGCTTTGTATCTTTCGTGGTTTGTACCTCACTAATTTAAAGATAAGGATTTGGCTAAACTAGAGTCATGACTTGTCTACCCTGTCCATCACACCGGGCCTCTGCTTAAGCAAAAGTAGGGGGCTGTGTTTCAAACTAGTGTGCTGCCTACCCAGGCAACATCATAGACATGTCTGAACTGGGGAATCATCATGTTAGGGCGTCATAGAATGATTCAAGGTAGACGGCTCATTTGGTTTGAGACAGCCAAAGTCATTCAGATCATCGAGCCCTTTATAACACATTTAGACATGGACTGCAGGTGAATAAGCTTCATAACTTCAGCTGATTTGCATAGATCTTGATGCTGAATCCATTAGTATGTGTGTAATGTGTTGGGTTTTAACAGTTGCAGTCAAATATAGTAATACTTAACAGCTGAATGATTTTGATCTATTAGCCCCCCTATCTACATTGTCATCTACAAACATGCGTGTGTTGATCAGTCTCGGTTGAATTAGGTAAAAAGACTTCCAGTAAAGACACAAGTATGCATGTTACTGCTTTTTATTTGACCGGTCATTAAACCAGTATGTATAATAATTTTAATATTGCTGGCATCAGCCGATAACTCCACGTTGTCAGAAGTATCCAGGTTGTTTTCTATTTACTAGTCTTTTGAGTGAACTTAAGTAAATAATGTTATTTATAATAATATAAAAAATAATATTATACACATTAATCATATATATTGTGATATATTAAAATAGTCAATAAATATGAATATTTTTATGTAAAAATATTAAATAAAATTATTTTACAGAATATAAACCTAGCATTAAGCAAGATATATTTTACATAACAAAATGTTCTATAAATAAATATACCCTGTAAAAACTCCCTTAAGAAATGTAAGTATGTTGTGTATAGTAAACCCAAAATGAAAATTCAAGTTTATAGAGTTTAGGTGTCAGTACTACATTAAACTACTATATATAATGTTGAATATAATGTATAACAATGCAATGGGGAATATTTGTGGGTCCTGATAATGCCAAATTTCTTATGTTTCCAGTAAAAACATTTATAACATTAACAATAACATTATTTTAAATATCTAGTCAGTGACAGAGTGCAAGCATATTTGTTTAAATTAATTCTGTATATTCAGCTTGAGAATCATAATTATTTTTATTCTGGTGTCACCGTTGTCCTGTACATTGGGTTACCAAGCACCAATCCTATTAATTTCCACCCCCAATGTAATACCAAATTTAGCATTTTAATCAACAGTACATTTGTTAACCTTTTACCATATGACTTTGAGTATCGCAATAATATTGATAATATGAGTTCAGTATCGTGATATGTATCGAATCATGACATGAGGGTATTATTACACCCATACAAACTACGTGTTTGAAACACAAAAACTCTTTTGACTAATACATGACTAAACTAATGTACTAATAATCAAAACTAATAATATTGTTTCATGATTTTATGATATATCCCTTGAGATATGTGATGACTAACCCTGGTCTCCCCTGGATTGAAAGTATTTTTGGCAATGCAACGTTGTTAACCCCATGTGCAACAACTATGATTGGTATTAGCACCATATAAGTGTGGCTGATCATCAGATAACCTGTAAATGATCTCATGCAGCCATTGCAGCAACTGTGAAATTAATGTTTAGATCAGGGTTGTTCAAACTCAGTCCTGGAGGGCCACTGTTTCGCCGTGTTTAGCTACAGCTCGCTTCAATACGCCTGTCTGGAAGTTTCCAGTATGCGAGAGCTTGATTAGCTGGTACAGGTGTGTTTAATTGGGGTTGGAGCTGAACTCTGCAGGACAGTGGCCATCCAGGAGCAGGATTGGACACCCCTGGTTAGATGCATGTAAACTCAGCATGCCAGCTGTCTCCGCGAGCCATGGCATCTGTTTGGGTTCAGATTTGTGTTGGGGCAGACATGGCGAGCGTGGTCACCAGGTCAAGGATTTGGCTAACTTGCACAAGCTGCGTGGAGATTAACCGGCTGGACGTATGTCCTATGACGCACAGATCCCGCGAGCTTCCACATGGAGTATTCAGAGCACATGCGGCATAGTAATATTAATAATAGTGTCACTGTCATTGTGTGCGTTTGTGTTTTGGGAAAGGGTAATGAAAAAGCAGCAGGATTTATGAGTGATCCTTCTTCAGGTCAGTGTATTTATTGAGTATTTCATGCTTGAGTTTCGCTGCTGTGATCTTTATGGAGGAAGTCAGCATACAGCCGTATTTACTGAAGAGGTTTCTGCTGCACGCTTCCTGTTTGTCACAAAGCTCACCTTCGCATTTGTGCCATTTGAGGTGTGTGTGTGTGTGTGTGTGTGTGTGTGTGTGTGTGTGTGTGTCTGTTTGAACATAAACTGTGAACTTAGTCATTGGAGATACTTCCTTCTATAATGGCAGTGAGCATTGAACGTTTCTTTTAATCTGGTTTATCTTCAGTGTTTTTGGGTTTTCATTTACTGCTCAAACAGCAGATGATAGCGCTACATACAGTTGTGGTCAGAATTATTGGCACCTTGCTCGTAATTATGATCAAAGATGGGTTTAAAAACAAAACCTTTTGATCTTTCATTAAAAAATTAATTGAAGTAAAAGAATTGAAAGTGTGTGTGTGGGGGCCTCCATACAGAATCTCTCCAGCTCCATGTTGGTGCTTCTTCTCTTCAGTTCATCCCACTCATCTTCTATAGGGTTCAGGTCAGGGGACTGGGACGGCCATGGCAGAAGCTTCATTTTGTGCTCAGTGACACATAAACAATGCAGATTTAGCTGTCTTTTGCCTGGGGTGAGCGTAAACCTTTTTTTTTTTTTTTTTTTTTTTTTTTTGAATTTTATCTGGAAGTTTTTGTGAAATTGACGAGTTTCCATTGGGCGTATTTTCAATTTGCAACTTCAATTTGTGCAATTTGAAGGGTAATTGAAGTGCAGCTTTTGATTTTAACTGAGTGATGACACGCGTTAACTGTTGCAAGATAGCGGACGCGTTGACGTGTCTGGAGCAATCAACTGTGGCATCTACTTAATATCTACGCCGCTAACAACCGCAAAGTCATTGGTTCGATTCCCAGAGAAAGCAAGAACTGATTAAATGTGTACATTGAATGTACAGTGTAAGTCGCTTTGGATAAATGTAGTTCATTCACTCTTTCATTTGTTAATTATTTCATTGGTTTGTACTTAATTCTTTTCATTTATTCATTCATTCTTCAATTGGTTCATTTATGTTTTTGCTCATTTTGCTCAGTATTATTTGTTTTCCCTTGTTCATTATTTCTTTCTGTGACTTCAGAGTTCTGTTTTTCGCTTGGTGTTATTTTGTTGGGGTTATTCTTTTGCTAATGAATCCTTTGTTTGTTTGTTCATTTGTTCTTTCTCAGTCATTTTCTTTCCATCCCTTTGACATGCTCTCTGTTTCTCGTTCACTTTCACAGCTGGGCTCTCTGCTACCTGGTTGCCCTGGTAAGGTGTTGCCATGCCGTTCCCTTTCGGTAAGTCTCACAAGTGTCCAGCGGACATTGTGAAGAATCTAAAGGACAACATGACCATTCTGGAGAAGCAGGACATTTCAGACAAGAAGGCTGAGAAGGTAATAAGCACATTTGCACACCGTGCTGTTACGCACGGGTGTGTGTGTGTACTGTGAATATTACCCATGAAAAAGTTTCATTAGGGCATTAACAAGAGCGGTGTGTGTCCGCAGGCCTCTGAAGAGGTGTCCAAATCACTGTTGGCGATGAAGGAGATTCTCTACGGGACGAATGAGAAGGAGCCGCAGACAGAAGCCGTGGCTCAGCTGGCTCAGGAGCTCTACAACAGCGGCCTGCTCAGCACCCTCGTCGCAGATCTGCAGCTCATTGACTTTGAGGTGAGGGGATGAGTTTAATAGACTAGGCCAGAAAATGCCACAAAATACATTTCACATAGTAAAGTCCCTCAAAGTCCTTTGGAAAAAACGTCAAAGTATCGTCAAGTTACGTTTACCATAGGATTTATTTTACTCATGAATTGAACACCCCATTATAAAACCTCATAGAAAAATCTCAAAGGAACCAGCGGTGAATTAGTCTTCCAGGTTCTGATCCTTATATTACGTAATTGCCGCAGACCAATTGTAGTACGAAGGAGTTTACTAGCCAGAGCAAACTTCTCAGAAAAGTCCGCTTAGGCAAGCTGTTTCGAACTCCATTTTGGCCTTATTTTGTTTGAAATAACGTCACACCAGTACATTCTTCGATTACACTTGAAGTATAGTAGTAGTATATAATATTGGGGCCTTTAAACTCTCTAGTTTGCACCAAGGCAATTCATTTATTAATTTATGCAAAGTGACTTACAAATGAGCCCAAATGACAAGTGCATCGTGAAACACTGCGCATTGTGATGTGGAGGTGGTCGGGGACACATTTGTAGAGTAAATTTTTAACTCTTCTGGCTCCGAGGATCCCGAAGATATTTCTGATATTAGCGCTATAATGACAGAGCTGCTAATTTTCAACCTTTTTTATTTACAGAAACTAGGAGTGGCAATTTAAATGAGTTTAATTACATATTTAATTATATTTTAGTAAGTATTATAAATTATATTTATAATAATGTTTAATTGAAATAATTAAATTCCAGAATTCAATAACTGGATGGGTTTGCACTCTATTACGAATTAATTTACATGTTTTATCCAGTCATTTGTGATTACAGGTTATTTTTTCTAAAATATCTATTTTTACCTGATAATATATTTTAGAACTTACATTTTTTTTTTTTTTTTTGCATGACTTCTCCAGGTCTAGAAAAATCCTTCATATATCCAGGTTTTCCATGACCATGATAACCCTGGTTCATAATTTAAAATTAAAATAGGAAATGTACAATGTCAACTTACATATGGATGTTTTTCCTTTATTTTTAAGCATGTTTAGTCTCGTCTTAAATCATTTTAAGCCAGAAAGAGTAAGCCATTTTAAGTAAGCACCAACAATTCAGTTAGGATTTTATTTTTTATTTTTTTTTAGGAAGACTAACATCTTCTCTCATGTTTAATAAGTGATTTACTGTACATGGCCACAAAACACATAAACTACTTTATTTCAAAATGCATGCTCTTAATTTGATTTAATTGATCTTTTAAGTAACTATTCTTCTTATTTGTGTTTAGGGCAAGAAAGATGTGGCACAGATCTTTAATAATATTTTGAGACGTCAGATTGGCACACGGACGCCCACTGTTGAATACCTGTGCACTCAACAAAACATACTCTTCATGCTGCTTAAAGGGTGAGACACACACACACACACACACACAAACATACTGTAAAGGCACTCGTGATTTTTATGTTCACTAATTAAATGTGTAACCTAAAATGTTGTCATCAGATTAGTGATCTGCTTTTCTTAGAAGCTGGTGTTTAGATCATATCTCAAACTAAGATGGCTAAGAACTGGTTTGGTGACTAATATGAGTATATATGTGAATATTTTAGATGAGCTATGTAATCCCAGATGAGTATTTACTCTTGTGAGTCAACATTAGCAGTGAGTACATCTAATCTCAGTGATGCATGTGGGGAGCGAAGGCTGGCCCGTGTGGTCCGATCAAAGACAAGTTGTTGTAGCTCAAATTGCCACCTACCTAAGCATTGTTGCAGACCAATCTCAATGCAATCGAGCATCTGTGAGATGTGCTAAACAAACAAGTCTGATCCATGGAGGCCCCACCTCGCAACTTACAGGACTTAAAGGATCTGCTGCTAACATCACAGCACACCTTCAGGGGTCTAGAAGAATAGAAGTTGTCTAGAATCTTTTTTTTTTTTGGGTGTATGCAGATAAAGTTAGACATACCTTTATATACAACTTTATATAAAGATCTGTGTGATAATATAGTTACATTTTATGAAAAAAAATTGCTATATACTATATATTGCTTTACGTGAGTATATGAGAGTAAAGTTGGATATAAAATATATCCAACTTTATGTATAGAGCTACTTGCAGATAGAGCTAATGCCGATCACACCAAGTTTTTTGTTTTTTGGCTCTCTCGAGAGAGAGAGAGAGAGAGAGAGAGAGAGAGAGAGAGAGCGCTGATTGGCTATTCAGCTTAGCGAACGAGTCAGTGCACAAGAAATGGTTTGTATAAATGCAGTCCTAGTTTCAGTTTACCTTTTTGAATGATGAAAATAGACTATTGATACCGTCTTGGTGTGTCCTGCTTTTATGGTACTTTTTTAGTTTCATTGTATGAAAAAAGGCAACATGAACATCAAACTTAAGGTGCTGTATGCAAATTGTTTTACTGTTCTAAAGCATAACAAAACATAATATTGGAAAAATGTGATAAAGAAATATTCTACTGTGTATTCTAAATGTGTTTTTTTGTTTTACTCTGTTTTTTTGTGATTCCGTCCACTGCCGATTTACCCAATAGTATTTCAACACCCCAGGTTGCCAGTTGGCGAAAAACACAGCGTATTGCAGCCATGAAAGCCAGCAAACAAACTGGCTCAGAGATCGCAGTTGTGTGTCCTCAATCTGGCAACCTGCGTGAGCGTAGAGTCCGAGGAGGAGAGGGCAGGAAACAACTCTGTCTAATATTTAGAATTTGTACTGCAGAACCCATTTCAACCACTAGTTGTCAATATTACGTACTGCACCTTTTTCAGTCTACGAATGAAAAAGTTTTGGAACAACATGAGGATGTGGTTATGGTGGCCAAATATTCTTGTCCTTTTTATAGTTACGAGTCTTCAGACATTGCTCTGAACTGCGGGATCATGCTGAGAGAATGTATACGGCATGAGCCACTGGCAAAGATCAGCCTCTGCTCTGAGCAGTTCTACGATTTCTTCAGATACGTGGAGATGTCCACCTTCGACATCGCCTCGGATGCATTTGCCACTTTTAAAGTTAGTATGTTGAAAGACAAAACAAACACTTAAGGTTTGTTTTGTTTGAACATTTCATCTTCAGATGCTCTGTGTAATTATTTTGTCTGATAAAGTCCATTTGTTTGGGTTTCTTCTAGGATTTGCTGACGAGACACAAACTGCTCAGCGCCGAGTTTCTGGAGCAGCACTATGATAGAGTGAGTCACTGGCTTTTCGTTTCATTGTTTTGGTGTCCGTCATGGTCTGTTGTCATTGGATCTGATTGGATCTGTCAGCCAGTTCCTCAAATTTGCATTTGTTTCTTGATGTGAAAGTCAATATATTTTGGAAGTGATTTGAATGTGAAGCGGGTCCAAAAACACTTTAGTCACACTTTAAAATATCTCAATGTCTTGCATATTAATTTAGATGTGAATATACACTGCCCGGCCAGAACAAATGTATTGTCAATACAAGATCTAGACCAAAAATTGATGCACCTCTTGATGGGAATAACATCGTATCATTTATTTTTGGTAGGGCTGAATTATTTTGGAAAATAATCTAATTGCAATTTTTTTTAATTTTTGTTTATCTTACCAATGAAGCCCGCGAATGTCATTGAACAATGAACCTTTCTGTTCAACCATTATGGTGTGTGTGTGTGTGTGTGTGTGTGTGTGTGTGTGTGTGTGTGTGTGTGTGTGTGTGTGTGTGTGTGTGTGTGTGTGTGAGAGAGAGAGAGAGAGAGAGAGAGAAAATGGAAGCAAGCAGGATACAGGTGTTTCTAAAACACATGGAGCGCCTTTGCGCACTTGCAGTTATAATCTAAACTCAGTATTGGTCCAGGATCATTGGAGAGAGAATCTTTTCTCCCTCCCCTACTGTAGTATGACCAACACAATATTACATCGATTAAACACAAACTGTTATTTCCTGTAGACATAACGTGCCAAGTTGATGCTTCTTCTGCAGACTGCTCGCGTGTCACGTGACCAGACTGTAATCGCAGCCTTTGCGGTTACAAAATCGTGTTTTATCAAATCGTGGTGATATCGAAAATGCAATTAATCGTTCAGCCCTAATTTTTGGTCCAGATCTTGTTTTGGCAACGCAAGAGTCCAGCACTCTGTGAAGTCTCCTCCAGCACATCCCAAAGACTTTCAATGAATTTAAGGTCTGGACTCAGAGGTGCCAATTCATGTGTGAAAATGATCTTTCATGCTTCCTCCCAACCATTCTTTCACAGACTGAGCCTGATGAATCTTGACAATGTCATCCTGGAATATGGCCATGATCTTCCTACATGGTTGTTTAAGAAATGAAAAGCTACACACTCCATCAATTAGGGTTGGAAGAACTGATGCCAAACATGCTAGAAACATAATAATCACCGCAATAATGATCCAATCATTGACTAGCATTTGCCTATTTAAATCCATTTTTTTTTTTTTTTTTTTGGGCAGTGGACAATTTGGGTAGGCCAAATCCAGGCAGAAATGGTCCCAGAGAAATTTAGTGTAAATAAGTTATGTTGTATAAACCAAATGCCAAAGTGATGCATATCTCCAGAAAGTAGACATTCTAAGCTTTCAAATGATACCACATATGCTCCTCCACAGACATTTAATATTTAAAGTATATACTTGATGACGTCATTCCGGACCCTTATCAGGCTTCTTGTAAACTGTTTTGCTTGGAAAGTGCTATCTTTCTTTAAAATAATTACTGCTTGATTTGATATTTTATCTAATACAAGTGTGTTGTAAGTATGCCAATACTTCTTGGGGCTACTGTATGAAAAGAAGCCAGACAATTGGATGTTTACTGTATATCTCTGTCTCCCCTTTTCTCCACTTTTGGTCTTCAGTTCTTTAGTGAATATGAGAAACTGCTTCACTCAGAAAACTATGTGACTAAGAGGCAGTCGCTAAAGGTAAGGAGCGGGTTAATTTTTTTTTTTTTTTTTTTTTTTGGTGCTTATTTAAACTACTGTTCTAGAGGTTGAGGTCTTTTGAGGGGTTTTAAAAGAGAAAAGCTGTATTTTCAGCATCATTCCTCCAGTCTTCAGTGTCACATGATCCTTCAGAAATCATTCTAATATGCTGATGTGCTGCTCAAGAAACATTTATTATCAATGTTCAAAGCATTTTTTCAGGATTCTTTGATAAATAGAATGTTTAAAAAAACATTTTTTTTTTTTTTTTTTTTTTTTTTTATATAATTTTTGTAACATTATAAAAATCTTTAGTTTACTGTCATTTAATAAAATAAAAAAGATATTTTTGACAACAAACCTTTGAACATTTGTGTGTATAGTTATTGTGGTATTGTATAGGTTTATAATGCATTTAAACTGAATTTTACGTATGTTTACTGTAGCCATTAGATCTTTATTTTAGGTGCTTCTGATGTGTTTTATGTCTTTCCTCTTCCTCTCAGCTTTTGGGAGAGCTGCTTTTGGACAGGCACAACTTCACTATAATGACGAAGTACATAAGCAAACCAGAGAACCTCAAACTCATGATGAACCTACTGAGAGACAAGAGCCGCAACATCCAGTTTGAGGCCTTCCATGTATTTAAGGTACGAATTGTCAGCTGAATTTTCCCACACTATCATTATTTTACCAACTCACCAGTATGCCAACCCAAAACTTGACTCAAGCTTCAAATTTCTAAGTGAGACGTTTTTTCTCTGTGCATTCAGGTGTTTGTTGCCAATCCGAACAAGACTCAGCCCATCCTCGACATTCTGCTGAAGAACCAGACTAAACTCATCGAGTTCCTCAGCAAGTTCCAGAACGACCGCGCCGAGGACGAGCAGTTCAGCGACGAGAAGACCTATTTAATCAAACAGATCCGAGACCTCAAGAGGCCAACCCCGCAGGACGCTTGAGAAGGATAACGAATATCTAAAAGTGCATAGAGGACGTCTAGACAGTGTTTTAGGCAACGTCTGGACGATGTTTGGCTCTCTGGGACGTTGAGTGGCCGCAGCACTGGGCATGTTTTTGTGTTTTGCAGGAACCGTTAAATGCCGTTTGAGCTCGGTGGGGCGAGTAACATGGCGACGAGGATGAAGAAGAGTCTTGCTTCGCTGGACATACAACCTCTTCCCCCTACAATGTTTTATTCTCATGTTTCAAAAACGAGCAAAATGAACAGAAAGGATGGATGTAGATGCTGCTGCTTTATTGCACATAAAGAAGGAGGGTTTTGTACCTCATATACAACCATACACTCAAATGTCTCTTGATGCTAATTAGCCCATGCAGGTTGAGTTAGCTAATTGGATATTGATGAATACAAGGAAATTTGACATGCAAAAAGCACTTAACATGCAGTAACGCATTCAAAAACACTCATTAGCTCACCATCGCCTGGGTGAGTTGCATAAAAGCTTCAAATGTGACGCATGCGTCATATTTTGCACATTTTGAGGTTGCGTATATCTCTGGTGGGTAAATGTGTACATACTGTAGGCTTTTTCATATTTTCTTTATTGTTTTGGCTTTGTAGACTTCATTGGATGAGTGTTGGCACCTCACAGCCTCTAACGGTTTATGATTGCTATCAGATTCATTTTCAAATGAGTGTGGTTTGGTGAATTAGTTGTGGCGGTGCTGTTGGTTCTGATTTAACTTTGCCCTTCCTTGTTATTAGTCACTGCAATGAGTGAGTGTAATGGAAAGTTAACCTGTAAAATCTGAAAGATTTCTGTGGTTGTGACCTTAAGATTTGTGCCCTGCTTTGTCTAGTTTTCAGTATAACTAACCCCACTGGCACAGTGTACTCGTACCTTTTATACAGTTTATTTTTGGGTTTTGGCCCTTGTTGTGATAATTTGGCGACTCACGAAAAAAATCACATTTCACTTCAAAATCAAAAGTAGAATAATATGTTGAGACTTTCCTATTATTATAAAGCATCTGGTCTTTATTTGTTTTATTTATTTTTTTTTAAATTTTCATAAATGTGAATTGTCAATATTGTAACACAGGTACTAAGCTTTTCTTTTTTACTGAAAATTCGTTTTATTTAAATAATCCTTACAACAAGTAATTAAGTGCATTAATTAGTCAAACGATTAATCCAAAGTACAAGTTTGTGTTTACATAATATATGTTTGTGTACGATGTGTAGTACATATGCATGTATTTGTATGTATATTTAAGAAAAATATATATATATATAATATTGGTACAGGCTTTTGAGAATAAAATTATGCATTACAGATGTTGGGGAATAATCTTCATGAATACTGGGATAAATCATTAATAGTCCTATAACCATCCACAAACTATATTTTCTTTTTCTTGCTTTTGAGTTTGAAGTGAAATGTGACTTGGACAAGATATTTACTGGTTTTGTGTAAAAAAAAATACACCAGCTCAGATACTGTATCGCTTTCCTTTCTGTAGGTTTTTAGTTTGGGAAAAATGAGTCCACTGTGATATTATTAGCAGGCTAATCTGAAATGGATGGATGTAGGGGAGCCGCTCAAATCCATATTTGCACCTAATTATGGCTGCTGAGAGAAAAGGCAATTTGAGCACCCATGCCCTTTATGAATGTTTTAATAGCCTATATGTTTGTTTTAAGAACAGTGCAGTGGTTTTGCAGACTTTAAAACCACACAAACATGAAAGTGATTTGGAGGGTTTTGGTTGATCATTTGAGTTATGACTGCTTTTACTCACAAGACAACATCTGCCATAAACCCTTAAGCAAATGCAACTGTAAATCAAAATGGTAACCCTATTCATTTTCAATGCAGAACTTTGCCGAACTCCCATTTAAACATGTTCTGCTGAATGTTTACAGTACTGGTCAGAATAACAGGGATTGACATGTCTATAACAGTATTTTATTTTGGTGGAAAATACAAGAAAGTTTATGTAGCTTAAAGATGTACATGTTTCATATTTCAGTTTTAGCGTATCCTGTTTAAATGGTGACGAGCAACTCACCATAATTTGTGGTTTAGTCTGCATCTGTGTTTCAGGTCAGACTAGACTCTTTCATTGGTTGGCACAACAGCCAATCACAGTCATCTTGTAAGCCTGACATCACAATGGCCCAGAGCATTAAGAATTCTGAGAATTAGTAAACGTATCTTGCATATCGGTGCATGTTTCTATTTCGCAGCCTTAGATTAAGCATGGGCATCTAACAGACAAGCTGGAAACTTCTTGACCTTCTGTCTGTTCAATTAAACAGTCCATTCTAACCTATATAGATCTCGCCCGAGTAATAAGATTTGGGCACAGAAACATGGAGTTTCATCTGAAATGTCAGTCCGTAGACAGACTAACAGTTGGAAATAAAGTTTGGAATAAAATACAAGCTTTTACTGTCTTTTGTTCTTTGATTTTAAAAAGTGGTGGTTATTTAATAAACTTACAAACATGTCTTTTGACCATATTATTATATTGTTATTAATTATATTTGACTAATATATTATTGCACCTGATATGTAGGATAGACAGACGGATGGAGGGAGGGATGTCACAAACATGTCTTTTGACCAGATTATTATATTGTATTATATTAATTCTATTTTATTAATATTGCACCTGATATGTAGGATAGACAGACGGATGGATGGAGGGAGGGAGGGATGCCACAAACGTCTTTTGACCAGATTATTATATTATATTAGGCCTATATTAATTATATTATGGCACCTTATACACTCGTCTAAAGGATTATTAGGAACACCTGTTCAATTTCTCATTAATGCAATTATCTAATCAACCAATCACATGGCAGTTGCTTCAATGCATTTAGGCGTGTGGTCCTGGTCAAGACAATCTCCTGAACTCCAAACTGAATGTCAGAATGGGAAAGAAAGGTGATTTAAGCAATTTTGAGCGTGGCATGGTTGTTGGTGTCAGACGGACCGGTCTGAGTATTTCACAATCTGCTCAGTTACTGGGATTTTCACGCACAACCATTTCTAGGGTTTACAAAGAATGGTGTGAAAAGGGAAAAACATCCAGTATGCAGCAGTCCTGTGGGCGAAAATGCCTTGTTGATGCTAGAGGTCAGAGGAGAATGGGCCGACTGATTCAAGCTGATAGAAGAGCAACTTTTGACTGAAATAACCCCTCGTTACAACCGAGGTATGCAGCAAAGCATTTGTGAAGCCACAACACGCACAACCTTGAGCCGGATGGGCTACAACAGCAGAAGACCCCACCGGGTACCACTCATCTCCACTACAAATAGGAAAAAGAGGCTACAATTTCCACAAGCTCACCAAAATTGGACAGTTAAAGACTGGAAAAATGTTGCCTGGTCTGAAGAGTCTCGATTTCTGTTGAGACATTCAGACGGTAGAGTCAGAATTTGGCGTAAACAGAATGAGAACATGGATCCATCATGCCTTGTTACCACTGTGCAGGCTGGTGGTGGTGGTGTAATGGTGTGGGGGATGTTTTCTTGGCACACTTTAGGCTCCTTAGTGCCAATTGGGCATCGTTTAAGTGCCACGGCCTACCTGAGCATTGTTTCTGACCATGTCTATCCCTCTATGACCACCATGTACCCATTCTCTGATGGCTACTTCCAGCATGATAATGCACCATGTCACAAAGCTCGAATCATTTCAAATTGGCTTCTTGAACATGACAATGAGTTCACTGTACTAAAATGGCCCCCACAGTCACCAGATCTCAACCCAATAGAGCATCTTTGGGATGTGGTGGAACGGGAGCTTCGTGCCCTGGATGTGCATCCCACAAATCTCAATCAACTGCAAGATGCTTGTTATGACCAGCTCGTTTCAGATCGCAACATGAAAGAGGGATCAGGCAAGATGTTCAATAAAATAAGAATTGTATTTAAATTAAACATATACCCAAATAATAACAATAGTAGAGTAAACAAAAGTAAAACAAACAAACATAGATAACAAAAATGATGCTACAGGTGTAAGAAAAAAAAGCATACAAAAGAGCCACTCAGGAAGAATCCTTTCTCCCTGAGGTGCCCCATTAGAATGAGACACAGCACTCTCTTGTACTCTAATTATCAATTAATAGAAGATTAGCCAATCAGGAACTCCCATGATCAGCACCAATGGAAATCAGGAGGAGGAGACTCAGGGTCATCACACCTCCCACACCAGAATGAGGTTCCCCTAAAGAACCGAACAAAACAAAAGAAAAATACAAAAGGCAAAACAACATTTCAAATGTGAATGTGCAATCATTTTCAAAACTCATCTCCATAACTGCATCTCCAATTTCACTCCCGGAATCCTGGGTCCTAGGACATTTAGAGAGATGAAAAAGACAGAAAGAAATGGAGAAAAGAAAAAAAAAAATACCAGAGTCTCTGGTACGTCTTAAATCCATGAGAGAGCATCCGCAATTATATTAAAATAAGGCTCCATCTCATAATCCTCTGATTCTTGCCGCGCATTCGATCTAGGAAAGTCAATGGATTATAGTCAGTGTATACAATAATGGGACCACAAATCGCGCTCAAATAGACTTTGAAATGCTGAATGGCTAAAATGTGGGCTAAGGCCTCTTTTTCCACCGTGGAATACACTTGTTGGTGACGGTTGAATTTCTTTGAAAAATAGCTGACTGGATGTTCAATTCCATTACAGTCTTCCTGCAAGAGAACAGCGCCAGCCCCATAAGCACTAGCATCAACCGCAAGTAGAAAACGCTTCTCAAAATTAGGAGTAACCAACACAGGGGCACTTGCTAATAAAGATTTGGCATTTTCAAAGGCACACTGACAGCTCTCAGACCAATGAAAAGGTCTCTTTGGGCTTAAAAGATCGGTTAGAGGAGCAACTACATTTGCGAAATTTCTGCAAAATCCTCTGTAGTAACCCACCATCCTGAGAAATCGTCGTAACTCGCAACGAGTATTTGGCTTGGGAAAACTACAGATCGCATTCACTTTAGCATGGATTGGTTTTACACAATCTCGACCAACCACTTTCCCCAGATATGTCACAGTAGCCTTTCCAAATTCGCATTTAGCAAGGTTTATAGTCAAGTTGGCTTTGACTAAACGCTCAAAAAGCCCTTTAATTTGTTTAAGATGTTCAGACCAAGAAGAGCTATATAAAACAACATCGTCCAAGTAAGCCTCACAACCGCTCATCCCAGACAACACACGATTTATCAAACACTGAAATGTAGCAGGGGCATTACGGACACCAAAAGGCATAACAGTATACTGTAAAAATCTGTCAGGTGTTACAAAAGCAGATAGTTCTTTTGCACGAGCTGTTAAAGGCACTTGCCAATAACCTTTCAAGAGATCAAATTTACTAACAAATTTCGCAGAGCCAACACGATCAACACAGTCATCAATTCTCGGAAGAGGATAACAATCAGGTTTTGTCAAAGTGTTGAGCTTCCTGTAATCAGTACAAAATTTATACGAGTTATCAGGTTTGCTCACTAAAATACATGGAGAACTCCAAGAACTAAAACTGGGCTCTGCTAGATTATGCTCAAGCAAATAATCTACCTCTTGTTGAAGTAGCTTCCTTTTTACAGGATTGACATGGTATGCATGTTGTTTCACTGGCTGAGCTGTTCCAACATCAATGTCATGCTCTATGACAGAAGTTCGAGTAGGGACATCAGAAAAGAGAGAAGGAAACGAGTTTACCAACTGAATTATATCAGCCTTTTCTACCTCAGACAGATAAGACAAATGGCAAGCCAAATTAACAAGCACTTCAGAATTATTTAGTTGCCCTTCGACTTCTCCTCGAGAAGGACCTTTCATCTCCCCTGGATGGGCATCCATCTCTACAGAGGCTTCTAAAACTCTTGAGTCTGTACTTTCAACAGTTTTCACAACATTAACAGACAAAGAAAGTTCAGGGGTTATGTATAACTTCAATAAATTCACATGACAAACCTGAGTTCTCTTTCGCCGATCGGGTGTATTCAACAAATAGTTGTTATTCGGAAGACTTTTCACAATCGTATATGGTCCGGCAAACCGAGCCTGAAACAGACTAGTCAAAATGGGTAACAACGCTAGTACTTGATCACCTACTTGAAAATGTCTAGATTGGGCTTTTCGATCAAACAATTTCTGCATCTTCCCTTGAGACTTAGTTAACTTTCGTAAAGCTATTGCTCTAGTCTCATAGAGTCGATACCGGAAACCGCTTACATAGTCCAAAACATTCTCAGGAGGATCATTTGTCCAGCCATCTGCCAAGACAGCGATAGGACCCCTAACAGTGTGTCAAAATACCAGTTCATTAGGGCTAAAGCCTATGCTCTCTTGCACAACTTCTCAAATCGCCAATAACATCCAAGGTAAACCTTCCTCCCAGTCACTGTCAAGTTCTACACAATAAGATCTTAAAAGTGATTTAAGAGTCTGATGGAATCTCTCAAGACTTCCTTGACTGAGGATGATAAGCACTTGAAATATTATGTTTAACCTCAAGTTGTCGCATGACTTTTGAGAAGTTTCGGGACATAAAATTTGAACCTTGATCAGACTGAATGGTCTTCAGAATACCAAAAATAGACATGAAGCTTGTTAAAGCTTTTAAAATAGCTTTGCTAGTGATTGATCTAAGAGGATATGCTGCCGGGTAACGTGTAGTTTGACACATTACGGTGAGAAAATAAGCATATCCAGCTTTAGATCGTGGTAAAGGACCAACACAATCAATTGTCAAATGTGAAAAAGGAGTAGTAACTGCAGCAATAGGCTGTAATGGAGCTACTGGTACTTTTTGATTTGGTTTTCCCGTCACTTGACAAGTATGGCAGGACCGTATAAAATTAATCACATCTCGCTTGCATCTAGGCCAATAAAATTTCCTCAAAACTCTATCATAGGTCTTTCGTACACCCATGTGACCAACCAAGCCTTGATGTGAAAGCTGTAACAGATCTTGACGAAATTTAAAAGGAACTACGATTTGGATCCTAGGATTAAGTGAAGAATTAAAGCTCATAGGTTGTTGTCTATGAAGCAATCCATCCTGGAGATAATAAAAAGGTAATGAAGTCTTGTCTCTTTTTTCATGAACTGAAGAGAACAATTTGCGAAGAGTATCATCCGCCTGTTGTGCTTTAACAAGATCATCTCGAGTCACACTAAAAAGTGGAGATAAATCACAAGCATTAACATGGTCATCACAGACAAATGGACTTTTTGATATAAAAATCAGGCACATCTGTCCCATAATCAACAACAGTCTGTGATTCATGAACAGATTTTATCTCCTCCACATCTGTACATGCATTACTAGGTTCTGGAAGGGAAACATCGTCAGAAACAAGAAAAGTATTACTAAGAATATTCTCAGTTTTATCTGTCACACCTCTCTTAGTCATTGCCCGAGTAACTGCGCATGCCGGGTATAAATCAAGACAGTCAGAAGATCCACTTAATTCCTCAACAGTAGAGACCACTATAGGTGGAACATCACCATCTGACTTTTCCCAGACATTTCCTCCAGCTAAATCATTGCCCAGTATGAAAGTTACACCAGGGACAGGAAGCATGGCACGAACGCCAACTACTACATCACCTGATACAAGATTAGAATCAAGATAAATGCGATGTAGAGGAACTTCGGTGTATCCCATCTCAAGTCCTCTGACCAGTACCTGTGTTCCCGTAGTAGTACGTTCAGACAAAGGCAACAGTCCTTCCATCAGAAAAGATTGCCCCGCCCCAGTATCTCGAAGGATGCGTACAGGTACAGTCTCATCTGAATTAGATAAAGCAGTGAGAAATGGTGTAAAATCAGCATTATTTTTAACACTCTCCATCTCAGTAAAATTTACCTGTTCCATCTGCTGGTTTACTCGAGTAGAATTGTGCTTCATGTTTGACGTAGAAATCAAACCAACATGTTTAACTCTCTCCTCTTTCTTTTAAGAGTTATACAATCAGTGATCTTATGGCCTGGCTTTTTACAATAAAAGCAAATCAGGTCACCTTTCTTTCGTGTAACTGAGATATCAGTGACATTTGACACT
Organism: Paracanthobrama guichenoti; assembly: GCA_018749465.1. Classification (NCBI taxonomy): domain Eukaryota; kingdom Metazoa; phylum Chordata; class Actinopteri; order Cypriniformes; family Gobionidae; genus Paracanthobrama; species Paracanthobrama guichenoti. Next base: position 22,490,300 of record CM031957.1, read on the forward strand.
GTATTCTGACGCAAACCATCTTCTTTCTACTTTCTCAGCAACACTCGACTTAGAGCTATTCAAATCACTCAAATGACTAATTGAAAGTTGATGAGTAAGAATGAATTCCTCTGCCATAGGAGCAACTTCAGACATTTTACTCACTTTGTGCTCATTAAGATACATAGCCACATCTTTCGGGACACAGCTTTTGAATTCCTCTAAAAGAATCAGTTCTCTAAGCTGTTCCTTAGTGGTTATTTTTAATGAGACACACCAACGGTCAAACAAGTTCTCTTTCTCTCTAGCGAACTCTAAAAATGTACACTTCTCAGTCTTAAAGTGATTTCTGAATTTCTGTCGATATGCTTCAGGTGCCAGCTCATAAGCATGTAAAATAGCAGACTTGACAATTTCGTAATCACTACTTTGTTCCATGGTCAATGATGAATAAACTTCTTGTGCCCTTCCTGTTAAAACACATTGCAACAACAAGGTCCAAAACTCTTTTGGCCATCTCAAAGATTGTGCAACACGTTCAAAATGTTGAAAGTACTTCTCTACTTTCTCTAAAAATTGCGGCACTAGTGTAATGTTTTTGTAAACATCAAAAATAGGTGGAAACAAGTTTGATTCGACAGATGATGCACGAGTTGGAGTTTCAACTGTTTGGGCCTTCAGTTCTAACTCGAGTTCTCAATTGAAATTCTCTTTCTTCCCTTTCAGATTGTAATTCCAACTTGCGGAACTCCAGTGTCTGTTTTAACTCTAGGTTATGCTGTAACTCTAATTTTCTTATCTCAAAGTCATTTTCTAGTTCTTTTCCTTTTAATGCGCAAGCATCACTTTCAACACACAGTTTTTCTGCATCAACACTCAACTGTTTCTCTTCTAACGGCATCTCGTTAAACCTCACATTTTGATCGGCAGTGTAAAGAGAGGTTAAAGATGCTTCAGGATGAATATCTTGTGCTCTTACCTCTAAAACACCTCGCTCAGAAAGTGCAGTTTTCACAGTTTTCATTAGCGTTTCTTTAAGCTTCTAAGCTCGTTAGCTCTACATCAAATCGCTCTGCAATCTGTAACAGCTCTTCCTTCGTGCATTCTTCCAATAAGATTTCAGAAGGAAATGTGACGAAGTCCTCGATTACCGACGACATTTCTATTTAAGGCAAACAGCAAAGAAACACAACAGCAAAACAGCAGTTCCAACACACGTAATGCTAACATGTCACCTAAAATGAAAGAGAGACTCCAGTTCCTAACTCAAAAAATGAAGCTAACTAAACCCATCTAATCTTCGAAGGTATACCGGACTCGAGGCAGCATTTAAACGCTGAACTCATGACCATTGGTTTTTCAAACCAAAGTCTGAAGCGTACCCCCGACAGATTATATACCTCCGCCCAGAATAACCTTCAAAAATAACAAAGGCAAAATAACAAATAGTGTCTCGATGGAAGGATGGTAAACCCAGCTGAGAACACTAACTAACTGAAGTCTATTCATTCACAAGGTGAACACAACTTTATGCATTTACCTACACGTGTAGCAATCCTGGACGAGCCCCCAATTTCATGTTACGACCAGCTCGTTTCAGATCGCAACATGAAACAGGGATCAGGCAAGATGTTCAATCAAATAAGAATTTTATTTAAATTAAACATATACCCAAATAATAACAATAATAAACATAAGTCTAGGAGTAAAAGTAAACAAACAAACATAGATAGATAGATAGATAGATAGATAGATAGATAGATAGATAGATAGATAGATAGATAGATAGATAGATAGATAGATAGATAGATAGATAGATAGATAGATAGATAGATAGATAGTTCAATGCCACGTAGAATTAAGGCAGTTCTGAAGGCGAAAGGGGGTCAAACACAGTATTAGTATGGTGTTCCTAATAATCCTTTAGGTGAGTGTAGATAGATAGACAGACAGACAGACAGACAGACAGACGGTTGGATGGATGGATGGATGGATGGATGGATGGATGGATGGATGGATGGATGGATGGATGGATGGATGGATGTCACAAACATGTCTTTTGACCAGATTATTATATTATATTAGGCCTATATTATTATATTATGGCACCTTATATGTAGGATAGACAGACAGACAGACAGACGGTTGGATGGATGGATGGATGGATGGATGGATGGATGGATGGATGGATGGATGGATGGATGGATGGATGGATGGATGGCACAAACCTGTCTTTTGACCAGATTATTATATTATATTAGGCCTATATTATTATATTATGGCACCTTATATGTAGGATAGACAGACAGACGGACGGACGGACGGACGGACGGACGGACGGACGGACGGACGGACGGACGGACGGACGGACGGACGGACGGACGGACGGACGGACGGACGGACGGATGGATGTCACAAACCTGTCTTTTGACCAGATTATTATATTATATTAGGCCTATATTAATTATATTATGGCACCTTATATGTAGGATAGACAGACAGACAGACAGACAGACGGTTGGATGGATGGATGGATGGATGGATGGATGGATGGATGGATGGATGGATGGATGGATGGATGTCACAAACATGTCTTTTGACCAGATTATTATATTATATTAGGCCTATATTAATTATATTATGGCACCTTATATGTAGGATAGATAGATAGATAGATAGATAGATAGATAGATAGATAGATAGATAGATAGATAGATAGATAGATAGATAGATAGATAGATAGATAGATAGATAGATAGATAGATAGATAGATAGATAGATAGATAGATAGATAGTTCAATGCCACGTAGAATTAAGGCAGTTCTGAAGGTGAAAGGGGTCAAACACAGTATTAGTATGGTGTTCCTAATAATTCTTTAGGTGAGTGTAGATAGATAGACAGACAGACAGACAGACAGACGGTTGGATGGATGGATGGATGGATGGATGGATGGATGGATGGATGGATGGATGGATGGATGGATGGATGGATGGATGGATGGATGTCACAAACATGTCTTTTGACCAGATTATTATATTATATTAGGCCTATATTAATTATATTATGGCACCTTATATGTAGGATAGATAGATAGATAGATAGATAGATAGATAGATAGATAGATAGATAGATAGATAGATAGATAGATAGATAGATAGATAGATAGATAGATAGATAGATAGATAGATAGATAGATAGATAGATAGATAGATAGATAGATAGATAGATTGATGATAGATATGATAGGATGGATGGATGGATGGATGGATGGATGGATGGATGGATGGATGGATGGATGGATGGATGGATGGATGGATGGATGGATGGATGGATGGATGGATGGATGGATGGATGGATGGATGGATGGATGGATGGATGGATGGATGGATGGATGGATGGATGGATGGATGGATGTCACAAACATGTCTTTTGACCAGATTATTATATTATATTAGGCCTATATTATTATATTATGGCACCTTATATGTAGGATAGATAGATAGATAGATAGATAGATAGATAGATAGATAGATAGATAGATAGATAGATAGATAGATAGATAGATAGATAGATAGATAGATAGATAGATAGATAGATAGATAGATAGAACGTATATAAGCATTTTTATTATGGCATATATTAAAGTACCATAGTATTACCATCAGATAAATAGATAAAACTATATATTGTTAAAAACAATATTCGTACACGGACATATGATGTATACAAAACGTGTGCGCGCTTGCTCCTCCTGGGTCGCGCGCATCATCAGCAGTGTCGCTAGCACTGTGACTTTAAGAACGATTTTTTTATATCTATAAAAATATATAAATAACTAATAATAGATTCTTCCTTTCTTTTATAACAAACGGCAAATATTGTGCCACAAAACCAGGGGATAAAGCATCTGCGTGGACGCTAAAAACAGCGTTTCAACATGGTGAAGATCAGCTTTCAGCCCATCACAGGACAAAAAGCCGAGAAAGAAGACGGCGATGGAGATAAAACTCAGATATTCATACCGCATCCACACGTAAGTTTTGCGTTTGGTGTGCATCATCCGAAATGTCACGGCAAATAGCGGTTCAAACTAACCAAAAGCCGGAAAGGAAAGAACATTGATGATAAACCATCAATCACGTCATTTGGTATTGTAATATGATCTACTGATAATGCTCCATCTGTATGTCATTGTGTGTATGTATTTGTAGCTGTTGTGCATATAAATCTTGTTGCCCTTTGGTTTCATAACAAAGAGGACATGGATGCTGCAGCACCTGCACCAATAACATCATGCAACATGCATCATCTGCCATCAAATGTGCACTTTATATCCTTGTGCTCTCAGTATGTGTGCATTATTGTGATGTTTTCATCAAATTGCACTTCTTTAATAATTTAATAAAGTGATGGGGTAAACATCTTGTTATATTAATATAGCTTAAATAGCTTAAAACATCTTGTCCTGCCTGCATTTTAAAAGATATAAACTGTAATGTATGGGTTGTTATTGTCAGAGGTTAAGGCCTTTATTCTTAAGAGCTTATAAAGACAGGGACTGAAATTTGACATAGTGCAGCACAGGTTTATGTGTCTATGTAACACACACACACACACACACACACACACACACACACACACACACACACACACACACACACACACAAATCCAACAGAGACAAAATGGCAGATGGCTACGGTGAGGAGAAATGACTTTGGAGAGCTTTAGCTGTTTAATATCGCTCCCTTACTAAATGGGGGAACATGTATGTGTTTGCTGTCTTTATAGGCCTAATGACCTCCTCACGATGAAAACAACTTAAAGATGAAGTATGTAATTTCTGAGCCACTACGGCATCTGATCCCCTTTGTCAGAATACGCATACTTGCCTACTGTACAATATGCAAAATACGTCAGATATGAATATGCAGTATTTATGAAAGAGTAGGCGAACACCCAGCTAACAGGGAACGTTCACTTTAATGTGTTTAATGTTTTACTCACCAAGACATCCTAGGTGTGTATGGCTTTCTTCTTTCTGATGAACAATCAGAGTTATATTAAATGGTAAAAAAATGGTAAATGGACTGCATTTATATAGCGCTTTCAACAGACCCATAGCCACCAAAGCACTTGACATACTGCCTCACATTCACCCATTCATTCACTCATTCATACACCGACAGCGGTGTCAGCCATGCAAGGCGCCATCCAGCTCGTCGGGAGCAGCTGGGGTTAGGTGTCTTGCTCATGGACACCTCGACACTTGGTCAGGTGGAACCGGGGATGGAACCACCACCTTCCGGTTTGTAGCCAACCTACATGAACCACTGAGCCACTGCCGCCATTTATTAATTTATTATTAATAAATATCCTGACGCTTCCAAGCTTTATAATGGCAGTGCACGAGTTCGAAACTCAAAAAAGTGCATCTATTCATCTTAAATGTACTCCACACGGCTCTGGGGGGTTAATAAAGGCCTTCTGAATTGATGGGTTTGTGTAAGAAAATATCCATATTTAACATACAAAGTAAAATATCTAGCTTCCATCAGACCGGCTTCCATATTCAACTTGAAAAAAACCCCATAACTGACGGCGACGTATGATGTAGGACGTTGCGTAACACTTTCTGCTTAAGTTGAATACGGAAGGCGGTCTGGTGGAAGCTAGATTTACTTTATAAAGTTTAAAATATGGATATTTTTCTTACAAAAACCCATCGATTCGCTTCAGAAGTCCTTTATTAACCCACAGGAGCCGTGTGGAGTACGTTTATGAAGAATGGATGTACTATCTTGAGCTTCAAACTCGTGGGCCCAGTTCACTGCCATAATAAAGCTATAATATAACTCTGTGTTTGTCTGAAAGAAGAAAGTCATATACACATTGGATGGCTTGAGGGTGAGTAAATCATGGGGTAATTTTAAAGTGAATGAATCCTTTAACAGGAACATTAGCAAAACATTCTTTGAACATATTTTTGCTGGTTGGGCAATATCCAGATGACCTATTGCATCAACAGAGATGGGGTATGAGGTAAGTGTTGGGTTGGTGTATTTCAAGTAATTTATCTTAATATAAAAACAAAAGGCCTATAAATGAAAAGGAAGTCTCCATCATGTTAAACCAAATGTGCGTGTGAAAGTTAAGAATGAGGCCAGCTCAGGCCATGTGCCGTGCAGTTTGGCAGATGGGTTGCGAGACTGGGGGCGTTATTAGTCATTGCCTATCGGCATCTCACATCTAATAATTTCCTGCTGTAGTATGAGAACGCTGAATAATCCATTCTTGTCTGCACATGATACAAGTGAATGTAGTGCCAACTGTAGCACGTCTCCCAGCGTGTGGGTGATCGTAACGAAAGTGGCACGGTATTTTGAGGTCATGATGAATTCATTACTGCAGTGTAACCTGAAATTAGCTACTTTGTGGGTCATGAAGAAAACAACTTTATAATCAGGGCTAAATAATGTCTATTGTCAAAATTAGGGTGTAATAAATTTATGCTTTATTTAAGGGAAATAAAAACAAAATGTTATAAAAAATGTGTGTGTGTGTGTGTGTGTGTAGGTGGAAGAGGAGCTGGTCTTGCCTGTTGGACGAAAACGCTCCTCTCTGAGTGGACTTTGCTGTCTGACAACTGCACTGATTGTCTTCACCTGCAGTTTGATATATGCTTCAATATATATCTACCGTTACTACATCATTCCTCAGGTAGCACACAATTATACGAGTGGCATAAAACTCAAAATAATTATTATATAATTAGATGGTAAGCGGAAGCTTCCAGTAGTGTCAATTGTTTATTTTTGACTAAGCCAGAGCTTATGTTTTATGTTCTGGTGTTATTAGATGTGTTCAACTTGAAGCGGCGCTGCGCAGACCGAACATCACCATTCGCTGCTGTGATTTGTCTGTAATGTGAATAATTTGACCCAATAGGTGTGTTTGACTTCTGCTCTCTAATCACTCTCGTGGTACTTTGATGTCATACACCGATCTGTCTGTGCAGCGCTGCTTCAAGTGGAACATACCTCCAATGTTTCAATGACTGTCTCGATTCATTCCTGAATGAAACAGTGTTTTGAAAGAATCAGTTGAGCGAATGGCTCGATGACTCACTCATGAAACAGTTTGTCGCCACCTACTGGTGTAAAGACATCGATGTAGTCTGTAGAAGGATTACTGAAAGACTTGTCAGCCTACTAGTACTGGTACGCCAAGTGATAGACAGCAAAAAGTGCTGTCTGAAGTTTTGCTGTATGTATCATAAGTCATAATTTAGACATAATTATAACTTAGTTATGTCAGAATTTTGGCGCTTCATCTCATAAACTCAGCTTTTTTCACCATAAATATGATTTACAAAATAATTATTTTTCTTCATAGCAAAGATCGATTTAAGGAATCGAGGTCGCAATTAGGATAATATGAAAATCTTTTTCCTAGCCCTATTGATAGAAATTAGAAATGCACAGATGTATCAGCCGCCAACATTTATCAGCCATTTTTCTAATCAATTTAAAACCATCTTTAGTGTTGTCAAAAGTACAGGGTATTCACAGTGCTTCACTTTTTCCACATTTGGTTATGTTATAGCCTTATTACAATATGGATTCAATTCATTATTTTCCTCAAAATTCTACAAACAATACCCCATAAAGACAATGTGAAAGAATTGTTTTCAAATTTATTAAAAATAAAAAATGTACACAAGTATTCACAGCCTTTGCCATGACACATGCATCCTGTTTCCACTGATCATCCTTGAGATGTTTCTACAACTTGATTTGAGTCCACCTCTGGTAAATTCAGTTGATTGGACATTATTTGGAAAGGCACACACCTGTCTATAAAAGGTTCCACAGTTAACAGTGCATGTCAGAGCACAAACCAATGACGGAGAGAGGAGAACCTTCCAGAAGAACAACCATCTCTGCAGCACTCCACCAATTAGGCCTGTATGGTAGAGTGGCCAGACGGCACATGACAACCCATCTGGAGTTTGCCAAAAGGCACCTGAAGGACTCTCAGACCATGAGAAACTAAATTCTCTTTTCTGATGAAACAAAGATGGTACTCTTTGGCCTAAATGGCAAGTGTTATGTCTGGAGGAAACCAGGAACCGCTCATCACCTGGCCAATACCATCAGTGAATACCTACAGTGAACCCTAAGGTGGTGGCAGCATCATGCTGTGGGGGTGTTTTTCAGCGGCAGGAACTGGGAGACTAGTCAGGATCGAGGGAAAGATGAATGCAGCAATGTATAGAGAAAACCTGCTCCAGAGTGCTCTGGACCTCAGACTGGGGCGAAGTTTCATCTTCCAACAGGACAATGACCCTAAGCACACAGCCAAGATAACAAAGGAGTGGCTACAGGACTCTGTGAATGTCCTCGAGTGGCCCAACCAGAGCCCAGAATGCGACTGAACATTTCTGGAGAGATCTGAAAATGGCTGTGCATCAGCACTCCTCATAAAACCTGAGGGAGCTTGAGAGGTCCGCAAAGAAGACTGTAATTGGTGCCAAAGGTGCGTCAACAAAATATTGAGCAAAGGCTGTGAATACTGTTTTTTTTATTTATTTATTTTTATAAATTTGCAAACATTTCAAACAAACTTCTTTCATGTTGTCTTTATGGGGTATTGTTTGTAGAATTTTGTGGAAAGTAATGAATTTAATCCATTTTGGAAAAAGGCTGTAATTTAACAAAATGTGGAAAAAGTGAAGCATTGTGAATACTTTCCGGATGCACTGTATGTAGGTCTCTTGAATGTTCAATGGATCCAATCGATGTTCAACAGAAATTATTTGATTATAAACTAGCTAGTATACCTTAATGCATGTGTTTTTGGACTTGCTAATTTACAACATTATCAAAACACTAATCTATTTTAATTAATGACACAAGTTCAAATAAGAGAGCAAGTGACAAGTATCAGTATCAGCCAGTAGTTGTTTGTTTGTCCCATCAGTGCATCCCTAATAGAAGTTGTTGTTATCTTATGTTCTTGTGTTAAAATATATCAGTCAGTTGTAAGAAGTTAATATCAAAACAGTATTATAATATAATTTTAAATTGTTTATTTTAAATGATGGCGATTCAGGTTCCGGATCAAAGTCGGTTCCACTGCCGTGTTGTGTACGAGGACTCGGTTGCTGCTCCACTGCGAGGCTCTCAAGAGCTGGAGGAGAACGTGGGGATCTACCTGAAGGAAAACTATGAGCAAATCAGCGTGCCTGTGCCCGACTTCAGCAACACAGACCCTGCTGATATCATTCATGATTTCCACAGGGTAACACACTTGAAAACGGCTATTGCATTTACAGAGCATGTTTTCATATTATTGTTTACTGTTGTCTTTTTAGGGCTGCTTTACAGCATCATTGAATTATTATTTTCCTGTTTAATCATCTGTATTGTATAAAGTGCTATATAAATAAAGTTGACTTGACAATTTGATTATGTGAATGTGTTTTTAGGGTCTGACGGCCTACCATGACATTGCCTTAGACAAGTGTTATGTCATCGAGCTCAACACCAGTGTGGTAATGCCTCCACGTAACCTCTGGGAACTGCTCATCAACGTCAAGGTACTTGTATTGTTTGTGTATAATGGCAGATGAAATGTGAATTATATCTACTTGATGATGTTGCCTTTCTATCTTTTTGTAGAAGGGGACTTATCTCCCTCAGACATACATTGTCCAGGAAGAGATGGTCGTGACTGGACGTGTTAATAATATGCATCAGCTCGGCCGCTTTATTTACCGTCTGTGTAACGGTAAAGACACGTACAGGCTCCGTCGCCGTACCTCACGTCGTCGTAAGTTGACACATTTTTGTATTTTTCCCTAATTTTTATTAGTAGTGGTTGACTGATATGGTTTAGTCAATGCTGTTTCCAATGAGATAATCATATCAGTCAACTGAAATAAGATAACAGGAAAGGAATAGTTCTCCCAAAAATAAAATATCAAATAAAAATATCTTTAAATCTTATAAATCTTTCATCTAAATAATACATTTGCCAATACTGTGGTACGAGTCCAATTTGGCAATGCCAACTTATGGCATAACAGATTCTTCATCTTGGTGGGAGGAAACTGTGCTCCGGTGTGGCTTCACAGCTGCCATGCAAATCTGATTGACGTCCAGCTTAATAGCTCATTGCAGCTAATTAGCGGAACAATTAAGTAACACCCACGGTACGGCTTCCTGTATTAAGCAATCTATTTCTCCCTGGTTCCTGAAGATCCAAGGCTTTTTTGTGAGAATATGATATGATAATATCCATGACGACCACAAACTTTGGGGAAACTGGGACAATTTCATGGAAGCAGGCCATCTGCGTTAGAACTGATCAAGTAATTACCAACCATGAATATTCAATTGTTAGTTCCTATTTAATATTGTGTTATATACTTCTTGGCTAACAATCTGGAAAGGTTCTCGTAAAGTTACGGGCAAACATTCTTAGAACGTTAATAGAATGTTCGGTCAGGGTTATCTGGTCTTTAATAATGAAGATGATATTTTGAAGAATATGGGTAACCAAACAGTTGATGGGCTCCACTGACTTCCATAGCATGTTTTCCCCATATTGTGGAAGTCATTGGCGCCATTAACTGGTTACCCATATTCTTCAAAATATCTTCTTTTGTATTATCTTAAAGAAATTCATACAGGTTTGGATCAACTTGAGGGTGAGTAAATGATGACAGAAATTTTGGGTGAACTATACCTTTAATAGGAACATTGGCAAAATATTTTAGGTACTAACCCATACACTGAATAAATAATAGCGCTTAAGTATGTAAAATATGTCTTAATGCAAGTAACTCTTTTTGTTTGTTTACATTTTGTTTGTTTCGTATTTCTTCCCGTTAGGTATCACCAAGCGTGATGCGCAGAACTGTCACCGAATCCGCCACTTCGAGAACACGTTCGTGGTGGAGACAGTGATCTGTGAGACTCCATAGGCTGTTTGCGTCTTTCCCCCGCCAATTTCTGATGAGAACCCATCCGTTGTTCTCGGTAGCCACACCACTTTGAAAATCACACTCTTTACCTCTGATCCCTCATGTCTTTCGCGCTCTCTTTTTGTACTTCTCTCTCTAGTAATTCATTACAAATGTTCCCTTGAAGTTGTCTGAACAGTTTGTTTCTGCATATTTGCAATAATGAGCATTTTCAAATGGATGCATTTAAAAATGTAACCGTAGCATCTGAAGTCTTAAAATGAGAAGATTACATGGGCATTACGCTGCACAATGCCTGCATGCTTATACCTGCGTGTGACTGGCTGTTTGTGCTCCATCAAACTGCTCTTTGCTCTCTTATATATTTGTGTGTTTTTAGATCTATTCTTCTCAGTCATGGATAGGGATGCATCGAAATCTTGGCCAAAATGCCTAAAATGATGCGAAAACTGAGCAAAATTGTTAACAGAAAGCATTACTCTAATATTCAATCTTTGAACTCAGTTCAGTTAATGTAGCTTAATGAAAATGATTTTACCAAAGACTATAGATATAGAAAGACGGTTCACTCCTATTACTTATGAATGGGCATAACTGCAGTGCGCATTATGGCAGAATAGGTCCTGCTTTCTAAGTAAAAGAGCTAATTTGTAAAGTCATTGCGTCACTGCAGCTGCCGTTAGAAGCTCCGGTTCCCATTATAGAAACATGAGACTCGCGCATAGAAAAATAAGCCTTTTTAGTGCTATTTGAGCATAAGAAATATTTATGGGACATAAATATGTTGAAATATGTTATTTAATTGTGAGATCGGCAAGCAGTTTTTGAGTTTTCAGGATTTGGTCTTGGATGCCAAAAAAAGCTGCCCAGAGGCGTTGCAAATATGGCCACAGAGTGAGCAGACTTTTCTTGAAAGGGACTTTGTTTCTTAGTTTTTTTCTTTCTTGTTTTTCATCATAAATATCTAAAAATCTTATATCAAAATCAGTACATTTACTTGAGAAGATATTAAGTCTTATTTTCTGAAAAAAGATTGCATCAAAATTAAGCGAGTTAATGCATAAAAGAAAGAATATGTGATTGGGGTAAGAAAGATTATGTTTTCCTTCTGAATGGTTTATTTTTCTAACCCCATTGACATCCAGTATTTTTTCTTACTCTAAACAAACTTGCTTCATCACTTTTTCAGAAAGCGAGACTTTCTATTTTAGATCATTTTGATTCTTAAGTAAATGTATCTTGATTTAACAATGTTCAGATATTTGTACTGGAAAACTAGATTCTAGAAATAATTTTTGTTCAGTTTAAATGATGATAGATCCTGTGTAAATGGAAAAGATGTTGATGAGCACAACAAACTCACTGAGTCTATCGAAGCATATTGTGGTAAAAATGGCAAATTCACTATTTGCGTTTTCTAGTTGTACTTTAATGTCCCCACGGCAAATGTAAAACTTATCGATCACCGTCTTGGTTATAGGCACATTATTATAAAGCAAGTTTTCAAGTGCTTGCGCAGAGCCCATGAGGCTATTTTGCTCAATTTCTTGTATAATAAATGTCAAGACAAATCGTCACACATTTGTGAAGGTAAATTGGCTTCTCTTGCCTCGTGTTGTGTATTCTTTTCTTTCAGTGCATCACAACTCATGGATATCCTACTGATCCTAGTGCCAGTTAAAGCGTCTGATGAACAATCACAGCCATCATTACATTTATTACATGTGTTCAATATCCAGTACTCGCTGTACGCCACTTTAGTGCTTCTACAACACGCTTCCTGTGCCACTTCCTCATTTCTTCTTTCTCTCTGCATGCTTTTGAAGAGAACACGTGCATTGTTTGAGTATTTTCTTATCATATGAGTGAAGCCTTAGGCCAGATTCATGCCCTGGACTAATGTATACAATCTCAAAAGCTCTTCGTGTTTATGTGTGTGTGTTGAAGAAAAAAACTGGTTTAGTTAGGTGAAGCAAACATGTAAATAAACCAATAAGACCTACCCATGTTATTGAGCGTCTTTTTTGTAGTTTCTGTTAGAAAACATTTCACAATTACAAAAATTGGAGTTTGTTGCACAACTCTAATTTCACGCCCTCTGCAGACACAATAAAGATATCTTGGTGGGAAACAGCATGCAGAACCATTTTGATGTGAAATCAGCAGGGAAACTGCGAAAAATTGTAAGAAAAAGGAAAACTAAATACGGTTGCAAGAAAAAGTATGGGAACTGCTTGCAGAATCTGTGAAAATGTGAATAGTTGTAACAAAATAAGAGGGGTCATACAAAATCTTATTTTTTTTATTTTATTTAGTACTGTCCTGAATAAAATATTTTACATAAGTTGTTTACATATAGCTCAAAAAAAAGCTGCATTTATGTTATAGTTCATAAAATGGTTCATAAATCAAAAGTTTGTGAACCATTGATTCTTAATACTGCGTGCCTTACAAACAGGGCTGACACGGAGAACAGATGGTAATTAAACAGAGTCTTTATTGAGCAACCAGAGTGAGCGGGACAGGTGAGTGGTGGAAAGCACTTATCAGAGGTGAAGCAGGATACTGGATAATACTGTACTCTTCTCTTGGGATGGATGGATGGATGGATGGATGACTCAGACAGAGGAGACACTGGAGACTTGGCGGAACACAGGCAAGTATCACCTTGAGGTGCTTATAAGCAGAGCTATGTGCAAACGAGACCAGACAGTGACTGAGTGTGAGTGTGAGGCTTAAGTGCAGGCAGTGATTGCAGTGATGATGACGTGCAGGTGTGTGTGATCAGTATTCTGGACATGGAGTGCGCTGTGATTGGGTAAGGGTGGAGCCTGGCGTGCTTGTAACAGTGTCGTTCCCTGGATGATCCACGGCTGTTTTTTTTATTTTCTGATGGTTGTTCATGGGTCCCTTGTTTGTCCTGAGCAGTTAAACTGTCCAGTGTTCTTCAGAAAAATCCTCCAGGTCCTGTAAATTCTTCAGTTTTCCAGCATCTTTTGCATATCTGAACCCTGTCCAGCAGTGACTGTATGATTTTGAGATCCATCTTTTCACACTGAGGACAACTGAGAGACTCAAACACAACTATTAAAAAAGGTTCAAACATTCACTGATGCTCCAGAAGGAAAGGTGACTTTTGAACAGGATGAAGATGTCAAATTTTTTCTTATTTTGTTTAAATATAATTTTTTTTCATTTAGTACTGCCCTTCAGAAGCAACAAGATATTTACATGTTTCCCAGAAGACAAATTAAGTACAATTTACCGTCAAAAAGTGTTCACCCTCTGGCTCTTAATGCATTGTGTTTCCTTCTGGAGCATCAGTGAATATTTGACTTTTTTTTTTTTTTTTTTTAATAGTTGTGTTTCAGTCCTCAATGCCCTCGTCCTCAGTGTGAAAAGATGTATCTCAAAATCATACAGTCACTGCTGGACAGGGTTCAGATATGCAAAAGATGCTGGAAAACTGAAGAATTTACAGGACCTGGAGGATTTTTCTGAAGAACGTTGGGCAGTTTAACTGCTCAGGACAAACAAGGGACCCATGAACAACCATCAGAAAATAAAAAAAACAGCCGTGGATCATCCAGGGAACGACACACACAGTATTAAGAATCAAGGGTAAGTAAAATTTGAACGTGTCACTTTTAATCAATTCAGCTTTTTTGTCTTGTGGACTATATGTAAATATTTATGTAAAATGTCTTATTAAGGACAGCACTAAATAAAATTAACGTCTCTCATTCACATTTTCACAGATTCTGTGGTTCACATACCTTTTCTTGCAACTGTGTGTGAGCTTTCTGTCACCGCGAACCATTATTCTCATGCATGCCCTTTAAATGATCTTGTATCATCATGCACCCTTGCATAAGATAATCTTGTAAGATCATAAGATAATCTAAACTTCCTCTCAAACATTCATCAGTGATCTACCGTATGCCAATCTTTCCCCTCTTGGCTCAGTCATAAGTCAATAAGACGGTAAGATTGTTTAAATGTGATTCATATGTAGTGGATAATGTGTAGTTTGACAGCACATGAATAGTTCTGTCTTCATTTACTCCGCATGTTGTTTCAAACACATCTGACTTCCTGTGGAACAACAATTGCAATCATAGTTAATATTAACCATAGCTGAGAAGCTTTTTTAGAAGACACGTGTGGGAAGAACAGACTTAAATCATTGTCAACTTGAGAAACACTGCAAGTCAGTGAGTTGATTCTAGAACTGAATCAGTTCACTAGGGTTTACACCTGGTATTAAGATGCGATTTGGTCAATGTAGATGAGGGAGACACATTCCCGTTTACGCCTGGGGCCTCATAACCATTACGCACAAAACAGGCCCAGAAAGTTGAGTATTAATAAAAAACAAAATTGATGTGAAAATTTGCGCACCTGTACGCAAACTATGACCCATGCGTACAAACATTTTGGAGACAGAGCAGTTTGGCACAACCGATGGTGAGCTGAGGGACTGATGGCAGATCTGAAGGAAAACCACTTTCCTCAGTCCTACATAAATACAGTGCATGTCCACAATAGCTGTTTAAATTTAGATTCAAATTTAAACTCAGTTTTACATCTGATATACACATTTAGATTAAATTAAATTATAATATGATTCAATAATGCGCAATAAGGCCTATCTGTTTCCATAAAAATATAAAACAATTAAAGATATTTGGCCAGTGGAAAAGATTGAGAAAAACTTTCTCTTAAATAGCAATTTAATGTGTCGGCACATCTGTATCTCATGTTTTCCTAATGTCTTGTGCCATTAAACATGGTATCATGTGGATGAATATGCAAATGCAAATGATATGCAGATGAGGATAATCATAGTAAAACTAGGCATTGTAAGCTCCATATATGGTTATTTCTGGGAGGAGACGCGTGTATGCACAACCTTCTACTGACTGGGTTTTATAAAGGGAATCTTGCGCAGGTTTTGTGCTGAAAAATGTTGTGCTTACACACAAATTTTCAAGGGAAGGGTCTATGGGCGTGTAAATCAATAGGCTTTTTCAGATATTTCAATGTAATGGACAAAAAAATGGTCATGCAGTTTACATATGAACGCTACCGGAGATGATGAAGAAAACCACATGGAGAGCATCAGCTTTCGTTTCTGCTCTGACAGTCGCAAGACGCCGCCTATCAGGAAAAAAATCAGGAATGCTGAGAGAACATTGTACTTGGTATGTTTTCTGTCTTCAAACCACACTTGGGTCTTCAGCCGGCAAAGTATAAATCTCGTCTAGCTAACACGCTTCCCATAATGTTTACGCGTTAAAGGTGGGGTAAGTGCTTTCTGGTAACCAATGTTGATTTCAAATCACCAAAACAAACACGCCCCTATTTTGATAGCTCCGCCCCACACATAAGTAACCAAGGCAAGGACTATGGCGGAATCTG
The DNA here is from genome assembly GCA_018749465.1 of Paracanthobrama guichenoti. Taxonomy (NCBI): domain Eukaryota; kingdom Metazoa; phylum Chordata; class Actinopteri; order Cypriniformes; family Gobionidae; genus Paracanthobrama; species Paracanthobrama guichenoti. The sequence goes on from CM031957.1 coordinate 22,506,689, forward strand.
CTGTGTCAGCCGGCCGAGGGTATGATATCCCAAATTTAGTATCTCAGAAAATTAGAATATTGTGAAAAGGTTGAATATTGAAGACACCTGGTGCCACACTCTCATCAGCTGATGAACTCAAAACACCTGCAAAGGCCTTTAAATGGTCTCTCAGTCTAGTTCTGTAGGCTACACAATCATGGGGAAGACTGCTGACCTGACAGTTGTCCAAAAGACGACCATTGACACCTTGCACAAGGAGGGCAAGACACAAAAGGTCAAAAATAGCAAAAGAGGCTGGCTGCGCCCTTACGAAAATGAACCATTATTGTAGTTAAACCATGGTAACCACAAATTAACCATGGTTTTGCTACTCTAACCATAGTTTAACCATGGTATTTGTGGTAAAACTGTGGTTATATAAATGGTAATCAATTAGCCAAAAAACCATGGTTACTATACTTTCACAGAGCTCTGTGTCCAAGCACATTAATAGAGAGGCGAAGGGAAGGAAAAGATGTGGTAGAAAAAAGTGTACAAGCAATAGGGATAACCGCACCCTGGAGAGGATTGTGAAACAAAACCCATTCAAAAATGTGGGGGAGATTCACAAAGAGTGGACTGCAGCTGGAGTCAGTGCTTCAAGAACCACTACACACAGACGTATGCAAGACATGGGTTTCAGCTGTCGCATTCCTTGTGTCAAGCCACTCTTGAACAACAGGCAGCGTCAGAAGCGTCTCGTCTGGCCTAAAGACAAAAAGGACTGGACTGCTGCTGAGTGCTCCAAAGTTATGTTCTCTGATGAAAGTCAATTCTCTGCGAATCGGCGATCAGCCGAAACTTTACTTTATAAAGTTTTAAATATGGATATTTTTCTTACACAAACGCATAAATTCACGTCAGAAGGCCTTTATTAACCTCCCAGAGCCGTGTGGAGCACATTATTTGACAGACAGATGCATTTTTATGGACATTTTTATGGAAAACAGAGCTACAACTACTGCCATTATAAAGCTTGGATTAGCCAGGACTTTTTTAATATAACTCCGATTTTATTTGTCTGAAAGAAGAATGTCATATACACCTAGGATGACTTCAGGGTGAGTAAATCATGGGCTAATTTTCATTTTTGGGTAAACTCTTTGAAGTCTTCCATTGTAACCCATGGTGGGTAAATGTTTTTCAGTCACAAGATGGCACCAGACAGTCAACGACAGCGGAGTGAGACGTTAAGCATATAAGTAGCACCGGTCAAGATAACTCGTAGTACCCGGATGTGCGGTGTGTTATTCACTTTGGCGGTTGTTATCTGGGAATAACATACCGCTGGAATGCGCAATTGACCAATCAGAATCAAGTATTCCACAGAGCCTTGTAATAAGTATAGTTATCGTTCTTGGTGTGAACTGGCCTATGACACTGTGATAAAAGAGCTTTGTGCAGATTCTTCAAACAGTAGGCCTAACAGGTTTGGAACAACATGAAGGTGAGTAAATAACAGAATCATGTAAAATGCTTTTAATGTGAGTAAACTCTACATATTACTGACAAAAACCTGGAGAGCAAAAGAATAAGAAGTTATTGTATCCACCTTTTTCCTGACAAGCCTACTGCGTTTTGAATTATGGGATGCACTTCTGGTTTGGGGAATGTCCACTCAAAAAGACTGAAACTAATCATTTAAATTTCTAATTTCACTTCTAATCCCCTATTAGCTGTGTTTACTTGAATGTAAATAAATAATATTTGTTAAATGACAGAAAGCATTTTGAAATATTATCACTCAAATATTATCACTCCCAGGATGCCCTTCGGAAAAAGAGGATAACCCCAGCATCCTGGTCAAATTAGCCCATTGGCCCCTGTCCATCATGGCCTCCTAATCATCATCATATACTGATTGACTTTATCACTCTGTCTCCTCTCCACCAATCAGCTGGTGTGTGGTGGGCCTTCTGGCACAATATGGCTGCCATTGCATCATCCAGGTGGATGCTGCACATTGGTTGAGGAGATTCCCCCCTTCCATATGTAAAGTGCTTTGAATACCCAGAAAAGTGCTATATAAATGTAAATTATTATTATTATGTTCCAGTTAATGAACATTTGTTACATAATACTGACACGTATTACAGTAATGTTGCTGCTAAAAGAATTTTGCGGTCACGGTCTGTTGAAAGTACTTTGTTAATGCTTTTATACTTTTAAATGTAATTTTAAGGGCAAAATATGTAAGATTTTTGGATTAATATACAAACCTGATTCCAAAAAAGTTGAGACGCTGTACAAATTGTGAATAAAAAAGGAATGTAATAAGTTTATTCTCATAAACTTATATTTTATTCACAATAGAATATAGATAACATATCAAATGTTGAAAGTGAGAATCTTTCACCCATAGAAAACATTTGGCGCATCATAAAGAGGAAGATGCCACAAAGAAGACAGTTGGGCAACTAGAAGCCTGTATTAAACAAGAATGGGACAACATTCCTATTCCTAAACTTGAGCAACTTGTCTCCTCAGTCCCCAGACGTTTGCAGACTGTTAGAAAAAGAAGAGGGGATGCCACACAGTGGGAAACATGGCCTTGTCCCAACTTTTGTGAGATGTGTTGATGCCATGAAATTTAAAATCAACTTATTTTCCCCTTAAAATGATACATTTTCTCAGTTTAAACATTTGATATGTCATCTATGTTGTATTCTGAATAAAATATTGAAATTTGAAACTTCCACATCATTGCATTCTGTTTTTATTCACAATTTGTACAGTGTCCCAACTTTTTGGAATATATATATATATATATATATATATATATATATATATAACACTAGAACAATTTTATATATTTCGTTGACTTGTGTACTTACATTATCCCAAATGTTTCTAAGAATGTTTAAATCCAGAGAAATAAGATATGTGTTGCCTATCAACCATTCCAGCGTTAACCCTTAAATTCTGGTTTTATTTTGTAGAAACCATGGAAACACCAAAGACGCTTTAATATATGTGTTTTATTAGACAGGTGAGAATGTTTGTATACACTCATCGACAGAAAAATAATCATTGTTGTATAGCTCAACACAGTTAGTCTTACAGTTTAAATCTGGTTTCCTTGATTTACCATGAGTACCATGTTTTACCATGCCTAATGGATCTATCTTACTGCAGTGTGCAACAAGTGTCTCATAGTAGCCGCCGAGCGAACGCACAGAGCACATTATAACATAACTTTCAACACACACAATTGTATCTAATATGATGAACAGCGCTGCGTTACCCCACATAAACATGAGCTGAAGAAGCGGAAGCGCTCGTCTGCGGCAGAATAAAAGCTCCGCAAAATCAAGGCGTCATCAAACTAAGCCTTTGTGTTGAATAAGCGACCTCTAGTGGCAAAAAACTACATATTGTGGCTTTAATGTTTGATGCTTCAACCAGTAGAATAGAATAGAGTAGAATAATGTCATCTCACTGTACCCACTTTCGCTGATTGTTTACAGTTTAACGGAAGTTACTCTTATAAATTGCGCAAAGCATCATGGGGTAAAGAAAAAGGTGGATAGCCGAAGTGCAAAGGACCACTTCCAAATAGAGCATAGTTACCAATCCTGCTGCTTTATGCATCAGCAGTGTTAGTTTACACAATCTAAACACCGTTTATAGAACACATTCTTAACAGTTAAGTCATGCTTGAGACTTTCACCAAATGGGTTAATAGGATTAGGTTATATACAAGATTGTTTGGTTTGCACAGCTTTAAGACAACAAAAACATTATTTTGCATTAGTCCATCTAAAACGGGTTAAAATTGTTTAATATTCATTATTGCTCTTTATTTTACAGGCATATTGAAATCTATATTGTATTAGTATATCTAGTTATTTGGCACAAGGGGAGAAAAAGCAGGAAACATGAATCAACATGAAAATATGACACTTGCAAGACCACAGGTTAGACACACTTTAAAATGTATGTTAACCATAAACACTGAAACATACATGTTTGTCAACTAGGGGTATTAAACTCCCTTTTAATATAATGTGACAATAATTAGTTCATACGACAAAAGACACCTTCATTGAGAAATCCCTGAAACATCAGATTCATGTTGATTTCTTGTTGAATTTGTGGTTTATAGATGTTCACATAATTATTCTAGACATAAAAAAAAATAAAAAAAATCTAAGAAGTTCTTTAAAATCACCTTTATATTAATACCAAATAGGTTTACTGACAGTGGGATAGTGGGACAGGCACATTTATCATATTTGAATGGCAGCAGTGATCATGATACTTACATTTAGTCATTTAGCAGATGCTTTTGTCCAAAGCGACTTACAAATGAGAGCAATAGAAGCAACTAAAAACAGTCAAGGGCAACAATATGCAAGAGCTGTAACAAGTCTCAGTTAATCTAGCACAGAACAGAACAATTTATATATATATATATAGACAAACAGAAAATTAATAGAGTGATACTAATACTGAATTTAGATGGAACCCAGACTAAATTTACATTTTTTTATGGTTGTGACTGATGTGCTTTGTCAACAGCAGATGCACACAGAAGTTCCTCTAAAGTGTTTCCAGGCCTCAATATTTTAGTATTAAGAGCGATGAGGTCGCATTGACACGTTTCTCACATCTTAACACAGGAAGTGGAAAAAAGCACAGCTTCAATGTGGTTCACTAGTCACCACCATAAATAATTGTAATACAATTAAAAACATGTTTTATACATTGTCAACAAAAATATAACATTTCTCTGTTGGAGATAACTTCAAAGCCACATATGTGATACTGACAAGTCTTTGCATGAGCCTCAAGACTACAATTACAGTACATAGCAAGTATCTACACCAGTTAAAATATTAATGCACTTAAAGATGAGAGATATATATATATACACACACTCTAACCAAACAGATACAATAGCATATGTGACCCTGGACTACAAAACCGGTCATAAGGGTCAATTTTATACATAAAGTCTATAAAGTATATATATATATATATATATATATATATATATATATATATATATATATATATATATATATATATATATATTCCATGGATTGTATAGGGTGCAAAAAATAATTAAATTAAAAATAATCAAAATATTGAGAAAATCGCCTTTAAAGTTGTCCAAATGGAGTCCTTAGCAATGCATATTACTAATAAAAATATTTTATTATATATATATATATATATATATATATATATATTTACAGTAGTAAAATTTACTAAATATCTTAATGGAACATGATCTTTACTTAATATCCTAATGATATTTTGGCATAAAAGATCATTTTGACCCATATAATGTATTGTTGGCTATTGCCACAAATATACCAGTGCGACTTATGACTGGTTTTGTGCTCCAGGGTCACATATGGAGTATTTAAAGCCCTTACTTGGACATTTAAATTAAGTAAAATATCCAACAATTTTTTAATGTCGTTTAACCCTCTCAGGACGGTTGGGTGTAAACGAGATCTGAAGTTCACACAGGTGTTCTGAACGATTAAACAGTAGCTATTAAATCAGACCACTAATGCTTGACACCCACAGTGTCCTGATACGTTTTGAGCGCCTATATTTATTGATCTATTAATCGATAAATAATTCTATTGATAATTCTATTGATCAATAAATAATTCTATTGATAATTCTATTGATCAATAAATAATTCTATTTATAATTCTATTGATTTGAAATAATTACCAAATTTCTGAGGCCACATCATTTTCTTTCCTGAGGCCAAACTTTTGCGAGCGAACGCAATAATTTTTTTTTTTTTTTTGCGAGTATGCAAAAGTTGTTCGAGGGAAGGCTAAAGCATTGACACATTTTCCCTCCCATGTCCCCTTATGGGCTCCGTAGTATCTCTGCTGTTTATCCTAACTTTTTCAGCTAGTCAAGACCTTTCCATCGACCTGCTGAGAGAATACGTGCCCACATCCGTCTGTCTTTTACTGTTGTCCTGCCAGAACGAGTCCAGGGAGAAATAGTAGATGAGAGGGTCCAGACAGCAGTTGACGCTCGCCAGGCAGATGAGCGCTCGTATAATATTGCCGTTACTCTTCTCGTCGTACACCAAGAGTTGTAAAGTAAACGGAAGGAAAAATATCATAAACACCAACATGTTGACTGCAAAAATCAGTATCACGCTCATTTTGTTGTTGACTTTGGCCGCGCCAGTCCTGGGACGCTTCCTCAGCGCGACTATGACCACGACCGTGGAGACGAGATTGATCGCCAGCAGTATTAATAAAAATATCGCCTGCGCGAGCGCGGTGGTTGACGAGCCCTTGACCAGCACCTGAAACTCAAAGCACGGCGTGTAGTTGGGACACTGATTCAGGCCTTCGTGGAGAGTCATACTCTCCCTGATGCATATGATGGTGATGAGGATCCACACAACCGCGCAGCACTTGCAGGCGCACGCGGAGGTCCGCAGAGACCGGGAGCGCAGAGGGAACACCAGGGCGATCAGCCGGTCCACGCTGATAAAAGTGATGAAGATGCAGCTCGTCCTGATGTTGACGCGAAACACCATGATGGCAGCGGTGCACGTGCCCACTCCAAACGGCCACTGGAGCGTTGCGTAAAAGTAGACGCGCAGCGGCAGGGAGAGCGCGAGGAGCAGGTCCGACGCGGCGAGGTTCACCATCAGCACGGCGCATGGTGACCGGAGCCCGTGACCGCGCAGCAAGACCCACAGGGACACCGTGTTGAGAGGCAGACCCACGGTCAGAACCAGTCCATACACGACAGCCGACGCCAGGAGCCGGTCCGCAGGTTGGAGTGCCAAAATGCACGAGTTAGTCGAATTCAAACTCATGTTTCGAAATCAGAAAGTCTGGCTCGAAGTTGTCCTCTTAGTTTGACCTTCGTGTGGATTTTAAAGTGGTTTTGAGGGAACCCAGCGAGAAATGAAACGACTATGAGGAAGGTTGTAGATAAAGGTGAGGGGGTTTCTCCGCCTCTTCAGTGGAGCTTGTCCTAATTCTCACGCTAGGTTTACGTTTATTTATAAAAGTCACATTTTGTGTAAGATCTTGACTGCAAAAGGGGTAAACATTTCCACTGGCAATGCTCTGGAACATTATACAGTTCACTGAACTCATTTTGACCTTTTGGGTCATGTTGTCACCCTATGGCGTGCGATGTCACATGGCCATTATCTGTAGGCTTTAAGTAAAATAATGCACGAAACAATTCATAAAACAGCAAAACTGTTTTATAAGACAAATACATGTGATTAAAACCATGATCAATAAATTGAAGCAAGCATCTGGTATTGTTTATCTTATTAAAAATAAATCTCATCACTGCAATACCTGTCATTTGTATTATTTTATTAACATGTATTACTGTATAAAATATGCTTTGCAGTATTTTTAATTAATATCCATTCATTTTGAATTACATTTATGGTAATACAAATTTTTGGCATATAAATACTTTTAAAAATATATATTAAATAAATATAACTAATTATATTTGTACATGCTTTATCAACAGCAGATGCACACAGAAGTTCCTCTAAAGTGTTTCTAGGCCCATTTATCAGATTTTGAAGTTTGAGTCCCATCATCTGCATCTCCACCTGACCTCAGACTTCATGATACTGAATTTAGATGTGACTGGTGTGCTTTGTCAACAGCAGATGCACACAGAAATTCCTCTAAAGTGTTTCCAGGCCTCAATATTTTAGTATTAAAAGCGATGAGGTCGCATTGACACGTTTCTCACATCTTAACACAGGAAGTGGAAAAAAGAGTGTGGCTTCACTGTCTCACACAATATTAAATTAAGTGATGTCTCATCACATCACTATAAAAACAAATATATACAATTAAAAACATGTTTTATACATTCTCAACAAAAAATATAACTTTTCTCTGTTGGAGATGTTCTGTAAGCCACACTGACAAGTCTTTACATGAGGCTCACCAGAAAAGACTCACATTACAGTCTATTGCAAGTATCTAAGCCAGTTAAAAGACACGCCGATTGGCCTAATGTAACTAATTAAATTATTTATAATAATTGTAATGTTACAGTAAAGAGAGACTTTGCAGTAACAAGACTTTGGTGGTAAAATTTGATTTCTCCTAATTTTTATGACCTGTCAAGATGATGCCAGTGAACTGCTGAATCTCTTTCTTAGCTGCTGTTTTCTCACCTCCGTTTGACACTTTCTGTTTGTGACGCTCGTGTGGTGTCGCTTTATCACAGCTGAAGTGAGATAAATGCAATATTTGTCAAATACACAGACGTTCCAGAGACATTTTCATTCAACAATTTATGTTCTGCTTAATACAGCGACTGTTAGTGATTTAACTGTTATAAAAATGCAGGTGAATGTGGTGAGTCTGGCCAATCGTCATCAGAGCTCATGCAGCCGCTCTGGAGAAACTAGGCTTGTTCGAGGTGCATCAAAGTACCATGAGAGCGATTAAAAAATATAAGGAGTTGTTTGCTCTTTAATCGCTCTTGCTGTATTTTGATGCCATATACGTCACAACGATGTGCCATCGGCACTGTCTCAAGTTGGACACAATTTCTAACTGGCATGCACTGCTTCAAGTCAGCTGCCGATCGGTCTGCGCAGCGCTGCATGAAGTTGAACAGGCCTATTCATCTAAATGTCACTCTCAGCACTGTGGACTGCGTTGGGATGTTTGTTAACAGGATATCGCTAAAGGTATTTCCAACGTATTACTTATAAGCAAAGAAAGAACTTTGCTGTGAGTATCGGGGCATTAAATCATGTTAAAGCCCAAAGTACACTTCGGCCATCCACGTTCAGCGCTGTCTTTTTTCTTTTTTTTTTGTCATCATGAGGGTCCGCGCACAGTCCATTTTTTTTCATGACCACGTGGACAACAGCACATGTGCGAGTGACTTGAGTGCTTGAAAACTAGATAGTGTCTACGCACCGAAAGCGTCTTTCCGCGCTCACGGCCAAAGGACTATACTTTGGAAAGGCTTGCACACTCAAGCCTTTCTGTGCACGGGACAGAGTGGAAAGCGGAAAGTGAAATATACCCGGGGCTTTAGGCTGGTTTCACACTGCACGCGATAGCAGAGCGAATGCAGCGCAAATTTTTTTCCGGCGCCCATGTTAACAGATCAGAGCATTCACACCGCACGCAGAGGCTGTGCGTCGCAGGAGCAGAGCAGATTGTGAGTCTATTTTTGCTGCGCTGCTCATGCTGAATTAAAGCTACAGTGGATTGTTCTTGATCAAAATTGACTTGATTAACATGAAAAATAACACATTTCACAATGAAATCATGTAGTGAAGTTTTCCGTGTGTTTCACAATCACCATATGACATCCAGCGCTGTGAAAAAATAAATACATGAAAACACATCACTGCCAGAAGTTTTTGCCCAAACTTCAAAGGCCCGTTTAAATGATTAAAACTAGAGGCATATCTTAACTTTAAGGTTAATTTTATCATGTAAACTACCTATATACAGCATGTTATATGCATGTGTTTGGGACAGAGAGGAACACGGTCACATTTGGAGCAGATATGTGCTGTCCGTCATAAATCAAACGAGACAGACAGGGGTCGGAGAACACCAAAAAAAGGTGACAGAACGGACGATATTTGTCTCTATTTGCACTACATAAGCTGCGGTTCAGCTGCTCCCGCTCTCCATACGCACAGCTTCTGCGCTGCCACTGCCAACCGGCGTTAGTCTCTTGCACATTACCTATGCACTAGTGCGAGCACGAGCAGCAAGTTGCAGTTCACTTAGCGGCCACCGGTGTCACTAATAACAAGCGTCTCTGATTTCTACATATAGCCCCTTTAAAGTCCCCCTGTAGTCAATAATTGTGTTCCTTAAAAAGCATCTTTGATCACCAAAATTACATTTAAACATTAATTTCTTTGTGCCTTAAAATAGCTTGAATGTAACTCAATACCCTTGCTTCATTTAGTATATGCAGAATCATGAATATGTAAATTAGCTCCGCCTCCACTCACACAGAAATAGATGATTATCCTTTGAACGTCAGTGGAGAAAGGCATGGTTTAACATAACATCATAATATACATCATACACATAATTCACCTGCTATATTGCTAAATCTACCCGATTTTTCATATCAACACAAGCTATTTCTAGCCGCATTTGAGACCTGCAGTTTTAAAGAGAAAATAGGTACTCAGCAATGGTGTTGACTTATGAATTTGCACATGATTTGAAAACACAATGTAGCGTTTTGTCACATTTCCCTGCTATAAAACAAGACAATCCCTGTCAATTGCATTTAACCTTTACCCTCTCATAACACATTTCTATGCACATTTCAGCACAATGCTTCTGCTATAGAACAGGAACCTTTGACATAAACTTAAACTTTATTCTATGGCAGGAAGATACTGTTAAGTTAATCATTTATTTTAACATGGGCACTGTCACTGAACTCACTTTATGTGAGCTATAAATATCTTGTTGGCTATCCTTGAAGCAGATTGTCGTCCTCTGCTGGTGAGAAGAGGAACATGAGCGTTTGGACCAAACAAATTGAGAAAACGGGTGCACATTCCTAAGATTTTCATAATCAGTCTTTCATTAAATCAGTTGAAAGAGTATATTATATCTTTGCACAAGCAGTACGCTGTGTTTTTCACCAACTGGCAACCCGGGGTGTTGAAATACTACTTCGGCAGTGGACGGAATCACACAGAGCAAAACAAATACAGACATTCCGACACACATTTCAAAGTAAAATGACTGGCTGTCACATTGTTTTTCAGAGAAACACGTATTTGTATTCAATATAAGCATTTTCCTAAATCTCTGCAAACGTATTATGGTATTTTTATGCTTTATAAAAGTAAAAAAGAGCTAATTTTGCTCCCATCTTTTCTTAATTATTCTTAAATTGTTATTCTCATCACCTATAATTACAAATCACATGTATTATTTTTACATTTTTTTAAATATATTTTTTAAAATTAATTAAAGGCAGTATAAACATGTTTTTGGTGTGTAAATAAATAAATAAAAATAATTGATTTTTATTTTTCTAATATTTCTGGTATACTTTTTTAACTTAATGGGAACGTTAGCAAAACACTTTTCTTATATTTGTATACTGAAGTACAAATTAAGCTCAATCTAGCATTTATGGCATAATGCTGAAGCAGTAAATTGATCAAAAGTGACGGTAAAGACATTGTTACAAAAGATTTCTATTTCAAATAAATGCTGTTCTTTTGACCTTTCTGTTCATCAAAGACTCCGGTATCACGGTTTCCACATAAATATGAAGAAGCACAATTATTTTCAACAAAATTCAGCTTTGATCACAAGAATAAATTACATTTCACAATATTACTGTTTTAACTGTATTTAAAACAAACACAAAAAATGAGTGCAGCCTTTGTGAGCAGAAACCCCAAACTTTTGAACACTAGTGTATATCAAATTTGACAGCGATGACAATGCAAGGCCATAACCCTAAAACAGCTGTAAAGATTATGATTTTGACAGGAGAGTTACACATTTCAAAGGAAGAGTTGATGTAAATGTTTATATAAAATTAATAAAATAAATCCTCCAACAAGCACAAACATGCAGTGCATTAACTAATGTTAGCAAGATTTTAATCATGTATTAGTAAATGTTGAAATGCACATTAACAAAGATAAATAAATGCTTTATAAGTGCAGTTCATTATTAGTTCATGTTAACTAATGTAGTTAATTAAGGTTAACTAATGACCATTATTCTGAAGTGTTACCTAGCCTTGTCATGTGCAAGTAAATCGGCCGTTCAATTGTCTGAATAAGAATTTTTATTTTTTTATTTTTGTGTTGCAAATATAATTTATTCTGAAGCAATATTCTCTTCAATGTTCTTCTTATCAGCTATGCCATATTTAAATGTGCATTTGTGATATTTACCCCGAGGGCTTTTTTTTTTTTTTTTTTTTTTTTTTTACCTTTATAAAGGGCATTTTTCTTATTAAAAGTATGCTTCATCTTTCATTTAAAATGTTTATATTTTCTAACAGCACTTTGTGTTTTCTGTTCTTAAACTCTCGACGAAACTTAAAGGAAGTAGGCTATCCGTCTCGAGATCATTTTGCTATCATCTCGCTCTCACTGTGAACATCTGCGCTTACCTGCACTGAATGCAGTGATGGACAGCCGACAAGTCCGCCTCGTGTGATTTCTCATTAGGGTCGTGGTATTATCGTAACTAAGGTTCATTAATTCATTTTATCAATTCATTTTCAATTTTCATCTAAGTAATTCCAAACATCGCGAGGCAGGCGACGACATTATGTGAACTTATTAACACGCTCCACAGCGCCACCCAGTGGATTTAGTTATAACTGCGAGTTTTAGTGGGATTTATCAATATTAACACAGTACAATTAGAGTGCGGAATCTTGGGAGTTGTCGTCTTCACCTCACAGTCGGTGGAAAAATATCGGGACGGGACTCGGACGGAAATCATGTTCATGGGTGAGATTATTAACGTTACAAGAAAGAAGCAGAGCTGGGCCGAGTGCTGTGGGAGCTGAACGAAGCCGCTGGACCGTTTGCTAATCAGAGACGAGCGCGACACACGGCTGGAGAGCAGTGGAGCTTTTATTCTGCCGCAGACGAGCGCTTCCGCTTCTTCAGCTCATGTGTATGTGGGGTAACGCAGTGCTGTTCATCATATTAGATACAATTGTGTGTGTTGAAAGTTATAACATTACTCTCTGCATTCACTCGGTGGCTACTGTAAGACACGTTGCACACTGCAGTAAGATAGATCCATATTAGAATATCATATAAATGAATGCTGGATGGCATGTGTTGCTAAATGGCATTTAATTTATTTTAAAATAAATTTTTAATCTCAATTTATTTATAAAGCACAATTAAAAACAATTGAAACACAAAACTCTGTACAGTTGACCAGTGTGCTGTACAATGTTCTAAAAAGACTTATAAATACCAAAACCAATCAAAAAACAAATGAATAATAATAATAATAATTTAAAATGTATATATTAATATGTTCTGTTCTAAACCAACATCTGTGCTCCTCCAAACTTATGGCCATACACTTGACTTGCTGCATAGATCAAAAACCATTACTATTGTTTTTCTTTTGTTTGTTTTTTGTTTTTTTTTGGGACACATTTTTATCTGGTTAACTAATGCAAAAATGAAAAAGATTTGTTTATATTGAACGTAAAGATCTAAATATGGTCTAAGGCTCTTGTTAATGTACAAAGGGTTCAATTGATCGTCCAATTAAACAACAATGCTTTATAGCCAAATTGCACTCATATTATAAAAGTGTTACATTTATAATTATTCCCTACCTCCAGTTCACTCACGCTGCACCCTTCACGAATATGAAATGTCGCGTGGAGCATGTTGCATTGTGGGAAACAGTATCCCAAGCAGTATCCTTAGATGCCTACATTTGCTGAAATCTGATGTATGCATCTAAGGATACTACTTGGGATACATACAGTGCATCCAGAAAGTATTCACAATGCTTCACTTTTTCCACATTTTGTTGTTACAGCCTTATTCCAAAATGGATTAAATTTATTATTTTCCCCAAAAGTCTACAAACAATACCCCATAGTGACAACGTGAAAGAAGTTTGTTTGAAATCTTTGCAAATTTATAAAAAAAATTAAATTACATTTTTTTTTTTTTTTTAAATCACATGTACGTATTCACAGCCTTTGCTCAATACTTGAAGCACCTTTGGCACCAATTACAGCTTCAAGTCTTTTTGATTATGATGATACAAGCTTGGAACACCTATTTTTGGGCAGTTTCTCCCATTCTTCTTTGCAGGACCTCTCAAGCTCCATCAGGCCATTTTCAGATCTCTCCAGAGATATTCAATCGAGTTCAAGTCTGGGCTCTGGCTGGACCATCAAGGACATTGAGCCACTCCTTTGTTATCTTGGCTGTGTGCTTAGGGTCGTTGTCCTGTTGGAAGATGAACCGTTGTCCCAGTCTGAGGTCCAGAGCGCTCTGGTGCAGGTTTTCATCAATGTTCATGTCCCTGCATTTATCTTTCCCTCGATCCTGACTAGTCTCCCAGTTCCTGCCGCTGAAAAACACCCCCACAGCATGATGCTGCCACCACCTTAGGGTTCACTGTAGGTATTCACTGATGGTATTGGCCAGGTGATGAGCGGTGCCTGGTTTCCTCCAGACATGACGCTTGCCATTCAGGCCAAAGAGTTCAATCGTTTGTTTCAACAGAACAAAGAATTTAGTTTCTCATGATCTGAGAGTCCTTTTGGTGCCTTTTGGCAAACTCCAGTGGGCTGTCATGTGCCTTTTACTTGTCATCAAGCTACGCCTTTGTTTTGAATAGGCGACCTCTAGTGGACGGAAAAGTTACATAGTGCACCTTTAATCCATTCAGGAATAAGACTGTAACATAACAAAACATGGAAAAAGTGAAGCGCTGTGAATACAGTTTAAGTTCAAGATTTGTGTTCTTCATATATGAAGAACTTCAACACAAAGTTATTGGCTTTTTTTAAAATTAAAAATCAAACCGCAATCATGATTGACATTTTCATGGTCTTATTTTGGCTGCTAAAGAATTATAATACAAAATTAAACATTTAAATTGTAAGAGTAAGCTTGTAGATTAGAACAGTCATTTCATTTCGAATGTACTGCAGGTTTGCTCATTTTAAAACTTGACTGGTTGTTTTAGCCAAATATAATGTAAAGCTTTTAGGACTAAACCATTGTGAAACTTTTGCAGGGTTTAATCTCACCTTGATTTATACCATATGAAGCATTGTTTTGAAAAAAAGAGGAATATTTACACTATTTTATGCATGTCAAAAAACAAAAAATATTCTTTTTGTGATTTAATATGTCTGCTTGAAGTTATGTAGGCTAACAACTAATAAATTGCACAAAATTGCACAAAAACTGGAACTTTATTATACCTGTCAGCACATATATACTGTATCTAAGTTATCAAAGTAAGTCATCTGAAAGACATTCAAAACAAAACAAAACAATTCAGTTGTCTGTGGTTTGTTAATTTACTTGGAGCTTAGGCACTCCATTGGTTATAGCCTGAAATTGATATTTACTGTAAAGGTATTCCTCAAATCTAATTGAAATGTTGCTCCAGCATCAAGAAAGTTATTGATTCAAAAACGTTGTACTTGATCATATTCACATTTACTATATCCCTTTGCACAAACAAATCCATATCGCTGTAATCAGATGCTTTCTTAACTGCTGTTTTCCCACCTCTGTAATTTTTTGTTTATTTTGTTATTGAGAGGAAAGTGTGCGTCACATATTAAGTGCGTTAGACTTCGGCTGAGACTGGATGTAACCGATCTGCGAGAGTCGGGATGATCTGAAAATGGAGATGTGAAGTCAGACACTTTCTGCTTCCCGTGACGCTCACGCTGTTTGCATACTTCATCACAGAATTACATGCACTATTTGTCAAATACACAAATATTTCAGAGACATTTTCATTTAATACTTTATGTACTGCTTAAAGGGATAGTTCACCCAAAAATAAAAATTATTCCATGATTTACTCACCCTCAAGCCATCCTAGTATATGACATTCTGTATATGATATTCTTCTTTCAGACAAATACAATCAGAGTTATATTAAAACATGTCCTGGCTAATCCAAGCTTTATAATGGCAGTGAATGGCAACTCAAAATTTTATGCCCAAAAAAGTGCATTCATCCATTATAAAAGTGCTCCACACAGCTCAAGGGGGTTAATAAAGGCCTTCTGAAGTGAATCGATTGGTTTTGTAAGAAAAATATCCATATTTAAAACTTTATAAAGTAAAATATCTAGCTTCCAGCGGACCACCTTCTGTATTCAATTTACGAAGAACGTGTAGTGGTTCAAAACTCTTACACTATGCCCAATGTCATCATCACACCAGTTATACCAGTTGTATATATGAATACGCAAGGCGGTCTAGCGGAAGCTAGATATTTTACTTTATAAAGTTTTAAATATGGATATTTTTCTTACACAAACCCATTGATTCGCTTCAGAAGGCCTTTATTAACCCCCTGGAGCCATGTGGATCACTTTTATAATGGATGGATACACTTTAGTTTTCATTTATGGGTGAACTATCCCTTTAATACAGCATCTGTTTGTACAATAATAAAGTTCAACATAAGCATTTACTATTTAAATAGAAATTAAGTGGGCTCTACATTTTTTATCAGTTTTATTTTTAATAAACACGACAATATAACATGACTACATGAAAAACGTTTTTACTGTTTTAAAAATACAGATTTGTGAGCATTAGTGGAACTGAATGTGTCAGAATAAAAATGATCATTGTCATGCAGTGAATATGGGCTCTCGCGGTATTTTGATGGCATACGTCACAGTGATGTGCCATCGGCGCTGCCTCAAGTCGGACAACATTTCTAACCGGCATGCACTGCTTCAAGCCAGCTGCCAGTCGATCTGCGTAGTGCTGCATTAAGTCAAACAAGCCTATTAGCCGTGGAAAATGAGTCCCTTGAGTGGGGCTTTAGTCTCTTGCACATTACCTATGCACTAGTGCGAGCACGAGCAGCAAGTTGCAGTTCACTTAGCGGCCACCGGTGTCACTAATAACAAGCGTTTCTGATTTCTACATAGCTTCTTCAAGTAATCATAAAATTCACTCCAACCATTATCTTTAAGGGTCATTTTAGAATTTGTTACAAAATGTAACAAATTGTAAAATTTAAGTTTCACATTTATAAAAGTTCACAAATTATTCTTCTTTAAGAAGAATAAACTTTACCAAGCAGTTCAACCTTTTTCAGCTTTAAGAGAATGTAGCGTGGTTGTGATGTGCTCAAGCAAAACCACTGGAGAAAAAAAGGAAAAAAAAACAAAATTTTTGGACTAAGCATTGAGAGCCCTTGTTACACCTAACATGTTACTACTGCTAAAAATAAGTCTACTTGTGGTTGATACTCTATAGATCAGAATGATTTCTAATCGCACTGGAAATCATCTTGAGACAGGAAGTGGAATGAATATGCCTCAAATGGTACACACATATTTTAATACAAAGTCTTATTTATTGTAATAAATAACATGAGTATCAAACAGACAAGATGGCGACGATAGAACATCAGAAGTACACTTTTAAAAATGACTCTGCCACATTGAAGCAGCATAATATTTATTTATTATAAAATAGATGGAAGTTAAATGCTATTTATAATCAGAGCACCTTTAGCTGGTAGAAAAACAAAATGCATTCAGTCAGGGTTATGGCATTAAACTTGATTAAAAAAAAAAAAAAAAAAAAAAACAATGTAGCGTTTTGTCACATTTCCCTGCTATAAAACAAGACAATCCCTGTCAATTGCATTTAACCTTTACCCTCTCATAACACATTTCTATGCACATTTCAGCACAATGCTTCTGCTATAGAACAGGAACCTTTGACATAAACTTAAACTTTATTCTATGGCAGGAAGATACTGTTAAGTTAATCATTTATTTTAACATGGGCACTGTCACTGAACTCACTTTATGTGAGCTATAAATATCTTGTTGGCTATCCTTGAAGCAGATTGTCGTCCTCTGCTGGTGAGAAGAGGAACATGAGCGTTTGGACCAAACAAATTGAGAAAACGGGTGCACATTCCTAAGATTTTCATAATCAGTCTTTCATTAAATCAGTTGAGAGTATTTTATATTTAGCATATTTGCATATTTTATATTAGGATTATTATTATTATTTATTTATTTATTTTTTTGCATTGTTACATTTTCAGGACAAATTAAAGGTGCAGTATGTAATATTGACAGCTAGTAGTTAAAAGGGTACTTCAGTCCAAATTCAATTGGAGAGTGTTGATTTCCTGCCTCAGACTCAACTCACGCAGGTTGCCAGTTTGAGAACACGCGATCTCTGTGATCTCTGACCCATTTTTGATTTTTGTTTGCTGACTTCCACGGCTGCAATACGCTGTTTCTTTCCATGGTACCAAAACAAAAACAGAATAACTGGCTGTCGCATTATTTTTCAGAGAAACGAGTATATGAACTTAGAACTTTTCCTAATTCTCTGCAAATGGATTATGGTATTTTTAAGCTTTATTACAGTAAAAATTCTCATCACTAATACCTAATAGCCTAATAATTACATGTATTATTTTTTTTTTAAATAAAATATTTTTTTAATCAATTAAAGGCAGTATAACACATGCTTTTGGTGTGTAAATAAATGTATTTATTTTTCTAATATTTCTAGTAATTTTAATGCTTTTTATTTTGCATTACAATAATGAGAATTGGAGGGTAAAATTAGCTTAATTGACTTGAAAATAATGTCACAATGCAAAAAAACTAGAGGGTACCAATATAAAAATATACTTTCAATTTATCATTATTTTTGGGGTAAAATATATCATGGACACCTCTTTTGTTTTCAAAAGAGGTGTTAAAAATAAACAAATTCACTCCAAAATGTTGTATATCATTGCTCATCTAAGCTGTAAGTGTATAAAAAAAAAAAATCACCCTTGTCACGTTCACACATCCTGTGTGTATACAGTACTTCCCACCCACCTGCACTCTCAGCTCATCTGTATGAGCATGTCGATGTGTCTTACTGTCTATACTCCTTTGCTGTGTTACTGTAGGATTAATCATCCTAGAATTCTGTCTTCTTGAATTTCCTGTAGGTCTCTATGTAAAATCAGTAACCACACATATTTCCATCTTCTCAGTGTCTGTGGATGAACCATTATGCGTTTTGCCAAATAACGTTTGATTCTTTGAACCTCGTATGCGCGTCTCTCTGGTGTGTACAGCCATTCTCCTTTCTCGGTTTGCAGACTCCAGGTTCTCTTTAAGAATGAAGTAGTAACATGCGCCATCTGCCAAGATGTTCACGTTGCTAATGCATATGCTTATGTGCACAAAATAGCGCAGATGATTGATGCTGGGTTGGTTTGAGACGCTTGTCTTGGCATGGAAGTACATCAGTGCCGCTATGTGGTAAGGAATGAAGCATGTGAGGAAGACCACCAGGTTGCTGAGGACGATCTTCATGCTCTTGTTGGTGCGCAGTTTTGCATCGTCTGGATTGCGTGCCCTCATATCGCGCAGAATCTGCACCACCCGCACAGAACAGAACACCATCAACACGGCACTGCTGCAGAACACCGTCTCCATAGAGACCAGAATCCAACTTTTTGACCAAGTACTGTTGGAGAACTGCTGGAAGCAGAACGTTCCATTGGTTGGTAATTGATTATCGTGAAGTCTGTAAATGGGAACGCTGAATCCAGAGACCACCATCCACACGATCAGGCACACGAGCATCGCCTTGCGCGGAGATCGCAAGCGGCACGCAGCAAATGGAAACCGAAGAGCGATGTAGCGGTCGACCGCGATGCACATGCTCAGCATTATGCTGCCGTAGATGTTGACGTATAGAAGGCTCTCCAGCAGGGAGCAGAATATATTATTGAGAGTCCAGGGCTTCTTGTATGCATGTATCTTGAAGGGCAGTGACAGCATCAGCAGGCCGTCGTTGATTATCAGGTTGATGAGGTAAACTGTGGATTCGCTCCAGCGTCGAACGCGAAAGAGCAGCAGCCACAGAGCGGCAAGGTTCAGAGGGAGACCAACAACCAGAATGGGCACATACACACACCACTGGACCCAACACACCGAGTCACAAGGGTCTGCTATGGAGAAAGAGAAAAAGAGAATTTAGAACGTTCTGGTAAGGTTCTCTCAATGTTATGAACAAACTTTCTTCTAGTAACATTAATGGAAATGCACAGACACATGCACAGTTTTGAGCTATCTCTCACAAGTATACTGTAAATACTGCAAAAAAATGTAAATGCGCATGTGTGAAACTTTTGTAAATAAATACTGATTTATTTACAATAAATCGTGCTACCAACGGTGATTCAATGTAACGATCGCTTAGCTCATATCACATCAAACCGTGCAAATTATTATTATTGTTATACTTTGTGTAGTCTTATAGAGACTGCTGTGAGAAAAAGCTCTAAATGATCCGCCACCTGCAGCATCCTCACATGCAATATAACCTACTAGCCAGGACTCTATGTATACAGACGTGATGAATTACAGCAAAGACAAATGGCGGCAAGCTCATATTTCCCACAGAAATCCAGCAGTGGCACTCAAATTGTAACACGTTATTACAAGTTTACCGCTGTGAATCAGGCTTAGGAGATAGTTTTGAACACTGGCCGGTTATGTATTTACTTTAAACTATTTATTTTGGATAGTTTTTAACCAAAAAAACATTACAGACTGCAGCTTTAATGAGAACGTTAGCAAAACCTTTTTAGAACATATTTTTGTTAGCTGGGTAATTAAATATTCCGAAATGAAGTACAAATTAAGCTCAATCTAGCTTAGAAATCAAGAAGCCACACAACTGTTTTGAACATTGATAATAATCATAAATGTTTCCTGAGCATCAAATCATCATATCGGAATGATTTCTGAAGGGTCACGTGACACTGAAGACTGGAGGAATGATGCTGAATATTCAGCTTTGATCACAGGAATAAATGACATTTTACGATATATTCAAACATAAACTTTTTTTATATATTGTAATAACATTTCACAATATCACTGATGTATTTTTTAAATGAGTGCAGCCTTTGTGAGCAGAAAAGACTTCTTTCAGAAACATTAAAAAGTGTTACCGACCCCAAACTTTTGAACACTAGTGTATATCAAATTTGACAGCGATGACAATGCAAGGCCATAACCCTAAAACAGCTGTAAAGATTATGATTTTGACAGGAGAGTTACACATTTCAAAGGAAGAGTTGATGTAAATGTTTATATAAAATTAATAAAGTATAAAATAAGCATTATCTGATTTTAAATCCTCCAAAAAAAGGAGCAATGTAGGGCAAAGAATCACAAACATTTTGCCAAACATCAGGCGAATAACCTGACGGCAGAAGTGATCTTTTTTCAGAAGAAAGTTACTGTTTGTAGAAAACCGTATTGAAACCTCACAAGTGAGATAACATGTTACACAGTACCATAAATAGCACTATGTAAACAAGATGTTACTTGTTGCTTTTTACATTTTGGTATCTTCCAACATTTATACTATTTATACTACTTTAGTGTGAACAGCTGCTGCCAATCTATATACATGTAATCACTTCAAGTTTTGTGGTGTGAGACATGAATTTTTAAAATTGCACGTATTCAATGTAGTGACACCACATCATCGTACATCATATTTACAATACAAACACACCTGCACCAAAATCAATACCGTCTGCCTGAATAAATATGTATTAAAACATTTTCTGTTATACTCTATGGCTCATTGGTTATACAGCAGACTTTATGAATTAATTATGGACTAACATTGCACCTATTATGAGCCCACGTTATCGTTGCCTTTCACAAACAAAGATGACTGTGGGAGGGTGTTTTATATTTCATTAATATAATTTATATCTCATTACTTCATTAAAGGCTGAAACACTGTTGAAACACAAGTGTCTGTCTTTAATATTTATACATGTTAAAGAAATCAAGACGGAAACCAGTTTCTTTGGGATGTAAAATGAGCAGTGTTGATTACACATATGAAACGGCACATGTGACAGAGACAAATATAAAAATGTACACTAGTGACATCATGGTTTAAGTTTACTCATGTTTGCCAGAACTAGTGCCCGTGTCCTGACCAACCTCTCAGGATAGTCTACCCACATATTTGTGTCGATTTAAGGCAAAGGTTTGATACAAAGGTACATCTTTTTTTTTTAACACATTTACCATTTAGCTGATAAAAATGGTTATTTGCCAATTTTCAATATAATGGCTTTAAATGCTGAGCTTAGAGGTGTAATATTCAGAACAGCAAGCTAAACCCAGCGTTTCAAACTTCCCTGCATTGTCTATCCTGAATAATAATTTTTGAATATTTAAAAAGTTGCTTCATTTCAATGGTCCACGTTAGATATTAAGTAGGCCTAACTTTGCAAGTATGTCAACTAACTCTCCGTTAGTATTCGTAGACTGTTAGGGTTAGGGGTTAGTAGAATAAGTTAATGAAGCCTACTTGAAAAATTATTATTTATTATACTTTATTAATTATTATACTATTAGTGAATGTCTATTGAGGAGCATCAAAATAAAGTGTTAGCAGATACTAACCAGACAGTCTACTAATACGCCAATGACTGGTAGTTGACATGTAGGTGCCGTGTTACTTGTAGTTAGTAGAATGACTAAAGGAGACTATCGAAATAAAGTGTTACATTTATATGCATTTGCATGATTACCTCTGTAATGTTATAATTCAAGTAGGGGAAAAAATGAATTACTGAAATATCCCAACCCTGAGGTGTAAAGAGAGAGTAAACTCGTATCCTATCTCATCTAAAACAAATATATGAAAATGCATGCAAATAGGCTGGAACTAACCACATCCGGTATCATTATTAACATACAGAATTATCACGAAGAATATGGTCAGCTTGTATATGTGATTTACATTTCTCATTCTAAAATGGTCAAATAGATACATAGATTAGTTTTCCATCCGAGCACAAGATATTGGACAAATCTGTCCCCAGAAGTAGGCTAGATATAGACTATGGTGTCGAGATCAAACGCCAGTCGCTGGAAATTCTCTGATGATGTCACTGTAGAAGGCGGCAAATGGAAATGTGGTCTCCTTGGGATTTTTCTGTTTTTCCTTTTTTTTTTTTTTTTTTGTTTGATAACCACATTAAACTTTTTCTGCCCAGTTGTTTAATTTCTACGTTTACCACTTCGAATTTAACTAGGTTACGGATGAAGAAAAACAAGAAACTCATAAAAGTCAAGAAGAAATGACAGAGATCATTGTGACAAGACAGATGACAATATATTTTATGAATTCGGTTGAACTGAACCGAGCCAAAATAACCTATTTAAATATACGTAGCCTACGCCACATTTACATTTTCTAGCAAATAATTAGCAGGTTTTTATCTGTGGTAAAAGTAAGCCAATGTGTCAGAATGACTGAAACATGACTCGAGTTTATAACGGTTACAGATACAATCGCTATCGCTTCATCTCGACAGAGCCTGGGCTTACCATGGTAAATTGTTGTAACGAACTCACTAGATACACGATTACTTACGTGGCTGTTCGGAGCTCATTCCCACGGTCAGTAACTGATCGTTCCGCTGGTGTCTGCCGTTATCTAGACGTCAAGGCAGGGTCTAGATCCTCACGGCGGGAGTTGATTTGTGAAGCATGTCGCTGAAGCATTGCGTGCCCCCCTGTCTGCCTGTCAGTTGGATGAGTAAGCTCTGTTTCTTTTGTTTCCGCTGCACACCAGCTGAGCTCTGCAGTCAGACAGAAAGTTTGATCTGTCAAACGCGCTCACGCGCCAGCCTCTGCAGCACGCGTGGGGTGCATTTGTGGGTTTAGTGAAATGAGAAGACAAGTTGTTATACTTAGCCTACTTACACCAAATGCAAGTCATTTTGTGATCGGCTATAGGGCATTCTGACACAATATGGGGTTTGAGATGTCAAAGTTGGAGCCCAGCTAACAAGGGACGTTCTTATAACTTTATAAATAAAGAAAGAGAGTTTGTGAAACGGCACTTGTAAATACAGAATAATCATTCAACACGTTTTCTCACGGCAGCAACACAGCAGGGTTGGGGTTACAGTAATAAGTAAAACGTTACAGAAGTACAGTGTGCTTCTGCAAAGTACCAAACCTCAACACTAGATGACGACAGCCCTCAAGTTCCCCTGCTAATGACTAGCAAAACCGCAGGCTGTGCCTACTCACTGTGATCTAGATGTACTGTTTTTGTGACGAAAAAGTAGGCTACATCTTTTACAGTGTGTAACAATAGTAGGCAAGCTTTGGGACATACTATCTTGTCATCATAATGATACTCTGTCACTCAAGTTACATGAATCCTGTCACCGTTTAAAGTCCCAATGAAACCAAAATTGGCGTTTAGTATAAATATGTTAGCCTTACTGTTATCTATCAGCTAGTGTGCTCCAAAACAATCACAACATTCACATTTAGAAGATATAGCCTAACCATTCAAAACATAGTTTTCACTTCACTCTGCACTTCAGCTTCTCATCAGATTTTCGGTCCAATCAAATGCTCTCTAGAATCTGAAGCGTCCAGCCCCCTACATGATAAATAGACGCTGAAGCTGCAGCTGAAATCGGTCACTTGTTCACACATTTAATATTTTCTACATGGTGGATGGCACATAGTGCACTATAAAGGGGGTAGGGAACGATTCGGACAGTATAAATATGCTTTCCATTAAGGTGAATGAAGTCTGGTTTCACGTTGGTGTCACTTGAACTGCCAAGTCCAGAGACACACCAAGCAGATCATATGCATGAGTCATTTACGCAACAGCCCATTTACGCTGCATTAACACGGGGTGTCGCCGTTACCGCTTTTCATTTACTTTGAAAGGGTGACGTTATGTGTTGCCGAACTGAATTGTGGGTGCTGTTGCGTCAGCAGAAGTTTAACTATTTTTAACTTTCAAGCGCCAATGCAGACGTCAGCCAATCAGATCACCTATGCAAATACCCTAGCGCAGATGCTATCCAATTATATTCATGCAACACCAGAAAAGTAATGTGATTGGCTGTTGTCACTATGACAGTTGCGTCAGCACAAAGCTTCGGACACAACCTCCGTCAAGCGTCGACGTCAATGCCCCATGTGAATGCAGTGTTAGATATGTATGAGATTGGGAGGAGAAGGGGTTAGAGATTAAGAGGAAACGGCAGCTATACCGAGCTGAGCGGCTCTGGCTGAGCTGTGATATAAACTAAATGCTATTGGCTATTTTAAAAAAGGGGAGGAGCTGTATAATATGTCCCTCCCTGTCTTCCTGTTTCAGTGGAAATTACTTCAACACACTGAATAATTCTAATTCTAATAATAATTCAAGTATTACAGACTTTCTCCAAACAAAATGACAAATGTTTCCTTTCACGAGCCATCACATATTTGCGAGCTTTCAGCGGGAATCTTTTGAGTGAGAACAAACTCGCAGACTTCCGCACATCATCCGTCCGCGATGACTCGTCCAACTCGCAATGATTTGTGGGCAATATTAGCCATTAGAGTGTGCATCGATCTGCACTTCACTTTTCCGATTCTAACCGGAAAAAGTAAATCATCCGCGTATTTAGGGCGGATAGTATGTGAACTGGGACGAAGCACATGAACTTGCTCATAAAAACAGCCCACATTACTTTTAGCTGTTCTCCCAACCTTGCTAAGTTGATCTTCAGCTCGTTTTCCAGCCATCCTTAAATACAGCCGTGCTCAAAAGTTCCAGAAGGAAACACGATGCATTAAGAGCGGGGTGGTGAAAACGTTTTGAATTTGAAAATCAAGGTAAATTTGACTCAATTTGTCTTCCGGAAAACATGCAAGTATCTTATGTTGCTTCTGAAGGGCAGTACTAAATGAGAAAAAAATTATATTTAAACAAAATTAGAAAAATGTGGACATCTTCATCCTGTTCAAAAGTTTTCACCCCCTGGCTCTTAAGTTGTGTTTGAGTCTCTCAATCGTCCTCAGTGTGAAAAGATGTATCTCAAAATCATACAGTCACTGCTGGACAGGGTTCAGATATGCAAAAGATGCTGGAAAACTGAAGAATTTACAGGACCTGGAGGATTTTTCTGAAGAACACTGGACAGTTTAACTGCTCAGGACAAACAAGGGACTCATGAACAACCATCAGAAAATAAAAAAACAGCCGTGGATCATCCAGGGAACAACACACAGTATTAACAATCAATGGTTCATAAACTTTTGAAAATTTTAATAAATTCAGCCTTTTTTTTGTCTTGTGGACTATGTAAACATCTTTTATGTAAAATATCTTATTCAGGACAATGCTAAATAAAAAGAACATGCATTTTGTATGAGTGTAAACTTTTGAGCACAACTGTATCTTCAATTTAGCCTATATGTTCCAATGGATTCCATTTTGATTCCCAAAAGTATTTATGATAACAAAACAATAATTAAAATGATTATTTATTATCACATATATGAAATAAAAACTATCATATTAGCATCTGTTATACGAAAGATCAGAGCAATGACACAAACAATATTTGTTCACGCACAGTTAATGAATAAGCATTCTAGAGGTAAAACTCTTATCGACACGCCACACAGACTTTGATCGCACTGCTGATGATCCTTTAGACAGGGCAGGGCAGTTTCATCTGTGGAATTGCGGCACACCTGTTCTTCACAGGTGAAGTTTATAAAAGAGAGGAGCGCCTGTCACATTGACGCAGCGCTCTTTCTGGCATTATGCAACCACGGGATTCCGAGGATTCAGTGAATCCACATTCCATCCCAAAAACTCAATACTGACAGAAGGCTTTGTTTATACACCCCCTACCTCTGAAAACACACACACACACACACACACACACACACACACACACACACACACACACACACACACACACACACACACACACACACACACACACACACACACACACGATGTGTTTCCATGTATTATGGGGACTTTCCATAGAAATAATGTTTTTATACTGTATAAACTGTTTATCCTCTCTCCTTACACTAACCCTACCCCTAAACCCACCCATCATAGTAAACTTTCTGCATTTTTACATTTTCAAAAAACATCACTTAGTATGATTCATAAGATGTTTTCCTCATGGGGACCAAAAATTGTCCCCACAAGGACAAGGATTTCGGATATTGCCATCTTTGTGGGGGCATTTTGTCCCCATTAGGTAGGGTTTACCAGGCCACGCACGCACACACACACACACACACACACATTCACTAGCTATCTACACTAGCTATCTAAGGACAAAAAAAAACTAAAATAGATGGTTAAGGCATGGTCAAGGTTTAAACATTTTCAGATTTTGATTAATAACTTTTGAACTTTTTCCAAATTTGGTTTTGACAAATTTACTTAACTTACATTATTCAGCAATTTTGGCCCCACAGTACGGTTAGATTAGAAACACACACAGGAGTCCCATAATCCTTATTTCTCTCTCAGGTATGCACGCTCTTTCTCCTTGTAATGTAATACTGATCTGTGACTTGACTAGTTAATAGTAAGAGGCGTTTCTCTTTTCTTTCTTAAGAGCTTGCATGACACAGGCCTGCCTAATTGTCTGTGCTTGCTGCATGTTATTTCATGTTCGTGAGTCTACATTTTGTGCTTTAATGGAAAATTTTTGGATTGCATTTCTGTCAATGTTTGTGGTTACATGCACAGCCCATATTCTTATCTGCGTGTCTCTCCATGCTTTTGTATACGTGTCAATGCGTGTTAATCAGCAGGAGCACAATGGGATTAGACAGAGTGCTTTTGGCCAAGCAGGAGAGAGAGAACTTTTTAACCCTGAGTAGTCAGCTGACTGTAGAGAACAGGGTGTTACAAAGAATGTCGACTACAGCGGTGAGTATATGGCCTACGTGTTGTTATCGTTAACTACCAAAACTAAAACTATGCGTTTTCATTTGTTGAAATAAAGATGAAATATAAATATTAGATGGAAATCTTTCATGAAAATTAAAAATGTTGCTAACTGAAATTTAAGGTTAAAAGTTTAAGGGCTAAAATTAGGCTACTAAAACTGAATTTAAAACAAATTAAATCTAAGAGATATTTAAAAACAAAATCACAAAAACTTAAATTAAAACTCAAAATATCAATAAATACTATAAATATTACTAAAACAATACCGGTTGATGAAATATTTTTTGTAATTTTGTAAAAATATAATTTTTAATCGTCATTCTTAAAGTTAAATTTAGTTGATAAATTTGTGTAAAACTGTTTTTCTTACCCTACTGGCAAATAGTTTTTTATTTTTTTATTCTTGTTTTAAGCATAAACCACACTAAGCTTTATTAGATTTATTAATATTAATAATAATAATAATAATAATAATAGAAAAACTATTTGCCAAAGTAAAATAAATGTCAAAATATATTAAAATAAATCAAGATTAAATCAAATGATATTCTTTTAAAATCATAATATAATTCTACAAAATTTTCAAAACCCCGCGCATGACGTGGACAAAAATATATAGCCTATAAAGTTAAGAATTAGTTCCCTCATTTTAGTAAATCATAGTCATGTTGAACTCATTCGTTCCCTTGTTTTAATTTAACTAAAACAAAGGAGCAAATTATTCCAACAGGGCCATTATTATTATAATTAACAATATATATGTATAATTATTATGTATATATAAATACTCATGTATGTATATATTTAAGAAAAAAAAAAAAAAAAAAAATATATATATATGTGTGTGTGTGTGTTTCAAATATAGCCTACATAATAATTATACACAGAACACATATATTACACTCTAAAAAATGCTGGGTTGTTTCAACCCAATTTGGGTCAAATATGAACAAACGCAGCTGTTGGGCTAAATTGTTTTAATTACATTTTTAACCCAAGGGTTGGGTTTGTCCATATTTGACCCAAATTTTGGTTGAAACTACCCAGCATTTTTTAGAGTGTATGTAAACACAAACTTTTATTTTGGATGCGATTAATCGATTTGACTGCACGAATATTTGTTCGTTTTTTTCCAAGACCAATGCACACAGCCTTTGGAAAAAGGTGCTTTCGAAGTGTGGCAGGAGTCACATGCTGCTTGAAGTGTCATTTAATGAGACATTATGGGTGAGGTGTCTATGTTCGTAGCTAAAAATACAAGATCTGCTGTTTTACATGACTGACTTTACCTGTTTTATACGCACGTGCATGGGGCAAGAAGTCATGCGCTCTGGGGAGAACAGGAGCCGGGGAAGAAAAAGAGGGCGGGAGAGAGACGGAGAGGCTGGGCCTCCGAGAATGAATGAGAGGGAGGGGGGAGAACTTTGACACCGAGGGCCAGAGGACACGTTTGAGAGACAGGACAGGATTCAGAGAGAGAAACACGTACAGACTTTAAACTTCTGAAGTCACTAACAACACGCCTGCCCTCCAGGCAGAGGAAAAAGAAAGAGGCGAAAGAAGGAAGAATGAGAGAGCTGATTACCTCGAAAGGGTGCGTAACTCTGTGACTGTGGGATTGTGTGTTTGGGGAGCAGAACTTTTGGATTCAGTCTGGATGGGAATTCCTGCTGTGCTTGTCAAATGTGGATTATTCCACGAACGGCTGGATCTTGTTACAGATAACTGAATGGCGATGACAGCCCTGTTTCGCTTAAAATGGGGACATAAACCTCAAGCGGTCCAAACCAAAACTCCACCGCCAGTGACCCATCTGCCCAGCGAGGAGGATGATGATGATGATGACGAGACGTTGACAAGAGCTCCAATTCGCAGGAATTCACGTTTTTACCGCTCAATGAGGAAGAAAAAGTTGTCCTCGTCTTCAGAACAACAAGAAAGTGAGAATTGTTTATATATTTTATTTTATTTTAACCTTCCATGAACTATTAGCGTGTATGAATTTGATATTCATTTATATGTGAATTGGGCCACTTTTTGACAGCCATTGTGATAACAAAAGTGTCCACTTATATATATATATATATATATATATATATATATATATATATATATATATATATATATATATATATATATATATATATATATATATATAATTAGTAAAATCTCTCATTTTAAAACCAGTGGTAAAGCTTTGCACATTGTAGTTTTGAAACAATATATGCTACTGTTTGCTGTATTATTGTTACCTACCCTTAAGAAAATTAACCATGGTTTTATCATAGTAAAAGTGTAGTTACCAGTGTTGATTACACTGTTTATATAACCACCGTTTTACTAAATACCATGGTTAAACTATGCAAAGTAGCAAAGCCATGGTTAATTTGTGGTTTCCATGCTTTAACCTTAATAACCATGTTTTTATATTTTATTTTTATTTGTAGTAGATTCAAGATTCAAGAGTTTTATTTGTCACATACACAGTTATATACAGAATATACAACCGGCAGTGAAATGTAAACAGGTCCGCTCCATGGACAGTGCAAATTCACAGTTCAAAACACAAGGAGGAAATTATAATAGAAATAGAATAAAAAAGTACTATATATATATATATATATATATATATATATATATATATATATATATATATATATATATATATATATATATATATATATATATATATATATCTCTGTAGAATTATAAATAATCAAGTCAAGTAGAAGAAAAAAAGTAAAAAAATAAGAATAAGAAGTGGAATAAAATAATTGAAGTAGACTGTGCAGTGAGTAAACTGTAGACTTATAAATATGTGGTTAACAAAACCATGGTTCATTTTCGTAAGGGTAGCAAATGTAGTGCATCTAAACACTATTGTTCCCTGTATGTTGTAAAACAGTTAGCTATGGCTTATGGAGTCTAGCACAACTAAATTTACTCTCAACATTTTACAACATTTTAAAAATGAGGGTTCTTTATTGGCATCTATGGATTCATGAAGTACCTTTAACATCCATGGAATCTTTCCATTATGCAAGAGGTCTTTAAAATTGAAAAGGTATAAAAAAAGGTGCCCTTTTGGAACCTTTATTTTTAAGAGTGAAGCTAAAACCGCAAATTAAATCTCAACAGCAGGTTTACACTAGTAACAATGATGCATACTTGATAACGTTGACATTTCTTGGATTATTTTCATTTTGATGCTACTAATGAGTGACAGTAGCAGATTTGACTGTCAAACAAGTCCTTAGTCCTAGAGGCAAAAATCATTTAGTGTATTTTAATAGCTTATACACAACTATGACTTGGCAAACCAGTACTAGTCCTAGAGATTTTCTGAGAGAGAGAGAGAGAGAGAGAGAGAGAGAGAGAGACTGAAAGCACATGATTTTACCCTGCGGTAAATTACAAAGCAGTTGAAACTTGTGAAACTGGTTTAATTTTTCACTGTTTGTTTTTAATTGTTCTGAGAATTACATACATGCATGTTTTTATGAGCACATGAGCATCTAATGCCGTGTTTATTCGCATTACTGAGACCAAATCGATCATTCTGTAAAATTTGAATGACAAATTCACATGGTGATTTTCCTTATTTGTGACTGTTGTTGAGTTTGAGCTTTGTAGATGCCAGGATTGAAGATGTCACTATGATGTTGAAACTAGATCTTCTCTTTTATTGTCATGGCAGTCCAACCTAAACTCATAAACAATGAAACTGAAATCCCTTTTATCAGCACACCTATACACACGTCACAATGAATCAGACATATTCATGTGCTTCAAATGGCTCTTGCCTTTTAGATTTTATCACTGTGCATTGTTGAATTATTTGAAATTAATTGTAATTTTGCCAAGTCTTTAGGATAAAGTACCCTCATGCGAGATCAGTGGCCAATAAAAAGCTGTTGCAAGGACAATCCCACTTTATGGTGGCAGCCATATTAAGATCACATGAATATCTGGATATTGTTCACTTTATCTCGGTCACCATCTTATTATCAGTCACTTTTGGTGGCGGAAAAAAAAACAGATGACAAATATATCTGTGTATTAGGGATTGCCACAACTGAAGACCTTTGCTTTTGTGTGATGGTACCTCCACGTCAATAGACCTTATTCAGAGCAGCGCCATCTTTGATTTTTAATGGAAATGAAAGCGAGACTGTGAGGGATAGGCATACATACATCTCTGCAGTGGGTTGTACTGTAATTTAATGTGTTTTTGGATTTTTCTGCTGACGAAACACTGCAAAAATATCTTTCCAAGAAATTTCAGTAGACAAAATAAGTCCAGACAACACGAGCTGTGGAAAATTATACGTGGTCTAGGAGCTTTATACAGCTTTTTTCAGTGGATGCCATTGCAAACATGGTAAGTCTATCCCTCACAGCCTCACTTTCATACCCTGTCATGGCGCTGCTCTGAATAAGGTCTATGGTGTCAGTATAAAGTCCAAGAGACCATTGGAGAACTCTATCTGTTAGCATTTCTCTCTTCTAGCGCCTCAATGGTGGTTGCTCATTCAGTTTTCTAGTGACAATTTTATAAACCCCTCACTTGAGCTGTAAACCACTTTATATTAGTTCCTGCAGTAAACAGAAAACACAAGTAATTTTCACCCTTTTAAGAGCTAGTCTGGTCTCCAGAAAAGGTCTCAGACCTCCTTAGGTTCTTTCATCACCCATTAACACACCCAGTATGCATAACTGCATCTTTTGCATTTTATGTGTTATGGTTAATGATTGTATTATGCGTAGTGTCACCTGTTTTTCTAGAGAAAGCTGTTTTAAGTGGCTGAACAAATGACTTATGACTTTGCTATATATATAAAGTCAAGCACACCTGATTTCTTTTGTCTTTGAAAACCTTTATTTATTAAAACTTCTGAAGAAATATCTGACGAAAATGTGTGCTAAATTCTTCACCATGATACTATTATTATATCTTAAATTGATTCA
The DNA here is from genome assembly GCA_018749465.1 of Paracanthobrama guichenoti. Classification (NCBI taxonomy): domain Eukaryota; kingdom Metazoa; phylum Chordata; class Actinopteri; order Cypriniformes; family Gobionidae; genus Paracanthobrama; species Paracanthobrama guichenoti. The sequence goes on from CM031957.1 coordinate 22,539,210, forward strand.
TAATGATCCTCATTGCCTGTTTGATTAACTGAATTTTTTTTTTTAAATGGTAGATTTGCAATGTGAATTTATGTTCATAGATAGAAATGATGTAGATGAAAATATGAAGTTTCTCATAATAGTTTTGGAGCTTCTCACTCCAAATTGCAGCTCTTGTGGGGTGTTCCCGGTCTGCAGTGGTCAGTATCTATCAAAAGTGGTTCAAGAAAGGAACAGTGGTGAACTGGCGACCGAGCTAAGGCTGGCCTGTGTGTTCTGATTTAACAGACGAGCTACTGTAGCTCAAATTGCTCAAGAAGTTAATGCTGGTTCTGATAGAAAGGTGTCAGAATGCACAGTGCATCACAGTTTGTTGCGTATGGGGCTGCATAACTGCAGACCAGTCAGGGTGCCCATGCTGACCCCTGTCCACCACCGAAAGCGCTAACAGTGGGCACGTGAGCATCAGAACTGGACCACGGAGCAATGGAAGAATGTGGCCTGGTCTGATGAATCATGTTTCTTTTACATCACGTGGATGGCCGGGTGCACTATGGGAAGAAGGCAAGCCGGCAGAGGCAGTGTGATGCTTTGGGCAATGTTCTGCTGGGAAACCTTGGGTCCTGCCATACATGTGGATGTTACTTTGACACGTACCACCTACCTAAGCATTGTTGCAGACCATGTACACCCTTTCATTGAAACGGTATTCCCTGGTGGCTGTGGCCTCTTTCAGCAGGATAATGTGCCCTGCCACAAAGCAAAAATTGTTTGAGGAGCACAACAATGAATTTGAGGTGTTGACTTGGCCTCCAAATTCCCCAGATCTCAATCCAATCGAGCATCTGTGGGATGTGCTGAACAAACAAGTCTGATCCAACATCTTGGTGCCAGATACCACAGCACACCTTCAGGGATCTAGTAGAGGCCATGCCTCAACGGGTCAGGGCTATTTTGGCAGCAAAAGGGGGACCAACACAATACTAGGTCAACTAATTTTTATTTCTTGTTCTGTTGCAGAAACAAGCTTCCATAGAAGATTGTCAAGTTACATGCGTCCTGCAAATACAACTACATAGAAAGACGTGTTTTATCACTATTTTGTGACGTGGTTATTGATTATTTGATTATTTGTTTTAAAATTGCACTGTAATTTCAGCAGTGCACTAATCGTGTGTGTCACTGTAGGCTTATGTGATGTTTGAGGCATGATGTTCGTTTTAAGCTCAATATATTGGTGAACTGACAAACTGACAGTAGACGATCACCCAGAATACAATTCTATCTTTTAAAATAAGTCATGGTCTCTGTTCTGGTGTGGTGGTTGATTTTTGCAGTGTTGGCTGATTTTTGGTGTGGTGGTTATCTGTAACTGTTTGTGAGTGTAGCTACATGTTGGTGTGAATGTGCGCTGCTCTGGAATTTGTCACATATTTTTTATATAATGACTGTTTGGTGTGAATATGAAGAGTCAGAGGGTGTGTGTGTGAGAATGAGTCTTTGGTTGTCAAGGCATTTACTCCACTGCTGATGTTAAAAGTGACTGTGTTTGTTTTGTAATGCCTCATAAGTTAGTGTAAGTCCAGTGTACACAGTCTGTACGGTAATCCCCCAGACTCGCTGTTCAAAGTCTATGCAGCATTTTTACCCTTACAAACATGGACCAGGAAACAAGTCTAAAAAAGGTTAATATTTAAAAGCTCTACATTATCAGTGTTTATTTGTAAAGTCCACAACAATAAAACATTGATGGCTTTATTTGCCACATGCAAATCTGACTATACTAATAAAAAAAAAAAGATGGTAGACAATTGATTGAATTTGCATTTTCATAAAATCTTTGAACTAAATGTTTGTGCTGAAAGGCATGAAAATTGAAAATGAAAATTTGGTGAACTATCCCTTTAATTGCTTGATAAGTTGATAAATATATCATTGTGCATAGTTGGACAAATATAAATGATCCCTATGCATGAATTTCTCTTACAAAAATAGTTGTTTTTCTTCTTCCACTCAACTCTTCTTCCCTCTTATCGTGACAAGTTGTGAGATTTGACACACAGATAGAGGACAGTCTGAACATTAACCAACAATTTTGGAGTCTGTAACTCAATCTCTCTAGCGCCACCAACTGAAAATTGTTCTGCCATTTTTTTAAAATTCTTTTTCAAACTCATCCTATCTAGACAATTTTTCCAATTTTCATGAAAATTTTACCAAATCATCTTTAGACAATGCAGATAAAAAACCATGGAATTCACGTTGATTGGTCAAACCATTCTCGAAAACCTCCTAGACCGTTGGTCCAGTTTTCACCAAATTCGACTCAGATCATCTTCAAACTATGCTGGCAAAAAGTTATGGATTTCATTTCGATAGACAAAACCATTTTAATTTACTCTTTCAATGAATTTGCTGGAACGATGGCAAACTGCATCTAAGGCTGTTTTTCTGCAAGACTTTGGCACATTGAGACCACACTTGATAAGTGCCATTGCCACCCAACACTGACCACACTAAACTTGTTAGTGTTTATGGGTTTTCAACCGTGTTGCTTAAAATCATCTCTAAATGCCTTTCACTCAATTTTGCAGTTGGTCTGAAGCTTACTGCCACGCTTGCTCATCATTTTGCCTCTTGGCCCCGTAACTGTTGTTTGCAGCTATATTTTTTTGTATGACGCAAGTGTGTAAGAATTTAACTTTTAGGTAGACTATCAATATTTGCAATCATCAGTTGTGGTCCAATATTCTAACACCTGTGATGTGTGGCAGCAGCTGCTTTGTGAGATATCTCGTGAGATATCTCGTGAGAATGCTCAAGGAAACACACACACAGTGCAGTACTATAACATTCTCAAATGTATTAAGGAAGAAAGGTCATATATATATGTATATGTATATGTATATGTGTGTGTGTGTATGTAAGTAAAACAACATTCGTCAAGATGTCTTGAGCATCCAATCATGGTACTTAAAATCAAGCCGTACCATATATTTCAATATAAAATCAAGTAAGACATGTATGTGCGCAAAATGTGTGTATGTGTATCGTCTGGGTGTGTGCGAATATGTCCAAGGACTACTTAATGTTTTGTCTAAGTGTGCGCACGTACCATGGCAGAAAAGTCAGTTATACAAGGGAAGTTAGAAAGTGAAGCCCAAGAAATAAGAAAATATGAACAATGGCCACTTTAAATAATTTATGATTTAGTGCTTCACCTTTAGGAAAATAGCTAAGGCTGTTTTTAAAGGGATAGTACCTTTCAAATAATAGCAAGCAAATGCACATTGGTTATCTGGGAGCCGGGCTCCCGACACAAAGTATCAGACCCTCAGTTCCAGATACCAAATACAAAAGAATATGATTATTAATATGATTAGTTTCAGTTCACAATCCAATATTGCGGTCTGTAGACCATTCCAATACTTGTCTTAATCATCCCTTGCAAAAATTTCGAAATACATGGCCCCAGACATATCATCAGTAAAATAATCAAATTCAGATACGTCGCCCAACTAGAGAACCAGTGTCTCATCTTTACCGCTGTCTCTCCTTTGGGCCTTCCCTTGGCCTCCTCGTTGATGTGTTGTTGGTACATATTAACTAATCAGATCGCATATGAACGTAACGCTGCGCTCGTCAGCTCCTTTCCGCCCATATGTTTACTCTGGACATCCCCCTTGGCATGGGGCAGCCTTCAGTCTACATGTATCCAGCTGCAGGTCAGTCAGCACTCCTGTCCTCGTCACTGCATTCACAGGTTTTTTGGCTCTCCGACCTTGACTGGCTTCAGGCTCCTATCAGCACCTTTTGGTTGGGCACAAAGTGATGTGTTGGTTTTTCTGAGGAGAGAGGAAATGTTAGTGAGACATCACCATTAATTCAAATATTGCCTTTCATGCAGTGTGTAATATAGCTGTTTGTGAATGTAAACGTTCTGCAAAGTTGTAAAGTCGAAAGTGCAAGATAAATAAAGTTATTGTCTCCTAAAAGAAAGAATCAACTCTGATCTGCCTTAACAAGCCTATGCATTTCGAATCTCACTGTGTGACAGTTCTATGTCACTAGAAAAACCATTTGCATAATGCCCGCCTATGTTCTAAGTTGTCTGCCTGCAAAAAACTTGACCAGCCCTCAAACGTCATTTTACTGATGATTGCTTCTCAGATCAACACAGGAAAACGCTTGCTCTTGAAAGATGGGTCAGTACCCAGTTTATTTGGACCAGCTTGATCCTCAGAATCACAACCTGTAAATTTGAATAATTTATTGATTTTGTATATTTTTTTTTTCTACTAGGTATTCAAAATACGTAGTTTTGTGTTTTATATTGTGTAATTATAACCGGCTAACTCACGTTATTACTCTATTGCTGAAATACTACTGCTAATCAGCTGTGGGACACTATTACCTAAAACTGTGTCTATTAATGCAGAATCGTTCTTACGTCTTGCATTCTTTCAGTAAAGATAAAGGTCAAGCAAGATTTGTTTTACAACAACCACATGCACTGTTATTGATACAGGTCCCGCATGTGCACCGCAAAAAAAATTATAATTATGCACATGGGCTTTTTTACAATTACAGTTGCAACATCTCATAATGAACCTCAAACTGAGTAGCGTATCACTGAGAAACACAGGGCTCCGGACTAACATTAGAGAGCAGTGGCACCAGCGCCACTAACTTCTACAGATGGTGGCGTGTTGTTTTGTTCATAAGTGCAGTTACTAATAATATTACATGTTTGTTTGTTTATTGGAAATGGAACAGTGAAGCACTGAGCTTGACTTGATATGCAGATAAAAAATGTACTTTACAGTAATGTGCAAAAACCAAATTTGTATAGGGAAAATATAAATATTCTACCTTTATTAAATGTACCATTGTTCTTCTATAGTATCACACTGAACTGACAGACAGCTTCAGTGATAATAAAAGGAGCACTTTTCACTTGTTTTCTGTGTAAATCAATCACAATTTGAAGAAAAGTTTTTGTTTTTCATGAGATTTTGTGACTCCATATATTAAGGAGTGGAAATGTCTGAGTCAAATAAGTGGTCCTCTGCTGCCAACAACTTGTTATAGTGGTAATTTCATGTCTGTTTAAAATAAAAGTGCTTGTTTAATAAAAGGTTGTGGCCTACACCTTTTAAACTTTTAGTTTTACAAATCAAAATGTTGTACGAACCCTGAGATGCTAATAATGTAAAAAAAAAAAAAAAAAAAAATTCTTGTACAATACCATGGGTGTTACTAATTAAATCCATTATGAATGTTTATGATTTGTGGTCTCACTAGATGTTATTAATTCTGTGGCGAATTCAACGCTTTCTCACTGGCTCTCCCAATGCTGTGTAGAAAAGGTGTCACGCGATCGAGATCGGCCCGTGTATGAGCTCGTGCTGCTCTCTCTATTAATGCGGCAAGCTGATAAACGGTCCACGCTTCATAGCTCAAGCGAGTAGCGCGGTTCCGTTCCACTTTTGATTTATTTGCCATTTGATGTTTCTCATATGTAACAGAAATGGCAGCTCTTATCAGTTGGGCACCGTGGTGGTTGCACCAGTGCGAACTCTAACAAAATTTAGTCGCACCTGCAGGAAAAAAGGTTGCAAGCAGTCTGGAGCCTTGAAATGTCCTGCTCAATTCGTCCTGCGATGGAGGTTTAGGTGGAATAACTAGTTCTTCCAATGTTTCATCATCGAACTCACACTCGGATTGATATGGTAAAATCAACGTCATTGTTACTGTCTTTACAGTGTGTACAATCGCTGAGCTCTAGGAAGCCTTGTGAGTTCGGTCGAAGTTCTGTTATGGTAATGGACAATTAACTTCCAAACATACAGACCAATCACAACAGACTGGGCCATCTGGCCATTCAGAGCAGAGGCTAGGTTAGCTGAATGGAGGGATTTAGAGAGACTGAGGCCCCGTCCACACGAAGCCAGAGCTTTCCCTATCCAATCTTTTTTTTCCCCTTGTTTCAAGAAATATCTGCGTACACACGAGAGCACTGAAACCGACTCAAAACGATGTAGTATACATGCCAGACCAGTATGTAGTGCAGTAATTCTGTCACAGAAATGCACTAAAAACAGAGAAGAAGAGTTGTGGCTAGAAGGGGTACAGCAATGGTAGGAAGTGAGGCAAAATCTCACAATAAAATAATAATGCACATACAGTAATTAAATGACGCAATATTGATGTACGCATGACCAGTGTCCGTAGTTGTATCCCTTTCTAGTCTTTCCCCGTGCGGGACGTGGTGTGATGACATCACCGTTTCACAAAATATATGGATTGGCTGTACACACGAAAATGCAAGGGTGTCATTTTCAGATTTATCCACTCTGGGACCCGGTTTAAAAAAATATAGTTTTCATGCTCCCAAAAAGGATGAAACGCCGATACGGTACAAAATTTGGGTGTGGATGGGGCCCTGATTCATTTGAGAATCATTCAAATGTGGTGAAGTGCACTGTATATTATGAGAAAATGAAACTGAATTTTTGACCTTTGATGCATGTAAATCATTTGTAGTAAACCTCCAAAACAAATCAGGAGCCTTTAAAATAGCATAATAGGGGCACTTTTAAAAAATCATCCCAGAAGACACCTCATAATGTTGAATGTCCAGGATGTGCAGGAAGCTAACCATTTTTTTTGTTCATAATATTATTTCATTTGTATAGTTTCATAATTTTGAAAGCTCTGGTAATATTCTAAAATGTGGAAAATAGTCATATTAAAGACTGAGTAGGTCTGTTCAACTGTATATTATACTGTGTATATTATATAAAAATGGCTATGTATTATATAACAGGGCAGTAATGCATCGCATCCAAAGTATTGTATGTTACGTAACAGAACTATATTTTCAAAACAGTCTAGACTTATTGGTCTAGCAATAGCGTGAACCATAGGTAGTCAGTGTACCATATGTTTTGCGGATTTGCTCAAACAATGCATAGCACATACATGCTCTGGATGCATCAGGTTTCACTCAAATTGCAATGCCTGCTGGGAAAACAACCCCATTCATTCACTGCTCCAGATCTGGTGACACTTTTGGAAACTGGGTTTAAAGCAAATTATTAACCAATGTACAGTGCAATCATAAAATAACTTTAGTATCACATTATGGTGCGACAAATTGACCCAATCTAGCCTGTCCTAATCTGTATTATAGGAGTTCTGACCTCTGTTTGAACTATCAGCAGTTGCAAACGTGAGGTCGGTTAGTCAGCCAGGAGTGGTTCGAATAACATGCAAAAAAATAGAGACGTTCTCTTAAAGACTAAATGTAGGAACAAGGTCGTGCTGACTGCAGAAGTATAGTGCACGACACAAAATGAATGAAACCTCATATCATGTGGCTTGTTGAGAGGTGTTTTACAGACTGTTGGTCTCCTCTCAAGAAGCCACACGATTTGAGGTTTCATTCATCTCTAAAGCACAAACCATGCAGGACATTGAGTTGAATGCTGAAGTGTAATGCTTAGTGTTACAGGATTGTTCAAATCCCTAACCTTAAGTATGAGCAATAATAATAGTGCTGTTTGCATATCATGTTCACATGTAATATAAAGGGCCAGAACACACTGTAAAGCAGCACAGTGGATTTCATAGAGGTTAAAGTTTAACATTCTGAGACAAGTCTGTCAAGTGCTCAACAGAGTTGTGTTGATGCATGGATCAATATTTATCTAAGGAGTCTGACAAACATGCTTTGCGATCATCCTAGTTAGCTCACGATCCAGGCACACAAATAGCACACTGCACTGCATGTGCCTGTGTGCCGTTTGTGTACTGAGTGAGGATGGCGCTTGGTCAAGAGAGCAGCTAAGGGAAACAGTGTAAGGAGGTAATGAAGCATTTGGATGCATCATTTGTTCATGAGACTTCAGAATTTGCAGAGGAGACAAATTCGGGGGGAAACTGAACAGACTTTCTCGGCAGACACACACACACACACACACACACACACACACACACAGAAAGTTCCATTTGAGGCCCCTGTTACACATTCCTGTGCCCACAAAGTTTCAGGCAGCACAGCCAGCATTCACAATGGGCCTTCTGTGTTTATATATGTGTGTGTGTGTATGTGTTTGATTTGTCAGTGTGTGTTTGTGTGGTAACCAGTGAATGACCAGTATGTTGTTATGTCTGTAATGAAGTACTTTCTTGGCAGTGACATTCATCAACTCAATAGCTTTTAGCCAAACAATTGGTTTTACTTGTATCTGATACCATATAAAGTGTACTTCTGGTTTCCTTCTTATACAAACATTTTTTATACTGTTTTACTGTGCTTTTCCCTGGGACTGTCATGCAAGATAGATTTAGTTCAATTCTATTTTGTTCTATTCCACTCAAACGTGTCCAAGCTCTATAGAGACAGAGCGACACGCGTCATAATCTGAAGACCACGCCCACCAGCAATCAAAACATCTCCATTGACTTTGTATTGCGTGGCTTCCTTGTCATTTCTGACTTATAACAAAAAACAGAACAATGTCTAAAAGCTAATATGTGACAGGGTGTACAGCAAACAAGCTAAAAAAAAAAAAACTCAGAACCAAAAACCCAGAAGTTTTTATAAGCTGTTGGCCCAAAAAACAAGCGTTTAAGAACACAAAAGTGAATACAGGCAATTGAGACAGAACGCGACATGCTATATTACACTGAGAACTACGCCCACTGGAGGGGAACGTAATCCGCGTCAGGAAATATAATATATAAAACTGACATTTGGATATTTGACTTAACAGTGACAAAATGATTACAGCACACATACGCATACTGAGGCATACTGAGTGTCAGGATCCCAAACTTTACCCATTCTTCCTGCTGAAGCTTCACGTCTTATTGCCTGTATCCACTTTTGTCTCCTTAAACGCTTGGTTGGTAGCTTATAAAAACTTAGTTCTGTTTTTTTTAGCTTGTTTGCTGTATACCCTTGTTATAAGTCAGAAATGACAAAGAGGCCGCTTCATGCAATACAAAGTCAATGGAGACGTGGCAAATACACTGTCTCTGTGATGTCCGTTCATTAATCTAATCCACTCCCGTTCTGTCCATCAGGCCCCTCCTCCTCTCCTAAACCGGCAGTGGATCCCGCCTCCTACAACAGGCTCAGCCCCTCTGCAGCAAATCGACTCTCACCCTCTCCCAAAATGCTAAAGTTAGTACACACAAACACATCTGTCTGTCTGTCTGTCTAGCTGTTATTCTATCTGTCTGTCTGTCTACAGGCTCTATGATTGTATTGTGGTGTTTGTATGTGAGTTATTGTGTGGTGTGATCTATGATTCAACTCTAAATCGCATCATTTACAAAGGATGAGAGATTATTTGTCTGTGCGTGTGGGTGGAAGAGTTTAGAGTTGAGAACTGTGTGTGTGTGTGTGTGTGTGTGTGTGTGTGTGTGTGTGGGGGTGACTTTGTGTTTGGGCTTGGCTGTGTTTCTGGTTATGTCCATGTGGTCAGTAACAACATGAGCGTTCACTTATGTGTGTATGTGTTTGCAGAGGACACTGAATCTGTGAGTGAGAATTCAATATTTCAAGAAGGCTATGAATTTCTGCTAACATCTCTTTATTTAAATATTAACAGTACTTTTTGTTTCTTTATCAGTCCACCTTTTCGCTCTGGAATCTCGTTGCCGAGCAACGGGAGCACTGTGCTGGGAGGAGTTCGCTCTCGGTCTCCGTTGGCGATGCCTGGAGATTGGTCGCGTAGACAAGAAATGGAAGAGCTGAGTGAACGGACGACAAGTGCCTGCACTATGCAGGACAAAGACATTCACGCCACTGCCGACCCTGACAACATCACACTCCGGTAAGAGAAAACAATCAGGACACTTTATAGTAGGACCTTCATTTTGTACTTTTTTTTTTTTTTGTTTAGTTTTTTTGTGTGTAACTTGAAAGTCTTTTTGCACGTTTATGTATAAACAGTACATGCATTTATAGAAGAAAATATGCTACTTTTTGCAGTTCATTTGCTATAAATAGTCCTGCTGTATAACCAAGTTTAAAAAAAAAAAAAAAAAAATGTAGTCTCTCAATTAATATGATATTATACAACTGTATAAACAATAATTATGCAAAAATCTGATTAAAAATAGGATGTGAAATTGCAAAACACTGCTTGAAATGTAATTTCATATCTACCCATGCATGAATATATATGCATGCAATATATGTATAGTTGCATGTATTTATGCATTTACATTAGCTTGTACAGTATGTCAGATTTTAACATTTGCACATGTGCTGTATGACTCAAATAAGGCTCACGCGACACTACTTTTGGATTTGACTTATTTAGGTCTGTCAGGGTTAAAATGTAATAAAGGGAAAATAATTCCCCTCATTTAGAAACAAAAGTAGGACTTAAAACAGCTGTAGGGTGTTTTGAGAGCGGGCTGACATGTTCTCATTTTGGTACACACACACAAATAGATACCCACACACACACATTTCCTATTATCTCTTCTAGTCACTGATTATTAGAGGTTTTGTCTTTTTCAGGCTGGTGAGGAATGGTGACAGTCCGCAGAAGATGGCAGTAGAGAATTCCTGCCGCAATCTCAACATCGTGAAGAGTGTCGGTGAGTGAAAACACACACACAGGAAGAGAGGGAGGCCGACGTGCTGTAACAATGCATGCTAATTTATTTGGCTCAAGTTGAACCGTGTAGGCAACTTTATTTGCAGTTGAATTTACAGCATGGGTTTATGTGCTGGATGTGTACAAGACGTACGTGTGTGTTAGTGTATGTGTAGGATGAAGGCAGGTGGAGTGTGTGGGTGATGTCTTTTTAAATATATGCTGGAATGACAGCAAGAGAGAGTTATCCGCTTTCTTCGCCAACGCAACATCATTTTCTATCATCTCTATTTCCCTCATCATCTGTCTATTTCTCTCTCCTGTATCTGCATCCAGTTCTCCCTTCTTCACTTTGCCTCCAATCCACTTCCTTCCTATGTTCTCGTCGTCTTTCTTCCCCTTTTTGTAGCTTCTTCTGTCAACTTCTGATTTCTTTTTTATGTCTCCATTTTATTCCTCTTCTCATCTCATCTCATCTTTTTGTTCATTTCCTCTCATTTGGTCTTATTTATCTGCTCTCATCTCTGTCATGTCTCATCTCTTCTTTTCTTTCTGTCTTTTCTCATATATTATCATATCTTGCTGTCTATTATCACTTCTTCATCATCATACAAAAATCATACATTTTTTGAGTGGCTGGATCAGTTCTTGTGGCAAAAATCTATCAGAAGGTATCAGTAATATATGTTCATATTTAGTAATTAATACATTTCAAATGAAAATATATGGCTAATATGTATTTAAAAAAATACATTCTATGTAAATATACAAAAAAACAACCTGAAATATCAGGAATATATATTCATAATACATAATACACACACATAATACATATATTCATAATACTAAATACATAAAATGTATTTTAAAAGATATTCTGGACAAACATTTTGATTTTAAATATATATATATATATAAAATCAAAATGTTTGTCCAGAATATCTTTTAAAATACATTTTATGTAAATAAACAAAACAAAAACAAATATGATAATAAATCAGGAATATATTCATATTTAATTATTTATACTGTATATTTCAAATTAAAATGTATGGTTAATATATATTTAAAAGATACATTGTATGTAAATATACAAAAACAACCAGAAATATCAGCAATATATATTCATAATACATGTAAAAATATCTATTTGGAACATACTTAGTAATTATGTTGTTGCATAACAAAATCTATGCAAATTATATTGTAAAAATATTTTTACAATAAAAAATATCTGAAGAAACCAGGAATATTTTTATAATACATGTTAATAATGGAATTTCAGCAACCCATTGATCATTTATATCATTATTCTATAGTTTTTTAAGATTATTCATAATCTCTCACAAACTCTCTCTTCTCACCTGTTCCCATGTCCTTCTCTTCTCTTCTCTTCTCTCTCTCTTCTCTTCTCTTTCTCTTCTCTTCTCTCTCTTCTCTTCTCTTCTCTTCTCTTCTCTTCTCTTCTCTTCTCTCTCTCTTCTCTTCTCTTCTCTTCTCTTCTCTTCTCTTCTCTTCTCTTCTCTTCTCTTCTCTTCTCTTCTCTTCTCTTCTCTTCTCTCTCTCTTCTCACACTCTCTCTGTTATATAAGCGACTGTGCTAAACACCCACCTGAAGGTCTTGTTGAATGTGACTACAGGACATTATGCAACTGCTTTCCTATGTACAAAATCACCCTTTTGAGAAGTGTGCAGTACACACGCGCACGCACGCACACGTACACACACACACACACTAACTCACACTCTCACACTCTATCTCTTACACACACTCACTCACTCACTCACTCACACACACTCACTCACTCACTCACTCACTCACTCACTCACTCACCACCACTCACTCACCACTCACCACACACTCACACACACTCACACACTCACTCACTCACCACCACTCACTCACTCACTCACCACCACTCACTCACTCCACCACTCACCACTCACTCACCACCACCACCACTCACCACCTCCTCTCACACACACACTCACCACCACCACACACACACTCTCTCACACACACACACCACCTCTCACCACTCACACACACACACACACACACACACACACACACACACACACACACACACACACACACACACACACACACACACACACACACACACACACACACACACACACACACACACACACACACACACACTCTCACTCACACACACACTCACTCACTCACACACACACTCTCTCACACACTCACTCACTCACTCTCACTCACTCTCTCACACACTCTCTCACACACTCACTCACTCACTCACACACACACACACCATCACTCACTCACACACACACACACACACACACACACACTCACTCACTCACTCACTCACTCACTCACTCACTCACTCACTCACTCACACACACACACACACACACACACACACACACACACACAGACAGTCACACACAGACAGTCACTCACTTACACTCACTCACTCACACACACACACACACACACACACACACACACACACACACACACACACACACACACACACACACACACACACACACACACAGTCACACACACACACACTCACACACACTCACTCACTCACTCACTCACTCACTCACTCACTCACACTCACACTCACACTCACTCACTCACTCACTCACTCAGCTTGAGGAGCTTGCAGTGAACTTGCACAACTTTGTCAAAGAGGTTCAAAGGGCTGCTGTGACTGTGTTTTTTCTCGACTGCTGAAATTAAAAACTCACATGAGAGTTTTTTTTCAGCCTTTTCTTTACCTAGAAACACATTAACTGGTCTAACATGATACATTTTTACATGCGACATACTAACAAATAAATTTTTAGCATGATTTGAGCTATTTTTTTAAACATATGATACAGTTGTCATCAGTTTTTATTGCTGATTTAAAATGTCTTTCCGTATTCAAGTAGAAGATATGACATTATATCAGTGCTGTCATTGATAACTAAAACGAATAAAATAATAAAATGACTAAAACCGAAATAAAACAAATTAAAGCTAAATATATTTATTTAAAAATTAATAAAAATATCTAAACCACAAAATTTACTAAAACTTGAAAAATTTAAATAAAAGCTAGTTAAAAATATTAATCAATTCTATAATAGTATGTAAATAATACTAAAATTAAGCAAAAACATATAGCTATTGCCCAGATTCCCTGACTTTGACTTCACTTAAAGGAGCTGTATGTAAGTTTTTGACTGTACTAAAGCATAAATATACCATAATATGATTGCAGAGATTTGGGTAAAATGCTAAGTTCATGTACTTGTTTATCTGAAAAACAATGGCAGTTCTTTTACTTTGAAATGTGCGTTTCATGTTGGAATGTCTGTTTTTGTTTTGGTCCGTGTGATCCCGCCCACTTCCAGTTTGCCCAATAGTATTTCGACAGCACAGGTTTTTGATGCCATGGAAGCTAGTGAACAAACTGGGTCAGAGATCGCAGATTCGAGCCGACCAAAAAAGCCTCGGCATCCATCTAAAAATCTATATGAGCATATTAAAACACGGATAAATAAACTCATAACTTACTCATAAGTCCCTTCGCCTTCCATTGTCAGTTGTGGTTACTCCTGTTGTGTTACCAAACTGGTGGGGAAAACAATATTTTGAATTTGGACTACAGTACCCATTTCAACCACTAGCTGTCATTCTTACATACTGCACCTTTAAAGTGACTTCGGTTGAGATCACATGACCAGCTGTAGGCCTACTATGCAAGTTAATAAACAAATGTTTCACACAAACTTACATTGAACTCAGTCAATTTGTTATGTCACATAAGAGGCTGATGCTGCCATATTGGTTGTTTAGAAAGTTAAATGAGAAACATGCATTAACTATAAGTTTGCACTATCATCTTTGATAAAAGGTCTCCATTTCCGCTTGTGTCCAGATGTTTTGTATCAAGAGTACCGCGACACCTCTAAGCAGCAGGAGATCGAGCAGCGTCGACAGAGAGATGGGCTTCCGACTGCAGGGTCAGGGGTCACGGCTGCACCTGCGCTGCAGCTACAGTTGAGGAACGGCACGCATTCACTGAGCCTCTGGCAAAACTTGGAGGCTGTGAAGGACAGTGGACACCTGAAGACACTGGAGCCAAAGGAGATTATACTGCAGGAGGTGGGACCCTTGCTTTGAATTGACTAGTAGTTCTGTAGTCAAGACCACCTAATCTGAGACCAAGACAAGCTCAAGACCAGTGTGTGTTGAGACCAAGACCAGACCAGCACTAATTAAATTGCCGCCTGAGAAATTACTTATTTTTAAACAATAAATATAATTAGAATAAGACACTATTACAAAATTCACAAAATTATAACAACAAAATTCACCTATGCACATACACAGAAGATGCATCTGAATTATATATTACAAATGCATAATGTTGAGAATAATGTATAAAATAAAAAATGTGTAGAAAAGCAATATGTTTGCAACTCTCTTGCTCCTGTGATATTACTTAATTATATCACATATTAGAATATAAAAATCCAGATCTCATACATTTATGCTACAGTATCTTGAATTTTTTGAGGATTTGTATTAATTTTTGTGACATTTTTGACACAATCCCTCATTCATTTCTGAACCGGCACAATAAATAAATCAAATTATAAATAAGTTATTGATTGTATCTGAAGCAGTACATTTTACATCCGATCACATTAATAACGTTAATAAATAAATCAGACAATGCACCGGCAATTTAGTAATATCCCATCAGTGGTGGTCTTGAAGCAAAACCCCAAATCCTCTAAGTCTGAGACCAAGACAAGACCGAGCACAAATGTGGTTGAGACCGAGACAAAACCAAGACCTTCAAAAAATGGTCTTAAGACCGGTCTTGAGTACTACAACAGTATTGACTAGTGTATAAAAATACAACACACACTACTATTCAAAAGTCCCATGCTCGCCATGGCTCTATTTATTTGAACAAAAATACAGCTTTTTTTCAGCAACAATTTTCAGCATCATTACGCCATTCTTCAGTGTCGCATGATCCTTCAGAAATCATTCTAATATGATGATTTGCTGCTAAAGACACATTTCTTATTATTATCAATGTTGAAAACAGTTGTGGAAACCGTGATACTTTTTTCACATTCTTTCATGAATAGAAAGCATTTCAATCAGGATACTACTCTCAGAATAGTTTTAGCATGTTATTGAATATGGCAATGTTAATGTATTTAGTCTCGGCAGACTAGATCTGCCACGCAGAGCAAATATTGACTTGCTACTGCTAATACATACACAGACACGCTGCTGTGAGCATGTAAGATATACTGCCGCTGCATAAATAGACATATATACATCCCGTTTCAGACTTAGGCAGGTGGAGCTGGGGGAGGTGGAGGGTTTCAGAGGAACGCACCACAGGACTGGTTTACAGCAAACTCTGAACCAGACTATTTAAATGTTGAGCAAGCAATCTCATTGGCTGCAGGATCAGCAGAGGCCAATCAGCTTGTGTCATCGGTTAATGATGTGATTGCTTGCAGATTTCATGTAAAGGACATATTAGCCTGTGAGTTTCATGGCTGAATTAGATATTTATACGAAACATTGCAAATGCCTTTACTGTCACTTTTGATCAATTTAATGTATCCTTGATGAATAAAATATTTTTTTAATTTACTGAACCAAAACTCTGGAAAGGTAGTGTATGTGCTAACAGCAAAAACACTCAGTACACATCAAATTAATGTGTCTCTGTCTGTTTCTGTAGGCCATGTTTGAACTGGTGACCTCTGAGGCGTCGTACTACAAAAGCCTGGAGCTGCTCGAGACGCACTTTCTGCGCAACCCTCTGCTTGTTAACACCTTGAGTCAGTCTGATATGCACTTCCTGTTCTCCAACATTGAGGACATCATGAAGGCAAGCGAAAGGTGTGTGTTTGTGGGGAGCATATGCGGTTGGCGTTCAGTTCCATAAACTTGTGTTTTCTTACTGTCAGTCTTTAATGCTTCTATTTTATGAAGGTGGTCAACAGAACAATAGTGTTTTGCAATACTTACCTAGACCACAGTGGCGTTTTCATATTATAAAATTTTCAGTGTCTGCATCAGTTAAATTTTTGCAAAAAGCATATGTATTTCATTTTAAAATATACAAAAAGCAGACCAAAACGAATCAGTGGAAATCAAGAATATATATTCATAACATTTTTCTTCTTCTCCGCCAACTGTCTTCTAATATTTAGTATCAAAATATAAGTCCAAAAAAAAAAAAAAATAAAAAAAAAAAAAAATATATATATATATATATATATATATATATATATATATATATATATATATAATATAATTATAAAAAAAATTATGTAAACATATAAAAACAGACCAAAACATACCAATAGAAATGCTAAAATATATTTATTTTAAATATACACCGATCAGGCATGACATTATAAGCACTGACAGGTGAAGTGAATAACACTGATTATGCAAGTGTAAGGATTTGAGCGAGTTTGACAAGGGCCAAATTGTGATGGCTGGACTACTGGGTCAGAGCATCTCCAAAACTGCAGCTCTTGTGGGGTGTTCCTGGTCTTCAGTGGTCAGTATCTATCAAAAGTGGTCAGAGGAAGGGACAGTGGTGAACCGGTGACGGGGTCAAGACAGGACAGAGCCAAGGCTCATTGATGCACGTGGAGAGTGAAGGCTGGGCCGTGTGTTCTGATTTAACAGACGAGCTACTGTAGCTCAAATTGCTCAAGAAGTTAATGCTGGTTCTGATCTGAAAGGTGTCAGAATACACAGTGCATCACAGTTTGTTGTGTATGGCACTGCACAGCCGCAGACCAGTCAGGGTGCTGTCCTGTCCTGACACCCTGAATGGGTGGACCCCTGACCCCTGTCATGGGTGGACCCCTGTCCATCGCCGAAAGCGCCAACAGTGGGCACATGAGCATCAGAACTGAACCACAGAGCAATGGAAGAAAGTGGCCTGGTCTGATGAATCTCGGATGGCTGGGTGTGTGTACATTGCTTACCTGGGGAACACATGGTACCAGGATGCACTATGGGAAGAAGGCAAGCCGGGAGAGGCAGTGTGATGCTTTGGGCAATGTTCTGCTGGGAAATCTTGGGTCCTGCCATCCATGTGGATGTTACTTTGACACGTACCACCTACCTAAATATTGTTGCAGACCATGTACACCCTTTCATGGAAACGGTATTCCCTGGTGGCTGTGGCCTCTTTCAGCAGGATAATGTGCCCTGCCACAAAGCAAAAATGTTTCAGGAATGGTTTGAGGAGCACAACAATGAATTTGAGGTGTTGACTTGGCTTCCAAATTCCCCAGATCTCAATCCAATCGAGCATCTGTGGGATGTGCTGATCAAACAAGTCTGATCCATTGAGGCCCCACCTGGACTTAAAGGATCTGCTGCTTAAGGAGTCCATGCCTCGACGGGTCAGGGCTGTTTTGGCAGCAAAAAGGGGACCAACACAATATTAGGTCATAATGTTATGCCTGTATAGTGTATATGGTCATTTATATATTCTAAATCAAAATATGTGTCAAAAATATATTTTAAAATAAAATTCTCTGTACATGTTATATAAATGTACAAAAATGAAGAATCTATCAGGAAACTCTTCATAATGTTTGCTAAAATATATCTCTTTTGAATATATTTAGTAATTTATATATTAAAAGTTTATTAATTTATTTTATATACAAATATAAGCCCCCTCAAATTTTTTTTTTTATTTTAAATAAATATACAAAAACAGCAAAAACAAAAATCTAGAAAATATATTCATAATATTTGCTAAAATCTGTTTTGAATACATTTAGTAATTTATTTATTAATAGTTTATTACTTTAATTTTAAATCCAAATATAAGTCCAAAATATTTTTTTAAAATAAATTTTCTATAAATGTCTATATTATATAAATATACAATACTTGATGTTTCAAACTTGTTTTGCTTCACGTAATTTCCACTGAAATACGGTGCATAAACTTGCTTCAATCATATTTCAGAAGTGAAACTTCCTTCCATTCACCCTGATACCCATTATTGCCCACAGGCTAAAATTAAAGTGTTGGGGAGATTTGATTCAGTCAGTTATAGCATGCAAATCCACCCACTAATGCGATGATTCATGCGCATGAGTCAGGACCAACTCTGCCCTTCCAAACCTGCTCTCGTACAGTGTGAAACATTGGATTACAAGATTGATTTGAGTTTATTTCTTATATAAGATGTGTTTGTTAAAGTTTCTTGAAAGAGAAACATTTCTGTGCCACTAGCGCCAATAAACAAAATTGCACAGGTATATACCATTTCCAGTTAAGATTGTTTGAGTTTGTGACGGTTCTTTGTTGACATTTTAATTTTAAGAAACAGAAAGTGAGACTGAAGTCACCACAGCAGTTTTGAAATTTACAGTACTTTCCCCATTGCAATAGAAGTAGGCTACATTGCGAACACAAAATGGAACTCCATAATGTTGTTGTCTCACGACAATGACCTAATGCTTTCCTCAGGTTCCTCATGGATCTGGAGCACAGGATCGAAGAGTCCATCCAGATCTCAGACGTGTGCGACATTGTTTATTATCACGCTGTTAACCACTTCCAAGTCTTCATCAGCTACGTCATCAACCAGGCGTACCAGGAGAAGAACTACAGACGGATACTGTAAGAAAATTTCTTACCTGTGCATATGAAAAATGGGAAAGATTTAAAAATGGCATATGTCAGGATGTCTATTTCAGTGATATTAGTCAGGTTGGAGGCAATTTTTTGGCGTGCTATTCTAAAACAATAATTGGTTGCACTTTATTTCGATTGTCCACGTTAGACATTCTACTAACTTGAAGTCATTTTGCAGCTACATGTCAACTAACTATCATTATATTAGTAGACTGACAGGTTAAGGTTATGGTTATTAGGATAAAGGTGTGTTTACACTTAGCATGTTTGGTTTTATTAAAACAAACTCTGGTGTGATTGCTCTGTTAGTGAGTTAAGGAGTGGTACGGTACGCAATTTTTGCGGTTTCCATTGTCAGAAGTTGTGAATGGTACCCTAATGACCCCACTTTTTGGCACCCTTCCGTTGGGGTACCTAGCACAGTAGTCCGGTACTAAAGGGTGGAGCTAGACTCGCTGCAGAACGTTGATTGGTTGACAGAGAATCGTCACTTGCACGTGCTTTTTCGGCTGTGTATTTCCTTGCAGCCTGCAGCCTTGGCTCAAACAAAGCGTTTCTTCTTCTTGTGACAAACAGCCACATACCGAGAAGCAAGACCAAGATCTGCTGAATGTCGTCCATTGTTGTTTACTGTGTCACTTTCTTCTTCACCCTAGAATGACGATCGCTACACCACGCCTATTATAAGGGTACTGTTGGCAGTGGAAACGCAAGCCGGATCAGGGTTTACAGTCCCGAATCGTAGTGTACTGAACCGTACCGCTCGGTGGAAACGAGCCATAAATGCTTTATTTTTAGGTCCGGACGGACCAAACGAACCAAGCAAACTACAAGTGTGAACTAACCCTAAGCTAACATGCACTTGAAAAGTTACTTGTGAGGTAATGTGAGGTTGCAAAGTAATTGTCAGTAGAATGTCTAAAGTGGACTATTGAAAAAAGTGTAACCAATCATCTTATGGATACAAAATATATACTACAAAAGAATGTGAATGCGTCTATAACTGGTTAATTTTGATATATTGGGCTATTTTGCTTCCATAACACATCTTTCAGACTAGTGGATAGAAAACATCCAAAAATTCACATTTCGTTGTTTATTGTATTACACTTTGCATCTGTAGATTCAATATATTTAAAGGCAGATACCTCAATTTTTTTTGAGCCACAAATCTCCTCTTTAGTTGCACTTTTCAGTTTTATTCATACCTACAGTACTGTGCAAAAGTAGAGGCATGTTGGTATTTGCACACAAAACATTTTTTTACGCCAGTTATTTATATCTTTTACTGTAGTGTGTCAGTAGGAAATATCAGTTTACATTTCCAAACAGTCTGACAGCAGCCAGTATGATCTGATCTCACCATCATCGAGTCTGTCTGTGATTACATGAAGAAACTAAGACTAAATCCAGAAAAACTAAGGCAACGTCTCCCAGACACTTGAGGAAACCTCCCTGCAAAACTACAGGACTGTGAAAAGTTTAGGCACTTGTCAGAATGCTTTAAAGTGAGAATGCTGTCAAAAATAAGAACATAAATAGCTTTTATTTATGAATGAAGTTCTATTAACTAAATCAAATCGATATTTGGGGTGACCACCCTTTGCTTTTGTCAGCAGCATCTATTCATGTCGTTTTGCAGGAAGGTTTCTTCAACTGTCTTGGAGACGTTGCCTCAGTTCTTCTGGATTTAGTCCATCTCAGTCGTTCATGTTTCTTCATGTAATCACAGACAGACTCAATGAAGATGAGATCAGATCTCCATGTGGAGCATAGAGACTATTGTCAGACTCTTTATGCGTACAAAAATCTCACTGGATTATTAAAATTAATGGCAATTCATTTATAAATGTAAACTGATATTTCCTACTGACACATTACAGCAAAAGATATAAATAACTGGCTGAAACCCACTTTCTGTGTGCAAAAATACTAGCGCGCCTAAGACTTTTGCACAGTAATGTGTATCTTGAAGATTTTTACAGAGGGGTTTGTTCATATATAATTTACCTGAATTATTTAAAGTCTACATGAAAAGGAAGTTACGATCCTAAAATGTCAGAGAAATGAAACAGAAATATTGAACCTGACTTTATCCAAAGTTCAGACTACTGTTCTGAAATTTATGCAAATTAGCACATACTTAATTGTATAACTCCTCATTTGCATATTAGAAAACTTTTTTACCCTATTCACTTGTGGTGTTTTGCCTTAACAAGAGTTTCTTGGTCGACCAGCTTCACTAGAGAGACAATGCTGATCAACCAGCTAAATTTGGCGGAACATCCACCAACTAAACCTACATGCAGATTCATGTGTTAGATGGTCCAAAAATGTTTTCCTTGTCTTTGTGCGTAATAAGCTTTAGAATGTTTGTGGTGTAACATGTGACGTTGTATGTGATGTATCTGACTTGACTTGTGTGGTGGGTGTGGCTCATACAAGAAACAATAACAGAAACGCATCGATGTGTCTTCAGCGATGTTCCCACGATTACTTGACTTAGTAAAATTCCATGACACTTTACATTTATTCCAGTGATATAGGATAAGAATTATAATCATTTACAAGAATTATGATCATTTACTCACCTCCATGTTGTCCCAAACTGTATTGGGCTACTGATTTTCTTCTGTGGAAATCAAAAGATGGATTTTTAATATCATAAACATTCTGTTCCAGGTCTTTATATGACAGCTTTGTGTGAGTGTTATTGATTGTGCATGTGTAAATGTGGGGTATTTTCAGGACAGGGATGAACAGTTATGTGCGTTTGTTGTGTAAATCATCTAGTCTGCTGCATGTTGAGTGTGAGTGTCTCCACGGACCAGCTGTCTACCTGGATTCTCGACCTGAGGCTACAGGCTTCAGTCCTTGCTGTCTTATGTGTTGTGTGAGCATTTGTGTAGCTGCTTTCATTTGTGTGTTTAAGCCTTGTAAAGCTCTTGGGACTTTCTGCCCTCAGGCCTGTGGAGTTTTAGTTCTTTTCATTCCTGTTAAGATTAGGGTTAAATCCTGTGTGTGTGTGTGTGTGTGTGTGTGTGTGTGTGTGTGTGTGTATTACAGCCAAAACAACAGCTAGGTTGTACATCAGAAACAAGCATGTTTTGTTGTTTTTAAACCATACAGGTTTATGTAGGTGAAGTAAGTTCTAACCTCATACACCATCCTTCTGCTTTGTGACCTAGTTAAGGTCTTTTCAAGTAGTTCATTGTGTTGTCCTAGAGGCGATATCATACTAAATACTAATTATTTTTACAACAATTAAACCTATTTTTATCTTTATGAAGAATTTATCAAAATGAAGAATAAGTAGTTTAATGGAAGTGCTGCACTCTAAAAAATGCTGGGCTGTTTCAACCCATGTTTGGGTCAAATATGGACAAACCAAAACGTTGGGTTTAACATTTAATTTAACAATTTAAACCAACGGTTTGGTTTGTCCATATTTGACCCAAACAACCCAGCATTTTTAGAGTGTGCTATCTTAACGCTTCATTATAGGCAGCTTGATTCATAGGCCACCTGCTGGACAACAGGCTAAACTGTGCATATTTGTCAAAAATCCAGGTGAAATATTAGGCTTTTTTTTTTTTTTTCAACATCTGCAATATATAGAATGTATTCTGTCCAAAGATTCTGTATGCACAAAATGACCTAGTACTTTTGGCTATAGTAATGTATCCCGTGCCAGGTGTCTTACTTGACCTTCCATTTGTTATAAAGGAATCAAAATTCTAATCAGTCACAAAATGAGAGTGTTTCTTTTTTAATAGTAGACAGTTTACGGTGTATACTGTACTCTGCAGGAAGCATTCTGCCTCAGGCCATTAAACATGACACTAGCTGAAACTGAAATGTGCATTATGCAAATTATCCTTGTGATATGAAGTAAAATAGTTGGCATCAATAAGTTGCTGATCTTGTCCATTCCAGTTTCTTTGGCCGTTTCACTTTTTAAAGTGGTTTAAACTTTTCTTCACAATAAACCCGTCGTTGTGCTCTTCAAACCATTCCTGAACCATTTTTGCTTTGTGGCAGGGCACATTATCCTGCTGAAAGAGTAAACCGCCACCAGGGAATACCATTTCAATGAAAGGTTGTACATGGTCTGCAACAATGCTTAGGTAGGTGGTACGTGTCAAAGTAACATCCACATGTATGGCAGGACCCAAGATTTCCCAGCAGAACATTGCCCAAAGCATCACACTGCCTCCACCGGCTTGCCTTCTTCCCATAGTGCATCCTGGTGTCATGTGTTTCCCAGGTAACATCGCACACGGCCATCCATGTGATGCAAAAGAAAACGGGATTCATCAGACCAGGCCACATTCTTCCATTGCTCCATGGTCCAGTTCTGATGCTCACATGTCCACTGTTAGCGCTTTCGGTGGTGGACATGGGTCAGCATGGGCACCCTGACTGGTCTGTGGCTATACACTGTTCCTTCCTTGGAGCACTTTTGATAGATACTGACCACTGCAGACCGGGAACACCCCACAAGAGCTGCAGTTTTGGAGATGTGTGTCGTCTAGCCATCATAATTTGGCCCTTGTCAAACTCCCTCAAATCCTAATGCTTGCCAATTTTTCCTGCTTCTAACACATCAACTTTGAGGACAAAATGTTCACTTGCTGCCTAATATATCCCACCCACTAACAGGTGCCGTGATGAAGAGAGATCAGTGTTATTCACTTCACCTGGTTATAATGTTATGCCTGATCGGTGTATATGTGTATATATAGTGGATTTAAAAAAAAGAACAAAAGTTATTTTAATAACTGTTCACTGAAAAATACTTTGGGGGAACCAAAAGTGTTTTTTCTAAAGCATCGCTGTGAAAACACTCTTTTGGAAACTTTATTTTTTGTAACTTCACCTACCTCAAATGCATACTTTCTTAAATATTATTTTATGATTTGTTTTGACAGTATACAGTAATGTAATGTAATGTAACATTATGACCTTATCCCTTCAACAAACACTTCACTACAATTGTTTAAAACAAGTCTCAACAACAAAGCTTTTCTTGTTCTATAGAGTAGTTTATATTTTAGTGAGTTGCATTTTTTAAAGTAGTAGCTTTCTCTGTGTTTTGTAGTCACACCAACTCTTCATGTTGACTAAATTTGTATTCACATGATTGTACATAAATGTCAGGAGCGTGTCTGTATCTTTCAGACAAGAAAACGTTCTTTTCCGAGAGAAAATAGCCATCCTGGAGAATCAGCCGAAAGTGAAGGGCCTCTCGTTTACCTCCTTCCTCATCCTCCCCTTCCAGCGAATCACACGACTTAAGCTACTTGTACAGGTAAGGGTCAGCCTTTAGTAGTCTTGAATAACTTGCATATGAATTAAAAAGCCAACCAAATATCTTAGAATTGGCTTAGGGTGCGTCTCAATCAGCTCCTTAGTTCAGTAGTCAGGGCACTGATCGGGGAGTCGGCCATTTTAATGGCTGTCTCAGTCGCAGAATCCTTCCAGAGCACTGAAACATTCGCTCCCTAAAAAGTCCCACAATGCAGCACAAAACCCAGGGTGTGGCGATGCTCACTATGTTCCCTTAGTGGAAGTTCTGAAGCACGAAACCCAAATCATGTGAGCCAACTCACTAAACATAATGACCGATAACGACACACGATATATGTTTTTAAAAATAGAATTATCATTATCATTATTTTATTATATTTTAGGATAAACATACATCGCTAGACAGGTAATGAACACTACTAACATTTATAATTGATTTACTTCTAAAATGTTCCATGTATATGTAACAAGCAAAGTATTACATCATAGTGTACTTTAAATTACATTTGTAAGTAATGTCAGAAAGATATCAGCTCTGCTGTTGTTCATAAATATCAGTAATGATGTTGTTCAATGAGAACGTTGTTGCCGGAAATAGTCATCGGTGTCCTAATGTGTAGTGAGCCAGCGTCCTTTACTGTCCCTTACCAGTGCCCGAATTCATGTACACGATATACTGATTACAAGCTCAGGAGCTAGGGAACTGATTGAGACAGTCTGTCTCAGAAATCTGGCACTATTAAAAAAAAGTTGATCTACTCCATGAATATTGTAAATTGCTCTGAATTAATATTGATAGTTTGTTTGTACATTTATTTATGAAAACACTGCATTGCATTTATATGCAGTTATTGAGTAGTGTGTTGGTAAATGTGGTCTACCTCAAAATTGCTTCTTTGTGTTCCAGAATATTCTCAAGAAGGTGGAGGAAAATTCTGACAGAGAAAAGACGGCTATATTAGCGCATCAAGAGTTGGAAAGGGTAAGTGTGTTTTGATTTCAGGGTGTGGTAATAAGCCTTGTCATTAGGTTTCATTGTCTCTGGAATTTCACCTGTCAAGCACGCCTCACCCTGTTGTCTGCGGTACCAAGGTTACCGTGCCACACCTCTTGTACCTGCAGAAACACCCACAAAATGACTTTAACAGCTGTTCGGTGGATTGATGCTTTTTGTTCTTAATTGTTTTTCTTAAAGCGATTATTGCTGGGCTCACGTCATGTTGGAATTACATAATACGATTGAACTACTATTCAAGTTCTCAGACTCAAATGATTTGTTTATGGCAACAATCATATTGCCAAAATGTATATATCTGGGGCTTTGTTGTAGCTGTTGACAGGAAATACATCATCACTACATTAATTCGCCGCTATATGCTTTTGCACAATATTTAAAGCCACAATATGTAGTTTTTCACCACTAGAGGTCGCTTATTCAACACAGGCTTAGTTTGATGACGCCTTGATTTTGCGGAGCTTTTATTCTGCCGCAGACGAGCGCTTCCGCTTCTTCAGCTCATGTTTATGTGGGGTAACGCCGCGCTGTTCATCATATTAGATACAATTGTGTGTGTTGAAAGTTATGTTATAATGTGCTCTGTATAGCTCGTCATGCTACTATGAGACACTTGTTGCACACTGCAGTAAGATAGATCCATTAGGCATGGTAAAACATGGTACTCATGGTAAATCAAGGAAACCAGATTTAAACTGTAAGACTAACTGTGTTGAGCTATACAACAATTATTTTTCTGTCGATGAGTGTATACAAACATTCTCACCTGTCTAAAAAACACATATATTAAAGCGTCTTTGGTGTTTCCATGGTTTCTACAAAATAAAACTGGAAATCGAGGGTAACGCAGGTATGATGTCATTGATAGGCGATGCACAGACACAGTCTGTGTCCTGGTTAAAATAGCTTATTTCGCTGGATTTAAACATTCTTGGAAACATTTGGGATAATATAAGTACACAAGTCAAAATATAAATGCAAAATATATAACATTGTTCTAGTTGGTTTTGGATATTTGAATCATATTGTGAATATGTGCCTTTAAGTGCATCAATGACCACTTGAGATAATAAAATACCACACGCGAAATAGAAATACAACATATGTAAAGGTATGTGACCATTTTTAACTGTTAAGACTGCTGCCATTTTGGTGTGGTTGGTTTGTACATGTTTTTTTTTTTTTTTTACAAATTCACAGAAGATGTAAAACATTTTCACTAATCATATGATTCAGATTTATGGGAAGAGTTCATCTGCAGTTTGCTCATTTATAAATATTGGTTAAACCTTTGGTAAACAGCTAATACTTGAACTCCTAGTTGGGGTGAAACTTGTAAGTGTTATTTAGTCAAACTTGTTCTTGTGTGTGGGAGTTTGTTATTTTAACAGTGATGACATGATTTCTGATGAAATGGTAAAACCTGATGAACTGGAGATATTCCCACAATGAAATCAGTTTAAAAATGGGCTAAATAATGGTCTATTTTTGTATCTAAAAATATAGTTTTTTTAAGGTTGGGTGAGTATTTGGGTTCATGCAGAGTACTTATAAGTAACTCCTGGTAAAATAGAAGTGAATAGGAAATCCCCCCCAAGATATAAATGACCATGTGGGTGTGCGTGTGTTTGTCGTTGTTCTCAGATTGTGAAGGAGTGCAATGAAGGTGTGAGAAAGATGAGTCGCACCGAGGAGCTGATCAGCATCGAGAAAACCCTTGAATTCAAGTCAAAGGTAAGAAGTCAAATGATTAAAGATGTCATGTCATAACCTGAACGAAGCTCAGTTCACCCCTACAGTTCACACCCTACTTAGTTCACACAAAAATGAAATTGCTGTCATTAATTCCTCACCCTCATGTCGTTCCAAACCCATAAGACCTTCATCTTCAGAACACAAATGAAGATATTTTTGATGAAATCCGAGAGCTTTCTGACCCCTCCATACACAGCAATATAATTAACACTTTCAAGGCTCAGAAAGGTAGTGAAGACATCGTTAAAATAGTCCATGTGACTCCAGTGGTTCAACCTTAATGTTATGAAGCAAAGAGAATACTTTCTGTGGAAGACGCAGTAAAACAAGCGATCGTATGTAAGCAGATGCATATGTAAAATAATGTGATCAACATTAAACATCATAGAAATCAAAACTGCCTAATGTGACTGTATGAAATGTGGACCCAGGACGAGCTACAGGACTGTGCAAGCATTAGGGGTGTCTAGTCCATCTGTGTTTGATCATCGTTCTGAATCTGATGTGGATGTAGTTCTGTGGGCCATTACATTTTGTGAAAATGGTCAAAAACCCTGACGGTGGCTGGTAACTTTTTTTTTTAAAACGCTGGCAGGGAAAGAGTTAAGGTTGAACCACTGTAGTCACAGGGACCATTTTAATGATGTCTTTACTACTTTTCTGGGCCTTGAAAGATGTTGCTGTCTATGGAGGGGTCAGAAACCTCTCGGATTTCATCAGAAATATTTGTGTTCCAAAGATGAGCGAAGGTCTTACAGGTTTGGAATGAAATGAGGGACAGAATGACAGAATTTTCATTTTGGGTGAACTAACCCTTTAAATGTTGACTGAATGCAGTCAAGTATCAAAAAAAAAAATACAAAGAAAAAGCTTAAAAACAGTAGCACCATGCACTATAATACAAGTTTCCAAGTTGTAAATAAAATAAAACAAGAAAATACTGTTTCAGTCTAAAAATGTCATATTTAATTCAGTGTCGTTTCTTTGTAATTATTTGTGAAATATTGTTTCAAACCTAATCTATATATATATATATATATATATATATATATATATATATATATATATATATATATATATATATATATATATATATATATATATATATTATATTTATTTTTATTTTTTTCGGAAAATATGGTAATAGCTGTATGTGATGAACGGACTGAAATTAAGTCATTACTCCTAAAAATCTCTTGTGCAGTAGCTGTGAAGTAGATCATGTGCATGCGCTTATCGAAACTATGCATCTCATTCAATTATGACACATATGAGAACAGGTGGCATTTGGTATATTAATGTCAAACTTTGTGCAACACATTTTCTTGAATTATGTGAGAGCTGGAGTATAGCTCATTGTGGAGGTTGACTGCCATGCATGTTCATGCTATAAAAACGATCAGTGTGAACATTGTTTAACATCTCATTTTGCGTTCCACGTAGAAATAATTTGGTTTAGGAGCATGAGGGCGTATAAATGATTGCATAAAAAAAATGTCTACTATCCCTTTAATTTAGCCCTCTTATTTTCAGTCAGTGCCAGTGATTTCGCACTCCCGCTGGCTGCTGAAGAAGGGTGAGGTGCAGCAGATGTCTGGACCCAAGAGCACGAGGACCATGCGCAGCCGCAAGCTCTACCACCCCATTTACCTGTTCCTGTTCAATAACCTGCTGCTCATCACCAAACGCAGCTCCAGGTCTGTGTCGTCATCAGCTCAACTTCGCTCGAATGATGTGAAAATGACAGTGAAAGAAATGAAAACCACCCCCCACTTATTTTAGACTATTTTTAGACTTAAACATAAAATACCCGAGAAACATATATAATATGATTATATAAGATATAAGTAAATTAATCAGACAATATTTAGCCATATTGTTTATTGTGTATTTGTATGCGTGTCTCAGTGGAGAGAAGTACCAGGTTCTGGACTCTTGCAGTCGCTCCATGCTGAGGACCGAAGACCTGGAGGATCAGGGTCAGATGCTGGCCTCTGTGTTTGTGCTAAAACTGCTGGAGAACCAGGAGGACAGAGAAGTCAGCTACATGCTCAAGACTGAAAGCATGTGAGAACACAGTCCTAAGCCATTATCTCAGAGATTACAGTACATATTTGCTTTGTGCACTAATGGCACTCTGAATGTTTACAGAAGCGATAAACTGCGCTGGATATACGCTTTGACTCCAAACCGCCGTACGAGATTCCTCTCAACCAGCACTCACCAACCAGGTACATCACATAAATGCCTGCACACATGTAAAATGGCGCTATGTTTTTTGAAATGGCGTCCATGTTTTTGTATTAAGATGTTTCCATTTCTGCCTCATCATACTAGCTAGCTCCGCCCACAGCAAACTGTCATTGGCCCAAAACTCAGTCCCTTTCGGTCTCTATTCATATATTTTACTGTTCTATTTCTTCTCCCTGTCCCGATAATAATTTTTTAAAATTAATTTAATATTTTATTTATTTTAAAATAAATAATATAAAATTATAATATGTAATATGTTTTATTTAAAATATAAAATTATAATATAGTAATATTATTAAGAATATTTATATATATTATATATAATATATATATATAATATAATATGTATATGTATATGTGTTTATGTATACAAATTACAAAATAATTAATGTAATAACTATGATTATATATATTTAATTTAATTATAATATTATAAATAAATAATGTAAATGTTTATTTTATTTATAATATAAAATTTATATATATATATATAATACGTTTTTATTTTATTGTAATCTGTCATGAGTTGAATTAGTGTGATATATAATTTTTGTATTTATAAATGTAATAAGTATGATGTATAATATTTAATTTATAATATAAAAATATAATTCAAATTATTATATTAGAATTATTTCTAATATTATAAAATAATGTTTTGATTTATTATGATTTATTGTTTTTATGGTGCATGTCAGATTCTCCGCAGGTTCAGTGTATCCAGTCGTACTCCTCTCAGGAACCTGATGAGCTCTCTGTAGAAATGGCTGATGTGCTTCACATTCTGGAGTGTACAGATGACGGTAAGAGATCACAAACCACAAACACATCAGCACACACTAGGTGCCCTGAAAAGTCTGTCGATGTTTACACTCAAGTCTTGCATGAAAGCCTTGCAATAAGCCATGCACCTTCATCGGTCTTTGCTGTTTTTGGAAAGACCATGTCTGCCAAAAACAGTCTGCAATCAGCTTGTCTCTCGCTGTGTTGCTATGTTGCTTCCTGTTTTCTGTTCTTTTTACTATTTTTGTGGCACGTCCTTCCTGTTTTACTTCTCTCTGAACCTCCATTGCATATTCATCTCTTTCCCTCAGGCTGGATGTTTGGTGAAAGGTTGCATGATGGAGAGAGAGGTTGGTTCCCCATCCGGGTGGTGGAGAAGATCATGAGCGCAGAAATTCGGGCTCAGAACCTCAAAGAGTGTCAGCGGATCCAGCAGGTTCAGGAAGGAGCCCAGGGGGCCAGAGCCGCCTCCAGGGGCCGCCGCCCAGCTAAAAGTCCCCAGTACACTCCGACCTGGACTGACCTGTAGATAAGGAGCAAGAAATGACATCACATAACCGCCACCATTCGTTCTTCTAATTCCTGACCCGGAAGCGACGTCATCTAGATGTACGGTGGACTTGATAGTCATTCTGTGTCCAGTGTTTTATTGAATACGTGTCCGGTGTCACTCTGAGGACTTGACAGGGTCGAGGAACAGCTCTTGCACTATAAGCACTTGTGTTTTTGAATCGCTGCTTCCATACAGTCCTAACACGCTGTTAGCATGAAGGATTTCAACTTCCGCAATCACACAGGGGGACCACTTTTCTGACATTTGCCGTATATGAGGTGAAGGAAAAAACAAATGCTACGTCAGGACTTTTGTAACGTCATAATGCTTCTCTCAAAAAGGAATGTATTAATGTGCATGGTCACACCTTTACTGACAATACAGGTTTGTGTTTTTAAACTAACCTCTGAGGACAAAGAGGATGTACTGTACCATGTGGAGCTCATTCTCCTCTCATCCACTTGAAGAACAAAACGAGAAAAAAAAGAGAAAATGAACAAAGTTAATCAACTGCACATATCTGGAGTTTTAAATGCAATTTTTTTTTTTTTTTTTCTTCTTCTTCATGTCCTTAAAACGTGAAACATGGAAGTAAAAAATGCAGATGAAGAACACTGAGGCGTTTTTTGCACGTGCCACATGAAAGTGTGTGTATAATCACACACACACACGCACATACACACACATTAAACAATGTTTTTCCTACACAAACACACTACACACATGATAGTAATCTTGTTAAACCAGTCTAACACCATGTCCTAACCAGATGCGACACAAGAATTTTTCAAGTAATTTGTTCACACTGAAAGTGAAAATGCACAGTGACGTCACATGACACAGTGATGTTTCATACCAACCAGTCACCTTTTTGATCACTCAAGTCTCGTTATACTGTTAAAAAAAGATGATCGATATTTTTTGGCATGTAATATAATTGTGTTTTTTAAGTCTGTTATTGGAATGTAATCTTGACATTTCAGTCTTGGCTGCATCCGAAATCACATACTTCTTTTGTCACTATTTTTTTACTGTATGTCTGAATTCACAGTACTCATAAAAAAGTAGGTCGAAAAGTTGCCGGATGACCTACTGCTTCTGGCGAGATTCTAAAGTGTGCGTATGATGGACACTTCACCATGCCATGAGGCCAACGGAGAGGATTTGTCAATGGCTTTGTCAATATGTCCAGATTACATTCATACTATGGCACCCGTCCCAAATGGCACTCTGCACTTTCGGTGTTGTGGACTTAAAATGGCTGCCACATGTCTGTTAAGTCCATGAGACTCTAGGGTGTCCCATTTAGTCATTTTAGGTTTCTGAAGGGTGCTCATGAGCACCCCCTTTGCGGTTCATATGCGCTCTCGATGCTCACTTTTGGCGAGCCCACAGCGGACTTCTTCCTGACAGTCAAAGTGCCATTATGTCACGAAAGTGCAGACTCGTAGGAAGACCGTAAGTGTTTAGGGTGCCATTTGGGACAGGGCGTATATAGAATGTACTTTTAAACAGTCATGAAGTGATTACTTATTCAAAATAAGTACTTAAGAGAGTGTGATTTTGAACGTAGCCCTTATGAAAATAATATAAAGCAAATATAAGATGTAATTGACCTAGAAATAGCTGTCTGGAAGTGCCAAGTGAGCCGACTTTCCTTAAAGGCATAGTACACTCAAAAATGAAAATTCTCGTCCTTGTGTGGGTTCAAAACCTATTATATTTTAATTTGTGAAACACAATAGGAGATTTTAGGCACAATTTTTATTTGGAGCATGATGCATGTTATAGCTAGTTAGGGCAAAACCTTCCATTTATGTAGAACAGATGCTTTTGTCACTTTATTATGTCGCATCTGGTTTGGACAGAGTTTAACAATCTTTTCCGAGAGAATGTAACTTCCGTGAGAGATGAATCTTGCTGCTCAGCTGGATTATGTGTTTTTATAGTTGTGGGCATGTTCATATGAAAACATGTGGTAAAGAGTTATTGCCAAATAATTGTCCCATTTCATTTTGTAAAAAGATAATT
This sequence comes from Paracanthobrama guichenoti, assembly GCA_018749465.1. Taxonomy (NCBI): domain Eukaryota; kingdom Metazoa; phylum Chordata; class Actinopteri; order Cypriniformes; family Gobionidae; genus Paracanthobrama; species Paracanthobrama guichenoti. The sequence continues at coordinate 22,572,206 of CM031957.1, forward strand.
TATTGTTAATGAAAACACATCTTGAATGTTGAGACCTTGTCACCCCCAGTCTCATAATAAATGACAAACACCCACTTTGTGTCTTTCTTGGATGTCAGAGTATTATTTAATTTTGTAAAACATCAATGTGGAAAAAAATTAAGATGAGACTTGATTTTATCCATCAGGAGTTCTTTGAGTGATGAGAAGTGTCTCGGCGTGACCGATTGTTTAAAGCCACAATATGTAATTTTTCGCCACTAGAGGTGGATTGTTTAAAACAAAGGCTTATCTTGATGACTCCTTAATTTCACTGAGCTTTTATTACACCACAAACGAGTGCTTCCTTTCATGTGTATGTGGGGTAACGCAGCGCTGTTCATCATATTAGATACATTTGAGTGTGTTGAAAGTTATGTTTTAATGTACTCTGTGCACTCACTCGGCGGCTGCTATAAGACACTTGATGCACACTGCAGTAAGATAGATCCATTAGGCATGGTACTCATGGTAAATCAAGATTTAAACTATAAGACTAACTGTGTTGAGGTGTATAACAATTATTATTTTTCTGTCGATGAGTGTATCCAAACAGTTGTTCCCTTGTCTAATAAATCTAAATATATTAAAGCATCTTTGGCGTTTCCCTGGTTTCTACTAAATAAAACTGAGGGTAACACTGGCATGATGTCTGTTACAACCTAAAAGAGGGACAACATAAAGAGCCCTTCAGGAAAGTAGCAAAACAACAATCATAAAGGCCAGGCAAGAATAAGATAAAATGGATTGACAACAGAAAGTAACAAAGACATAAGCATATACCAAAACATAAAATAAGGACTGGGGAGCTAACTAATCTAAACAACAACTCCTAAACTAAGGAAAATCCTTCCCTAACTACCAAGAAAAATAACAAAAGAATCTTCTGGGTCAGCTTACTTACCTATGATTTCCCTCTATTCTAATATTACTAAACAAATGAAACTCATCCTGTACAAAAGAAAAGGAAAAACAAACTCCAAAACCACAAACAACAGGCTTCCTGAGGTAGGCCAAATATCAAGTGCCACCAGCACTTGAAGTAAATAGGCAGAGGCCTCAGGTGTTAGGAATAATCAGGCTCCGCCCCATCCAATTGGCAACTATACTCAGAACAAAGAGAAAAAGGAAAAGAGCAGGGAGCCCACTGTCATTGATAGGCGACACGTAAACACGACCCATGTCCTGGTTAAAATTGTTTATGTCTCTGGATTTAAACATTAGGGATAATGTAAGTACACAAGTCAACAAAATATATTACATTGTTCTAGTGGTTTTTGGGTATTTTAATCTAAAAATCTTACATATTGTGCCTTTAAGGGAAGAACTTTGTGATGGCAGCCAAAAAGATAAGTTGTTTCAGAGACGTTAGTATATGAGCTGCAAGTTAGAATATTCTGGTGAACAATTACGAAGAAAGCTTTTTAACGTAATGTGCACAGATGAATCTTTCACGATATGACGAGGAATGTTCATGTTGCTTTGAATATAGCAGATTACAAACTGAATACTAGTCTCAATCGTTTCACCCAACAAGCTGTTTCCTGAAGCTTGGGTTTGCAGAAATAACACTAGCTGCAGAACCAACAACACCACTTCCTCTTTCCCAGACACATCTTTTACTCAAATTTTTTTTTTTGCCAGAGCTCAGATATTACCCAAGAAGAATTTAGGATGGAGTGGTCTTGAAATGTGAGCATCAGAGTGAGACCAGGTGAAAATACACCATACTATTTCACTGACGGTGTGTTGAGATCCCTGGAATCCCATACATGTGTTGAATAAAGTGTATAGAAAGGAAGGGAAAAAAAAAGAAATCCTGGACCTTGATCCTGGTGATTTAATATTCTTAAATAAGATGCTTTCTGGAGGATAAAGTGAAATCTACTGTGGATATTAATCTTGATTTTCTTTCCAGGTCACCTGAGTAAAATCCACTTTGGTAAGTACAGATAAGCAGAGAAGCTTATATGCAAAACTATTTTAGATGGAGAGATTACAGAAACAAAGCAAAAGCCACAGCTATAGTAAAAAATATGCTGGGCGACGTTACACCTTCTTACCAATCACTGCATGATGCTAGATATAATCAGGAATATTTAATATTGTTCGATGGAGATAAAGTATTAGAAATGGCTTGGCTTGATTTAGATTAGGCCTGTGTCAGGGTGTCTAAACTGGATCCCGGAGAGCCACTGTCCAAGTTTAGCTCCAACTTGCCTCAACACACCTGTCTAGAAGTTTCTAGTATCCTTCGTAGGCTAAGAGCTTGATTAGCTGGTTCAGGTGTGTTTAACTGGGGTTGGAGCTAAACTTTGCAGGACAGTGGCCCTCCTATGTGAAAAGCCAGGGCATGATTTTTTTAATTTTTATTTTTTTTATTACAGACTACTCTATATAAAGTACAATAAAAAGTTAAAATGACAGCTACAAAGTTGCACCCAACATCAGCAAAAGTCCCTTTCAAAGAATATGTAATGTCTTTGTTTCATTTCAAAACAATAAAAAACCCATCGTAGTTCAGTCGAGATGCTCCACTGACAGCTAGCGGTGAGAATGCAAATGCAGCTGTGAGTTTTGTGCAATCAATGGCTAAGCAAATGAATTCATCTCAAGCCTGCAGCACTCCTCTCAGAAACTGAAGCCTCCGTGCCTCGATCGCCCCCAGGTGGCTGGTCCCAGTATAGGTCATAGGCAGTTTTTATCATGATGATTTAATTTCAAGTGTTCGTTTTTTAAATAAGTTTAGTTTTAGTTAGTTATTTGCAGGGTTGCCAACTTTTAAATTCAGGTTGAAGTGAGATGTTATCTTTTTATTTTTATTTATTATACTTTTTTTTTTTTTTTTTTTTTCAGTGGGGGGAATGGTGGGGGGAATGTCGATTTCGATCTTGATTCAGTATCAATTCATATGTATATAGCCTATTGTACATATAAGGAAAAATAAGTTTGCCTTTTTAGCACTCTTTTAAACTTTTCGTTTAAAATACGTTAGGGGTGACGTCATGGGATTGACGGCTTCACAGTGAGGCACCAACGGACTTTTTCCGGGATTTTCAGGAGGAGATTGTAGCTTTAGCTTTAATGTCTACATTTCCATAACTGTTTATTTCACACCGACATAATTAATTGTTCTGCATCTGCATGGGCGGGCTTTTGATATCGCGCCTCTACTTCCTGCTCTCTACTGCGCAGTTTCCGGTGTTACCAGATTTTCGGTTTCTGGGATTTTCGGTTTCACTGGGCGGAGTTACATGAATATTCATAAAATTCGTCCATGCGCGTGAAACTGAAAATTATTATGCTGCGTTCCAGGCAGGGTTTTGAGCCCGTAAGTTACGACTTCAAACCACGACTCGGGACTTTGCAGCGTTCCAGGCAAAGTCACGCCAAACTGCCTGAGCGCAAGGAATTGTGGTAGCTAGATGTAAACAAAGCATGGCAGACCGTACGGGGCTTATGCTCATTTACAATCATTTCTATCGCCAAAGGTGCTTACTCCTTGCTTATTTGAGGGGAAACAGAGGAGAAAAACAGCGGATAAGGCAAGAGAAGCTATTATACCTTTTATTTTAAGTAATTTGTAAAATACCGTGTATGACTTTCATAAACGCCGCATCCGGGCTATGTGACGTCAGAGCTCGTAACTGGGAGTACATCGCTCTAGAGTTCACAGGCGGGAAGTCACGGGTTTGACTGCTGTTCCAGTGCACTTAAACACAGGTTACGGGTTTGACTGCTGTTCCAGTGCACTTAAACACGGGTTACGGGTTTGACTGCTGTTCCAGTGCACTTAAACACGGGTTTTTGACTGCTGTTCCAGTGCACTTAAACACGGGTTACGGGTTTGACTGCTGTTCCAGTGCACTTAAACACAGGTTACGGGTTTGACTGCTGTTCCAGTGCACTTAAACACGGGTTACGGGTTGCCTGGAACGCAGCATCAGTCATCACTTCTCAAATGGCCACAAGATCTTTTAGGATTACTGAGAAAACAATTCTTGAGAAAAGGTAATCCAGTTTCAGCGACAAACTAGTAACTTACAACTGTTATTGTTGAGCACTTTATTGCTTGCAACGTTTTTATTTTATTTATTTATTTTTATTCTGTATGTTTGTCTTGATTACTAACATGAATGATTACAGACATTGACATTCACAGTAAGTAGGATACAGAAGTAAACATACTAAACTAACACGAGTCCACATTCATTTCAGTTAACGTTACTCCCGTGTGGGCATTTGTATCTTGTGAGACTTAAATTTTCTTTTTTAGTTCTCATTCTGTGACTCTAGAACATTGAAACAACTATTAAACCTGAACAAACGTATCTGTAGCCTAATAAACTGTTGTACCTTACACTGGTGTGAATGTTACATGCCTGTTACATGAACGTGAAATGGACCCTTTGCACCAATTCTTATCTTTTGTATTGTAGGCTATGTTTGTATAAATATTAGTCACACAAAATGTTGCCATAATAAAACATTTACTCAATGGATGAAGGTCATGACGTGATTGTCCCAGAATATAGTTTATTAAAACATGGCCTTTTAGCACACTGGACAAATTAAAACCCCATATTTGCCTGGATCACACATTGTTAGTGTTACCAGGCATTGCAGCACTCATATTCAGGAAATTACAATATCATAATTAATATAATGGTACACTCTTACAAGATCAAACTGTATTTCCAAGTCTACTTTTAAACAAAGTCATTATTGTATGATGTAGGTGATGATCATTACTAATATTTCATATTATCCCCAATAGAAAAATAAAATAAACAAAAAGTGTTGTTTGCACTAGTTTCTGCTGGCCTTCCTGCATGCATCTTTAAGATCCCAATAAAAAAGGTCCTAATAAAAGATGTTAACATTACCTTATGCATTTTGGGGCATCCTAATATTTCAGCCTGATATGCAAATAGTTTAAAGTAAACTCTAATTGTCTAACAGGGAAGCTGGTGTTGCAAGTCAAATAATGCAAAATCTTAATTTGCTATTTTGTGATCGGGAAGACGGGAAACAGGTACTTTGTGCCTTTTACACCAAGTAATGCAAAAGACAAGTGATGCTAATTAACTATAATATCATAAGTGGAAGCAAAACTAACATCCAATGAGCAAAGGTGATGTCCTAATTGTCTGCACATCATCATTACAATAAACTATAAATGGCTACCTATGTCATCTGGTGATATTGGAGATGGATGAGGCGACATTCAAAACTCTTTTTGAATTCAAAAAATCTGGAAAGGTACCTCAGGATCTTTCCAGGAATTAAAAATGTTTTTCTCATGCCAAAAACTTCATGATTGAAAGTGAGTATACATTTATGCATATTCTATAACTGGGTTCAATGGTTTCAATTGTAATGTACTACTAAACAAAAATTTGCCACTTTTAGATTAAGTTTTGCATGACATCAAGAAAAAGGGCGCTCTGGCAAAAGTTATTAAAAGCAAAGAAAAGGCCAAGACATATTTAAGGAGTTCCACAGTTCCACAGCTACCTCAATAGGTGCCCACTGTGGGTTTCATACAACTCTTGATGCTATAAACAAGGTTTTATTGGCCAGGCATGTCTGTGGACATTAATAAATGGGTAAGTGCACTTACACAAATTCTCATTCATGTGTCATGAGTTTCATCAACTGAAAGTCTAAACATATTTTAGGTAACACACTGTGAAGTTTGCCAGAAAAAAAGGACTTCTCTTAAGAACCAAACTAAATGCACTCCTATTGTGGTACTTTTTTTTTTTTTTTTTTTTTTTGAAAGAAGAAACTTGATTTGTAGCACCTGTGCATCTTGAACATATTGTTTATCAGGTGGCAGAGCCATGGGAGGTAGTGGGAATGGATTTAGTGGGAAAACCTGCACCAACAAAAGATGGCTACCAATACATATGTGTTATGGTAGATTATTTTACAAAGTGATGTGAGGCTTTCCCACTGCAATCCAAAAGAGCGGAGGAGGTGACAAACTGCATTGTCCAGCTCTTTTATAAATTTGGTGCTCCTAAAAGGATTTTAACCGCCCAAGGCACTGAATTTGTCAACAAGGTTGGTTTTATACCTTTTTGATTATTCTTTTGTAATACTTGTGATGCTTGGGTAGTTGTTGGAGTATAATAATTTAACAAAAAGCATACAATTTCTTCTTGCTCTATTAAAAATGAGATGTATTATACAGATCAACCTGACGTGTGCCAAATGCTTGGCATCAAGCAGAGTTTATGTGCTCCATATCATCCCCAAACGAATGGATTGGTGGAGAGGCTTAATGGAACAATTCAGAAGTAAGAAACCATGTAATAGTTTAATTGTACTATTAAAAAAATGGTGTATGACTGCTAGGTGAACCATGTTTATTTTCTCTTTTACAGAACATCGAGCAAGCTGGTAGAAAAAAGCAAACGCATGGTCTGATTATTTGGATGCAGCAATGTTTGGTCTGCGAACCAAAAAACAGCTGACCACAAACTTCTCCCCTTATTTTTTACTTTTTGATCATGAGGCTAGGTATCCATGTGAGGTGCCAGACACATATGAGGTTAGTGCATTTATGAGGCAAGTAAATTATATTAAAATTGGCATTTAAAATTTTGAATGTATCATTTTTCTCCTTAGATCAATGAAAGTGTAGAGGACATGATTACCTTGGAGTCCATCTCAGAATCCATCAACTGGCAGGACAGGATGGCACAGGTTCAAACTAAAATAAAAATAAAACTACAACAGGGAAAGCCCAGTGTCATGCAGGTTGGGGACAGAGTAATCAGGCAAAACCTCAGAAGCCAGCAGAGAAAGGGTGGAAAATTAGATCCTGATTATGTTGGCCTATTCACCGTAATGAAGGTAGATGGGAAAAGCATTGACCTTTTTAGATGACAATGGAAAAACAATTCCCAGGGTAAACGCTGAGCAGTTGGTACACTTTTTGGAGGATCCCCCACTAAAACATCCTAAAATCCCAACTGTCACGACTACATCCCTCCCTGCCTCTGGCAAATTATGCAATTTCAGCCACTACCCAGCCCCCTTCTCTTCAAACACCCTTCACAGTCATCCATCCAGTTACCCTGCCAATTACACAACTTTTTCTCCACCATTTAACAGCTCCCGCCACTGTGCCTAGTGTCATGACTCATCCTCAGATTACCTACACTTCCATTTGTCATCAAACACCTGCTGCCCCACCTGCCTCCAAGCCTACAGACTCCTGCACTGCTGCCTCCCAGACTACGTGTATGTATCCACTTTTAACTTAAAGCAAAATTGAGCAATGCTTCTCTTTGGGTCCATTTAGTGTTGCAAGACATCTGAGCAGGCAAAGTAGGAGGAAGGATCTGTTCTAAAATAGGTCCTTATAAAATGTTTACGTGGCCTGGGCAGATGCTTGAGAGTGAGGTCAGTGACTTCACGTTTGATTTTGTTCACATTCTTAAATTTGCTGCAGGTTATCAATGCATACCTCACTTGCCTGACAAACAGCTATGCAGGGAAGGCATTTGTCATGGATTCATTTGAAATAACAAATATATGGGATGGCAAGGGCAGTTCAATGAAGAGGGTAAAAACCCTGCTAATCCTAAAAAATGGCTAATCCATGCTTTATAATGGCAGTGAATTGTTGCTCTGTTTTTGAAGTCCATAAAAAGTTCAAAATGCTTATGCTACGTATGACGAGCGTAACTGGTGTTCAATGTCGTCAGCATTTTGAACTGTGGGAGGCACAGCACTTTTTCCGTAAATTGAATACGGAAGGCGATCTGGCAGAAGCTAGATAATTTACTTTATAAAGTTTTAAATATGGATATTTTTCTTACACAAACGCATCAGTTCGCTTCAGAAGACCTTTATTAACCGCCCAGAGCCGTGTGGAGCACGTTATTTGACAGACGGATGCATTTTTATGGACTTTTTTTTATTAATTTTTATGGAACAGAGCAACAGTCACTGCCATTATAAAGCTTGGATTAGCCAGGACTTTTTTAATATAACTCAGATTTTATTCATCTGAAAGAAGAATGTCATATACACCTAGGATGACTTGAGGGTGAGTAAATCATGGACTAATTTCCATTTTTGGGTGAACTATCCCTTTAAGTTCATATTTAGTAAAAGCTTTTATAGTGGGGTTTCTAACATGGTCTGTTGGCTGCAGAATTTATGGACCCATTGGTTTGTAGTGAAAGCTTTAGTATGTACTTTTTTGTCATTTTTATTTGATACCAATTACATACACTATATTGGTAAAAGTTTTGGGACAACTGCCTTTACATGCACAATCTGTAGGGTTTGATATGGAGTTTGTGAGGTCAGACACTGACGTTGGAGGAAAAGGCCTGGCTTGCAGGCTCCACTCTAATTCATCCCAAAGGTGTTCTATTGAGTTTAGGTCAGGACTCGCTCATCCATGTCTTTATAGACCTTGCTTTGTGCACTGGTGCGCAGTCATGTTGAACAGGAAGGGGCCATACCCAAACAGTGTTTCCACAAAGTTGGGAGCGTGAAATTGTCCAAAATGTCTTGGTATGCTTGGTATTAAGAGTTCCTTTTACTGGAACTAAGGAGCCAAGCCCAAATCCTGAAAAACAACCCCACACCATAACCCTGCCTCCACCAAACTTTACACGTGGCACAATGCAGTCAGGCAACTACCATTCTGCTGGCAACTGTCAAACCCAGACTGGTCCATCGGATTGCCAGACAGAGAAGCATGATTGGTCACTCCAGTCTCCACTGCTCTAGAGTCCAGTGGTGGCATGCTTTATCTGACACTTTGCATTGCACTTGGATGAGCTGCTCGGCCATGGAAACCCATTCCATGATGCTGTTCCTAATTGCTTCCACATTTGTTATAATACCACTGACAGTTGACCATGGAATATTTAGTAGTGAGGAAATTTCACGAATGGACTCACAGTTAAAAACGCAGTGTCAAATTAACACCTAAAGTGTTAATTTTAACACTACTCGGGTCATATATGGTCCCAATCTATCTAGTGTAAAAAGTACACAGTTTGTAGTGTTGAATTTACAGTGTTAATTAGCACCTTACAGTGTAGAACAATTACACCCTGACGAATTGATGCTAAATAACAGATGTGACAACTTCAGCAAAAAAACACATTAACATGTATATAGATAATCTTATTCTGAATCTTATAGTCGAACCTGAATCATCAGTTTCATCGTTTCACAGCAGATTCCGCAGAGTCAAGCAGGTCCTTGAAGGTCTTGGGAGAAGCCTTTCCAGGAACTTAGCTGAGGTCTTCGACACCAAAAATCAAAACAAACAAAAACATCAAACAGTTACATATCTCTCTCAGGAGCCATTTTGTGCAGTGTAGTCACAGAGTAGCGTCGTTTACACCAGGCATTAACATTCATCTCAGGTGATGTACAAGTGAACAACTCGAAGTACAGGTGTAATCACACCCAAGACGCATTGAGATTAGATTGTTCTGATGGGGTCTAGGCCACTTTCTTTTCCTAAAGGAAAACCCTTTCACCCAAAAATGAAAATATATTTGTTACTGATGGAGTTTTGGTTCCTTTCCACTGTCGCCTTTGGCTTGGCTTGCTCAGTTGGGGACACTAAATATTCAACTAAATTACTGATCTGCCCGCATTTATCATATAGGCCTAGTGTCATTGAAATGAGCTGGATAACATCACCAGTTTCTCCAGAGCGGCTGTACAGTCGAATCGAATTCTGCTGCATTATTTTCCTGTTTAACACTGTGAAGCTGCTGTGAAACAATCGACATTGTAAAAAGCGCTATATAAATAAAGGTGATTATTTACCCTCATGTCGTTTAAAACCTGCAATACTTTATTTCGTCTCTGAAACACAAATGACGATATTTTTGATTTGAGAGATTTCTGTCCCTCCATTGACAGTCCATGCAACTACCACTTTAATGCTTCAAGAAGTTCATAAAGAGATCGTAAAACGAATCCATATGAATCAAGCAGTTTAGTCAATTTTCTTTATCTTCGGGTTGTGTTCGTTGATTAATGTCTATTCATCACAAAGCGATCGAGTCTCTTCATAAAAATTGCACTAAACCTCTCAATACATTTGGATTTGTTTTACGAATTGATCTCTTTATGAACTTTTTGAAGCGTCAAAGTGGTGATTGTGTGGACTGTCAATGGAGGGACATGAAAGCTCTCAGATTTAAAATATATTAATTTGAATTTCGAAGATGAACTAAAGTCTTTTTGGGTTTGGAATGACATGAGGGTGAGAAGCAACAACAATCTTACACTTTTGGGTAACCCTTTAACTTTTTGCAGTTTAATATCTTGAATTAACATGCTGACATAATGTTGGCTGTGTCATGAATCAAGACACATGTAAATTCCAGGTCTGAACAAAGGCATATATTGTGTGGTTGCCCAGTTACGTTTTAATTTCTCATGTTCATTCGTCACGTTAAAATTTGTACTGGACATAGAATAATATATAATGACACTGTAACGTAGTTTGTTGATATGGGAAGGAGGCGGCGGGTACCGGATAACATTTAACATACTTAAATAATTAAATAAAAAACAAAACGAAAGTAACGCGGGCAGCCCCTCAAGGACGACGGCCGCGCACATGCATAACAAAACGTAAATAAAACATAACATAAAGTACAAGCCTGTCGTCTCTCGTCCTTATATGCCTCCGAGCTCCCTCATGAGAGGACTCGAGACCGGTGTGACTCGCATTCTCAAGTCACAGACACGCTCGTTCCTCCCACGGCTCTCGCTCGTCAACCTCGCCACAGACACACAATTCTGGATTCATCTTCAGCATTCTGTTGCTTTCTGAAAGGGTTTCCATCTCTCAGAAGAACAGTCTCATCAGACTCAGTTTGCCACCTCATGAGAGGAGCTTCCTTTACTTGGCACTGCTGGGGTCTGGGCCAATTCTATTGAAAAACGATTTAAAAAAAATATTTCAGCTGAGGCTAATATTTCCAAAATTCAGTAGGCTAATGCAATACAATTTAAATTAGGGCTGTAAACATGAAAAAATAATTGTGATTACCCTACGTTTTGATTATGTTGAGAGCTGTCTGTAAAGAACGGGTGTCAAATCATTTATAATAATATGAATAATTTATGAATAAATTAATAATGAAAAAATGGTACTATTATTTATTCACATTCTTCATTTTAGGATCAATTAAATGACTGTTAAACGTTAATAGCCACTAAACCTTGTGCAATGTTCACATGGAGGTTCAATGGTTCACAGTTTACTTTTTTTTTTTTTTTTTTTTTTATCTGATTATTAAATACATTTAGCTATATAATTTAAATGAGTAACGTGAGTAGTAAGGCATCTTAAAATTATCTTGGTGTACTAAATTAGATTAAGACATGTCTAGAATTTATTTTACCATTAATTTATAAATGGTATTTATAATGTGAACAGAAAATACAGATTCATATTAATAAAATACAGACAGTACTACAAATCTAATGTAGTACACTAAGCTAAAGTATGTTCTGCCAGTGCATACGCAAATACCTGGAAACTGAATTGGAAGACAAATTTACAGATTAGTTTTAACACAGGCATAAAAAATAAAGATTCACTGGATAAGTAGCATATAGACAGATCTAGCCTAGTTTTGAGAGAAATTACCGACACCACGGAGGGCAGAATGGCCGGTTAGCTCAGTTGGTTAGAGCGTGGTGCTAATAACGCCAAGGTCGCGGGTTCGATCCCCGTACGGGCCATCAAACCTTTTGACCAGGAATTTGCAAATATTGTGAATTTCCAGTCAATTCACATTTTGTGAATAATAGTGTTAAAACATTTGTTAGACCTTAAAGGGATACTTCAGTGATTAGTATTAAGCTTTGTATCAGTAAAAATCCAGTAGTATATTCGAATGATCGTCATTTTGCATCATCAGAGGATTTTTTTGTCCAGAGGCTAAAGACTACAGCCAGTAGTAGGAGCTAGTTCCGCATCGCCCATGAGGGGTGGGATCGCACTCACAGCACTCGGCTCGGGCAGCTGCGGGCATTCATGTAAACGGAGCGGTGCGGTGCAAAGTGAGTTTCAACTTTTCAAATGAATTCCTATGAGAGTTAAGCTTCCACAGGTATGATCTGAAAATGCAGCAGACTGAACACGCGCCGTGAATGTATGCCGCACCCGCTCTTACCTCAGCTCTTCGCTCTCGTGATGAATGTAATCTGACTCCTGCTGCGTTTGTGCCGTGACACTCGCCCGGCTCACTCACATTATATTGAACAGGCACGTTCAGTTTTTAATTGTAGTGTGTTCTCTAACTGAACTAAATGATTTTATTATTATGAAAATGAAAACAACGGTAGGGGCGGTGGGCAAGTGATCCAGTGATCCAGTAGCCGTGGCTTTGGGAGTGGCCTCGCGAAGCAAGTGCATTCTGGGAGTTGTTGTCTTTCATCCACATGAGCCATAAATACATTTTATGGCTTTTCTCAGTCTAGAAGAGACCAAATTCAAAAATAATTTCACATTTCTACTACATAAATGACTCAATTTAAATACACATTCATCTTCCCAGCACTGAAGTACCCCTTTAAGTATTAACTATTCAACCACTAAGAGTCTGGAAGATATGACAGCACCATGTAATATACAAACACTTTCTCATTAATTCGGTCCACAAGCGCCAGCGAATGTACAATTAAGAAGATGACCACATGCTTGTCTGCAAATCCACCGATTACCCATCGCGCACGCAGGTCTGGTCTTGGCTGATGTTTGGGTTCTATATACTGAGGTTCTACCTGAAACCGGTTGTTAGGGTACATATTTTGCCTCAATAATTCTCAGAATATTTCTAACTGAAAAATAAATTAAAACGAAGGGCTCGTCCGGGATTTGAACCCGGGACCTCTCGCACCCAAAGCGAGAATCATACCCCTAGACCAACGAGCCATACATTCAAGAGAGAAATGTCTCAAGTACTTCAATGCTGCGCGGAAAACCGCTAAAGTAAAAACATCGTTTTTAAGATTGGTATTTTCGTATTTATTCATAAGAACATTATTTACTAAATAATAGTTATCTGAAAACAACGCCAATTTAATAGTCATCTAGTATAAATGCTTGCCGAACTTGGTCACATAATCTGCGGTTTAGATCAATGTAAATTGTTAGTTTCACATGTGAACGTCATGCCTGTATTTGCATATGATTAAATTGTAAATTTTATGTGATTTTAACTATAGGTTTATGTTTAACCCGTTTATAAAACTCTTTTATTTTTCTTGTTTTTGAGACCTCGTGGCGCAACGGTAGCGCGTCTGACTCCAGATCAGAAGGTTGCGTGTTCAAATCACGTCGGGGTCATAGTTTTGTGTTTCAACGTGTATTATCGCTAACGTTTTAACATTTTAGTTGGAGAAGTACATTACGTGCATTTAACAGCAGTTCCATTTAGTTCAATAACCTCAACCACTATGCCCATCTATACCATTGATTGACGCTTATGTATTGCGACTGTGTTCAGTACATTACATCACACTGCATTAAATGAAGTTGTAGAACATTACTTCTTTAAACAATTCGTTATTTTGTAAATTTTGGGAAAAAAAGAAGGGCTCGTCCGGGATTTGAACCCGGGACCTCTCGCACCCTAAGCGAGAATCATACCCCTAGACCAACGAGCCAGACAGGAGTTTATAATTTTGATCACGTAGTCATCTGATAGAAATACATCTCACGACTGATTACGCATGTTACATTTAATGTTCATTAGACGTTCTTGCACTCAATATTGTATATTATATATAACAAAAATGTAATATTTTCTACCAGGCCAATAAGCGCAGACAAAGGCAGGGGGAAGAGAAGAACACAGGAGACGAAGTAACGATACTGATACAACATCAGCAGAGTTTACTGAATGTTCTCAATATGACTTACTCTCACCAGCACTATAATTCAATAAGTACTGTCATACCGAAGCAAAGTCGACGGAAAATGACTAAAGAACAACATGTAATGAAAATCTTAAAATGGAGACTTCTTCTTATCTTTATTTGTGAAGACAACACGATTAGGTAAACAGTAACAAAGCGAAACGCATCAAGTAAATGAACATTGAATAATAATGAACAATATAGAGATAACAAGATGGAGATATGATGAAACAAAAGTATAAAGTATATATGTTTGCTCAGGTTGCTACACATTTTACTGTGATATGATACCCATAACATACACAACTTTCTTACAGCTCTTACAATATATTAAAACAGACTGAAGTTCATCGTATTTACATTTAGTCATATAGCAGATTATTTTAAACAAATTGACTTAAAAATGTGGAATACAACGATAACATACAGGCTAGAACCATAGACTGTAAAAAATATTTAATATTATTCATGTAACAGACTTTTGTACCAAAAGTGACACGGAAACATAACATCAGTCTCTTGAGCTTGTGAGCAGCGACTGATAAATACCCAGAACTACTACATTCATAAGAAATAATTCTTGCCATATATATATATATATATATATATATATATATATATATATATATATATATATATACACACTCACCTAAAGGATTATTAGGAACACCATACTAATACTGTGTTTGACCCCCTTTTGCCTTCAGAACTGCCTTAATTCTACGTGGCATTGATTCAACAAGGTGCTGAAAGCATTCCTTAGAAATGTTGGCCCATATTGATAGGATAGTATCTTGCAGTTGATGGAGATTTGTGGGATGCACATCCAGGGCACGAAGCTCCCGCTCCACCACATCCCAAAGATGCTCTATTGGGTTGAGATCTGGTGACTGTGGGGGCCATTTTAGTACAGTGAACTCATTGTCATGTTCAAGAAACCAATTTGAAATGATTCGAGCTTTGTGACATGGTGCATTATCCTGCTGGAAGTAGCCATCAGAGAATGGGTACATGGTGGTCATAAAGGGATGGACATGGTCAGAAGCAATGCTCAGGTAGGCTGTGGCATTTAAACAATGCCCAACTGGCACTAAGGGGCCTAAAGTGTGCCAAGAAAACGTCCCCCACACCATTACACCACCACCACCAGCCTGCACAGTGGTAACAAGGCATGATGGATCCATGTTCTCATTCTGTTTACGCCAAATTCTGACTCTGCCATCTGAATGTCTCAACAGAAATCCAGACTCATCAGACCAGGCAACATTTTTCCAGTCTTCAACTGTCCAATTTAGATGAGCTCGTGCAAATTGTAGCCTCTTTTTCCTATTTGTAGTGGAGATGAGTGGTACCCAGTGGGGTCTTCTGCTGTTG
This sequence comes from Paracanthobrama guichenoti, assembly GCA_018749465.1. Classification (NCBI taxonomy): domain Eukaryota; kingdom Metazoa; phylum Chordata; class Actinopteri; order Cypriniformes; family Gobionidae; genus Paracanthobrama; species Paracanthobrama guichenoti. The sequence goes on from CM031957.1 coordinate 22,587,533, forward strand.
TAGCCCATCCGCCTCAAGGTTGTGCGTGTTGTGGCTTCACAAATGCTTTGCTGCATACCTCGGTTGTAACGAGTGGTTATTTCAGTCAAAGTTGCTCTTCTATCAGCTTGAATCAGTCGGCCCATTCTCCTCTGACCTCTAGCATCAACAAGGCATTTTGTTTTTCCCCACACAGGACTGCGTGAAAATCCCATACTGGATGTTTTTCCCCGACTGGCACACCATTCTTTGCTTAAACCCTAGAAATGGTTCAGTGTCGTGACCAAACACCCCAGCATAACTGAGCAGATTGGTGAAATACTCAGACCAGGTGTTCCGACTGGCACCAACAACCCTGCCACGCTCAAAATTGCTTAAATCACCTTTCTTTCCCATTCTGACATTCAGTTTGGAATTAAGCGATTTACAAAACATCAGGTTAAGGTCCAGTTCAGGAGATTGTCTTGACCAGGACCATCTGATGACCCTTTAACTGGAAGTTAAAATAAATGCATTGTATATTTGCATAAATATGTATTCCACTGTTTATGATTGTCGTTGATTAGATAATTGCATTAAATGAGAAACTTATGTGGCCCTTTCAACAATATGGATCTAAAACTTTTTAAAACATATTGTAGTTAAACAATTAATTCAGTCACTGTCAAATGATTTATGTGTTCCACTAAAACTAATAATTAATAAACTTTAATAAACACTGATCACGTTACGCACTACATAGTCTGAATGTTGCTGTGAGGGGAGACAACGCTGTGGATTCTCTCTGCTGATTCATATATATATATATAAAATAACAGAAATATATATATATATATCACTCCAGAGTCTGAGTTTTGTGCAGATGCGCAGCACTTCACGCATTATAGTCTTCTGAGATCAGTTCTGTCATGTTTCCAGAAACAAGCCAGATGTTCAAAGCGCCTTCCATCTGAATCATTCTGGCCCGTTCAAATGAGACATCTTTACTAATACAAGGACTGAAGCAGCAGATTAAAGATGATAGAGGAAGAAAACAACCTTATTATAAAGTAATCATAAATATAAACTACCACACAGATGTTGAAGTTGGCTTTGTTTCAGGGCCAACTAACAGTCCTGTACTATCAACTGTACTTTGGTTTTCTGTTTATTCTACAATCTTTATCTGTGAGTATAAATGTTCTTGATTTTCCAGTAAGCAGATTCTACAAAACATCAGGTTAAGGTCCAGGATTTTAACACACACACAATATGTTAACTCCCATATTTATCTCTAGTTCAAGTCTATTATCACATATTGTTCAGTCACTGCAGTTAAATCAGTAAACCTGAGTAGTGTGACCCTGCTGAGCAAAGGCAGAAAGCTCTCCAGCTCCTCCTCTGGTACGGAGGTCCAGAGTTTGTCTCCGATGACTCAGAGCCAGATCCTGTATCACTATGAACAATACTTTGAAGAGCTTTCTAAGCTGAGCAGAGATTTCTCCAGCTTTCCTGTACTATCAACTTCATCTGTTGTGAAGCACAGACGCAGATTATTCTACCAATCTTATCTGTGAGTAGCCATGTTCTGATTTTCCAGTGTGTCTGTCACTGAATTTGTTTTCGCAGGGCAGCGCAGTGACAGTCTGCAAACTCATCAGACTGGACAACGAGTCTCGTAAATCTCCATAATGATGGACAGAGTAAAGCTAGGGCTCAACCTGTGGAGAACAAGATCACTCAGTAAAATCTACTTTAATCACATGCATTTAATGAACACCAATCCCCAAACTGACAAATAAACTACAAGCAACTTCAATGACTTCAATGGATGCGACTGTTTAGTCATGATGTCAATTTGCAGGCTGATCCGGAAGACTAATTTGCCATGGGAATTTCTAATGGCTGTTGTTACGGCCTGTGCCTTGTGTGTGTTTCTTGTCCTTGCTTCTGACGTCATGACTCTGCTATTCTCTCTCTGTCTGAGTTTGATTGTCTAGGTCCGTCCTGTGTACCTGCGTGCCTCTCATTGCATGCGGTGCTGATTAACTATATTAAGGACGCTGAAGCATGGCAGGAGAGGAGATTCACCAGCAAATAAGCTTTGTTTCGTATTGTTTTTAATCTTTTATTTGGGTTGTTTAAGTGTGTCTTTGTTAATATTTGTTGCCTCAATACTGTTTGTTTTGTTTTTCTGAAGATAATTTGTTTTATTGTTATGATAAGCGTTTCCTTCGTGTTATGGATAGTTTCGTGATCTAAATAAATATATGCTTCATATTTTGGTCTTGTGTCCTTCGTTATGTTATGTTCGTAACAGTGTTTCGAATAGTAAAAATAAAGTGTCAACAACATAAATGACATAGTCTGACCTCAAACGAGAGTGTGTTTTGTGCTAAGTTTCAGTTAACTAAACTACATAAGTAAGGACTACAATGGGATGTTAGTTTAATGTGCTTGATAAATCGGGCAACTGTTGTAGTTCTTGTAGCAACTTCTGTTTTTGAAGTGCAAAATGGTTTCAAAACTCACTTTTGAGGCATGACGCTGTAATTTATGTTGTAAAATATAACAGGAAAGTATCTTCAAGTATTAACAACAGATGTTATTTTACTCATAAATCAAGAGAAAAGAGGTTTATAAAGTATTTTAAATTCCTGTGGAAACTAAAATAGCAATTCTCTTCCAGGTTTTACAACCAACAGTCTTGCAAACTGATTATTTTACCTTTTCAGCTGGATTCTGCCTAACACCAGCAGAAGTTCTCTGATGTTTTCATGAGTGATTTTGCTCTTTCTAAAGTCCAACTTCAGATTCAGAGTTTGATGTTGCAGCAGGTAATGAATCACTTCCCAGGTCAGTGAGCAGGCTGTCAGATCTTTAGATGCCTTCTTTAGGAAAGAGCATGTCAGTTCATCATCCCAAGCTTCATACACCAGCTAAACCAGCTGCTGAAGAGTCTTTTTAGAGAACCTGAAAACACACAGACAGAACAGGACTTGTCAGTTTGTTAAACAGGTTGATATACTCACAAAAATGGACCAACTGAGCTGAACACAGACCTGATAGTCAGGGGTTTCTGGAGACCCAGAAGAGCCAGAGTGAGTTACACTCGGTAAGATCCAAACATTGGACAGACAACAGTCTCAGGAGAGACGTCAAGCTGCTCAGAATATGAGAGAGATTTTGCTTTGAGCCTTTTGTGAGCAGTGAAAGCTCTTCTGTGGTCAGTGGAAGAGGACCATTCAATGACCTCAACGCTATGAACATCTTCACTAACAGTTTGTCTTCTAGACTGTCAAAGATAAATTCAGAGATCATGAGAAACATTCACAGAGTAGGTCAGGATGATTGTGTGAATGCAGATAATGAATCTCAAACCTCAATTTCTGCAGGTGTGTGATGTGTTTGAAGAGCAGTTTGAGTCCTCTGAGAGAGATGATGCTTGTGTTCAGAGTCAGGTTTAGTTTTGAGGGTGAACGGCCCAGAACTCTCCCCACAAATCTGCAGGTGCAGCTGGGTAATTTTCCACTCAGAGTGATAGTGAAGTCTAAAGCCTGGAGCAGAGGAGTCACCTGATCTGCCTTCACTCTGGGCCCAAACACTTTACATAGTGAAGGGATGAACCGCTCAGCATTTCTACAGGACGAGGGTTTAATGAACGAAAATGGTTAAACGTTTATATAAAATGATCCTGTCATGGTAATATTCAAGCATACTGACTTCTGTTTACAATATGTGATTTAAAAAAATAATATATTTTACATTAAATATAAAGACAAGTATTTACTGGTAGTCCACTGTATGAAGAATTTTTGGGTATAACAGTTTACTTTATTTTGCTATCCTCACTTACATAAATGAACTATAGTGTCCTGCGCCCACTAGTAAAAAATTATATCTGGTGTCTGAATAATTTTTGATTGAAGTGTACTGTCTACCCAACATATACATTAATTTCATACATTTTACTGTGAGCACTGGATACAATAATCAAACATGGGTGGTCTGTTCCCCATAAAACTCTCACCTGAGCTGTGAGATTTAGGGCAGACACTGGAGGAATCCCCTCACTTCACTCTCTTCATCTCTCAGCTCTACTGGTTTCTTCTCTGTTTGGAGTTTCAGCACTTCTAGGAGGATGGAGCTCTTTCTCTCTGAGAGGTCTATGATCCAGACTGTAATGATATGAAGAATGAAGTGTTAACATTAATCAATCAATCAATCAATCAATCAAACTTTATTTATAAAGCACTTTAAAACAACCGGAATGGACAAAAGTGCTGTACAGCAAAAAGGGCAGTGGCCGATCATTCCACAGTTTAGGAGCTGCCACAGCAAAGGAACGGTCCCCTCTGAGCTTACGCTTTTTTTGGGCACATTCAGTAGCAGTTGATCAGCTGACCTGAGAGGGTGTATAAGGGATGGGTGTATAAGGGTGTAGCAGCTCAGAGATGTAAGGTAGGGCAAGACCATTTAGGGATTTAAAAACAAATAAAAGAATTTTGAAGTGAATCCTAAAATATACGGCCAGCCAGTGGAGTGCGGCTAAAATGGATGAAATGTTATCGTGTTTACGTGTTCCAGTTAAAAGACGCGCTGCAGCATTTTGTACCAACTGGAGACAGGCGACAGAAGACCGACCCACTAACCCCCAAATACACTGCATTACAATAATCCAGCTGAGTGGTAGCAAAGCCATGGATTACTGTCTCAAAGTGTTGCCTCGGAAGAAAAGGCTTTATTTTGGCCAGCTGCCTCAATTGAAAAAAGCTCAATCTGACTGTTGAGCTTACGGTCAGAATAAATTTTAACCCCTAGGTTAATGATGGTTGGCTTGATGTGTTGGGCCAATGCACCCAATTTAACAGGAGGGGTCCCAGTGGTGCCACCAAAAATCATCACTTCTGTCTCTTTTGCATTCAAACTTAAAATATTAAGAGCCATCCAGGCCTTTATGTCGTCAAGACGCTCGAGTAGCATTCTGACAGTGTCATTCTTTTTAAGGGGCACATAAATCTGGCTATAGTCCGTGTAACAGTGGAATGATATGCCATGCTTCCTAATTATAGAACCAAGCAGGAGCGAATAAAGAGAGAAGAGGGCCTAAAACTAAGTACATGTAGTACTATGTAACCTTAAAATAAAGTGTTACCGATGGGGTTTATCTTTTCAATATATCAATATGTATCTCACCATCTACTGGTACTGCTGTTTCCTCACTAGGTTTGCTGGTGACGTCCTCATAGACAGCAGAGACTCTGACTCTATAGCAGGTGCTGTGAGGAACAGTTCAAATACATTCATACTGAGGTCCTTGTGTTAGTACTGATGCCCAGCCCTCCAGTCCCACTTCTTTATACTCAACCATATACCGCACTGGACAATCTTCATCAGCTTCAGCTTTCAACCATGTGACTCTGAGAGTGTCTCTGTCCAGCTTATTCACTAAGGGTTGCCCAGGTGTTGCTGCAACCACTGTCTGAAAGTTCATAATCCTACTAAAGTTCATACAGTCCTGCTCAATAAACATATACCTCAGCTGATATTGATGGCCAGACTTTAGATCTGATATCATACATGGTTCTCTGATAATTGTGGAATCAAAAATGATCTGTTATTGTTGCTTCCATCATGACCCAAAGCCCTGTACTCCACAACATTTCTCTCAGTGCTTTTGATTTATGGTTGATTTAGTTTCAGGGACACAGTGGTGTGATTTATGCAAGATATTTGGGTGAGATCTGGTTTTGTTCCAAGCTTCACATTTCTGCTCACAATCCTCCCATCACGATAAAACCGCACAGAGAATTCTGGAAACCCTTCACCAGGTATCAACGCAGCAATGAACTTGGTTTGCTCTGCATCTTCATTTGCAGCAATAAACAGTTGTACTTTAGTAAGCACTTTTTCAGTGATGCTAACAGGCCTAAACAGGAATGAGTCATTTTGTATAATGTGGTCAGATTCAATGTGCTGCCTCAGAGCAGTAAGGAAGGAATCTTCTACAGCCGGTGAGAAAACATCACTCTGGTTATCTGAGAGTCACTGATGACCTGCTGTAACTCTGCCTGTGATTTCACAACAGTGATGTCTGCAGCTCTGCAGTCATTTAGAGTCTTCAGTTCAGTTTCTTTATTCTCCAGCCACTGGGTTGTGCTCTTTGAACTGAATGGTGATTGCCTGTGCCTCTCTAGGAGATACTGTAAACTCCTTTCCCTTTTCCCTTCTTTAATGTGAACAAAGTCTGTGATTCCTTTTTGAAATGTTGTCTGGTATTTCTGCAGAAGCTCTGAAAACTCCATTAGGTTATCTTCCGGAGTCGGAAACCACATAAACACCTTTACATTGATGTAGCCTGTTATCATGTCCTGACAGATCCTGATCTGTTTTCTCAGATGTTCCAGAATACTCTCCGCTTGTTGCATCAAGTTTTCACTGACTCCATTCAGAGCAGCACACACTGAACTCTTGTCCAGTTTCTTCAGAGGGTACAGCCAGACCTTCAGAGGAACTGCTCTCTCGCCTTTGAATCCAAGCAGTGCCGGCAGAGAACCGTAGATTTCCACCGCCTTATCAAAAGACACTGGACTCTTCCAATCACCCACATCAATGTAGAGACGACAAGCAAGTAATGAGCTTTTAGCTGTTTCACTGGTACTCAAGTTTGAAATAATATGGTTTGAGCAAAAGGTTGAGGTCATCTTTTCTAAAACATCAACTATTTTATTTTTCTCATGATTCGAGCTCTCACTATCAAAAACCAAAAAAAGCTTGACATCCAAAGTACACAGCTGTGGCCACATGTGTTGCTGTGGTTTGACCAATCAATGCAGAGGGTGTTGCTTCCTGTGACAGTCTTTGGCTGATCATGTCCAGTCTGGTGGTGGTTCTGTAGTGTAGTGTAGCTCTTTCCTGATGTTGAGATTGTTCTGGGTGGTTTAGAAATGCTGCAGCCCCATTCATTTTTATCTGTCCAGTCTGGGTGCCAGCTTGTAACACTGGAGACATTTCAAGGACTCGGAATCTTTCCTGAAGGGAATCATTTTCCAACACCTTCACATATGTGTGTGGCCGAGGCAAAGATACTTTCATACGGGCTAGAGTATCTTCATCCCACATAAAGATATCTGGAAACACATAATACATGTGATTTCATTGGACAATGACTGAAACTTTTACAGAATTTATTTACAGGTCACTAATTTAGCATGTTAAATTGACAGCCCTATTTAAAACATGTCATCAAGCTAAATTTAAATGACAGTCGGAAAACACTATGTAATAATAGCAATTTGTTTCCTGACACAGTTTCTTCTGTTTGTTTTAATAACATAATACTGCCTCTACAAAAACCTCACCTTGGCAGAAAGAATTGTTGTGACTGCCGTCCAACATTCCAAGGCTTAAAGGGCGACCTAGAGCAACCATCTCAATCACATCTGAGGGAAAATCTGAAAATCATACATAGTGAAAAACATTTAAAAATACTTTTAAATAGCTGATGCCAAATACTTTTATATGGTCTTAGGTTATGGAGGAATAGGACTTACAACTGAAAATATTCTATTGAAAATAATTCAAACATAAAAATGGAAATAAATAACTTTTAAAAGGACAATTTAAAAGATACATTTAAACATGATTTAATGCATTAAAATATAGTTTCATAACATTACAAAACACTTTAAATAAATTTTAAATAAAAATAGACATTTAAAATTAAACAGCAATAAATATTTTATATTTAATAAATTTTACATTTAATAAATCATAGTAAATGCACATTTTAAAACATTAATTAAATACATTTTTAAATATGTCTACTAATTTGACCAAAGCAATTTATTTTTATGTTATTATAAAACTGAAAACTGATTTTATTTTTTTAAGTTTGCTTATTTTTTTATTTATTTTAATCCAGTCACAATTTAATGTGTTAGATCATTATGGCCAAATGTAGGGCTGTCAATTGATATTTTTTTAATTAACTTGATTACATGATATACTGATCTGTAATTAACAAACTACTGAATCTTCAAATCTTCTACACAAATGTTTTGTCTGTGCATCTGACAAAAAAAAAAAAAAAATTTAAATCTCTTGAATAGCGCTTAAAAGAATATGACTAGTAATAAGCATCTGTTACCGCTTCCAGTTCGGTCACTCTTGCAGTTAATTTTTCATCTTGTGATTCCCTCTCTTCTTTATGTGCTACATTAACAGCCTAAAAAACAAGCCAGATATGTTATATTCATTGAACTAGTGTGTTTGAAGGCAGGTCGACAAACAGTGTGTGGAATCAGTCTAATTTCAGCTAATCAGATGAATTAATTCAGAACTTCATTATTGGTGGGGTCTCTGCCCACATATTTCCTGTTTGTGTAGTTAAATAAAAAAACAATCAGTTCTAATGCCAGTTCAGCAGCATGTGCACTAGATGCAACATATTCATTTAATGTCATCAATGACCTGCACATTGTTGTACATTCTTGTAACAGACAGACAAGTGTTCAATCACCTGCACCAGGTTGTGTCTCTGCAGTGCTGGTACGGTGTTGTCTGTGTTGTCAGACGTGGGTCTCACAGTAAGACGCAGTACAGGTCAAACAGGATTTAACTGCTTTGAGCTTCATCTCAGTGCAGATATCACAGGGCACATCTTCAGGTCCAGCGTAGGAGTGAGCAGGAAGAGCAGGACTAAATCCTGCCTTCTGGAGTTCCTCAATCAGTTTAGACAAAGCAACATTTACTCTCAACACAGGACGACTTCTGAACCTCTTTCTGCACTGAAGCGTAACCCCCAGCTTGAGTTGGTTTGCTCCAGTAGATCTCAATGCAGTGTTTGCAGTAACTGTGTCCACAGGGCATGGAAACTGGATCCTTAAAAACCTCTGTGCACACTGGGCACTTGTAGTGATCCTAATGATGATTCTCATACTGTCCTTTACAGACAGGAGTGTGCTGGAGATGGTGCTTCATCTGATCTCAGACTATCAGGATGAGACATCAAATTTAAGTTTAACAACGTGAAGGAGATTTACAACATATATGCAAGAAAAGGATAGCTGCATGTCTAATAAATTGTTGTTGTTTTTTTCATGCAACAAGCACACCTTTTAAAACAGTAAATTATTATACATTTCATACCCATTGTAACTAGGGGTTTCATTGCTGAAAGAAATTGGTCGATCCATTGACTGATCACTTATCATAGAAAGGTGTGAGAGTGCTGGAGATGGTGCTTCATCTGGTCTGAGAACAATGCGAGATTATTATTATTAATCATTACAGATTCTAAAAGCCTAGAAAGCAGAAGGAGAAACAAAGTCATGAAATGCAAAACTAATTTAAAACTGCGTTTGTACATAATGACTTCATTAAACAAGAAAGTACTGTGGGGAGCAGCTACACTTCATTTTGACTAGGCACAGTTGAAAAAACATATTACAAATCAAATTGTATTCACACTATATCGCTATCTGAAAACTCCCAAAAGAAATGGTTGGGGAAAGTTGAGACAAATTGAGGCCTAACAGTAATCACACTTTACTTAATCTCATAACTGGTATAATTAATTTACCTCAAGTAAAAAAAAAAAACTTACCAGCTAAATCTATGTTGCTCCTCTTCTGAATTCTGTGAGTAATTCCGTAATGGAAATCATTGTTGGCGACTTAACACAGACACAACACAACAAAATGTCGAATATATCGAAAACCAATCCAATCCACGGTAAACTGATACTATTAGACACGTAAAGGACCAGAGCTGACAAAAAAGAAGAAAAGAAATACACGACCGAGTAAAACAATACATTTTTAAATTTGGAGTGTCAAAGCCACACTAGTGCTGACACTTTCTGTGTTTTTACTTTTGTCTTGAAGGAGAAGTGTTTTGTTTTTTGACTTCTACTAATGAGAATTTGCAGAGACAACGACGTCTCCCTTTAAATCTGGTAAACAAACATTTTGTATCTTAGCTGGATTGTATTTACAATTTGCATTTCAAGCTGTTTTGACTTAATCTTTTAATAAAGATTATAAAGTTGTCTGCGAAAAAATATACATTTTTGTCCAGCAGATGGCAGTAACAGCTACAATAATGCTTTAAATGAATGATATATCTTCATTCATGACCTTATGAACATATGAAGTAAAGATCACATAGACTAAATCTGTTTTTTTATATTTTTTTTTATTTTTTTTTTATACATTTTATTGAAGAATAAAACAGATTTGGCCAGGGGAGAATGTCATTTTTAATTGAAGTTTTTATTGATTTTTCTGGAAGGTTGATAACAGGCATACAATTGTACAATATTTAATTATATTCAATATTTCACAATTTATTCATATCGAGTTACATATTGAGATAATTATTTATTATATTTGATTATATTTCTTGGTTCGTAATATTCATTTCGTTTTACAAACCTTTTGTAACAAGTTTTCATTCAAAATGTTTTGTTCTATTTGATGTGTTGGATTTAGACATTTTTGTATTTATACGTGGTTTCCATCATAATTTATGATCTATTAGCTATAACACCCAGAAATTGAACTTCAAACACTCTTTCTATTTCCTCATTATTAATCCTAATTTTAGTTTTGTTGTTACTTTACAGATTACTATATTATGAATTTTGATTTACTTTGAAAGTCTCTTATCACCAAACCACTTTTTAGGACAAGCAATTCAATTTCCACTGTATTCAGAAGCTGTTCCAAATTATTTGCCCGAACTACATTCCCAAATACAGCGTATGGTATTACCTAAGCTGACATTTCCAACATAAATTATCCTTCATCAATTTGAACCAGTGTGATTTGTTTTATTTAATTGAAAAGAACTTTAAAAACACCAGTAAGTGTACTGTGGAAAATATCCTGCATGGAAATCACAAATTTGGGTATGAAATAATATAGGTTTGGACAGACACGAGGGTGAGTAAATGACAAGGCATAAAGTGAGATTGTTAATTTGTGTTTCTTTATTCTTAACTAAATATTGCATTTCTGTCACCCACGAGACGTTGCAATAGTGATGGATGCCATCCCCAGTTGAGCTGTTGCTATTAAAAAAACTCTTTACCCTCTTCTACCTCCTGGGCACATCCTTGTGAGACAGCGATAGGGAAGATTAGCTTTTTGTCTAGTCCAGGCATTCTCAGCCCTGGTCCTGGCTGGCCTAAACTCTTCTAGATTACTAGAGGCAGGCGAGTTTGATCAAGGTTGGAGCTAAATTCTGCAGGACAGTGGCCCTCCAGTTGAGAACCCCTGGTCTAGTCCCTCTCTCAGGAATAGAAAGAGACTCTTTCAGAACGATTATTACGGTCCTTTCCGTAATATCTTATTGGAGTAATTGCTTTAATCGGTCTACTGTTTATAATTCTATTTTTGTTGTTAAATTCAATTTTGTGGATTGTGTTATAACGGTGTATTTGCTTTTATATATATGTAAAAACAAAAACAAAACAAAAACAACAACAACAACAACAATAGAATAATAGTCGTCTGATACAGTTGTACGGATTATTACTGCAGCAACAAACAAAAAAAGAAAGAAAACCGTGTGAACACTAGGCGGCGCAATTAGGCTTAAATTATAAAGCTTCAGAAACGCCAGGTTGATCTTCAAATTACTCCATTAATGTCATTAAACAGGTGTTGGTCTTCAGAATCGCTTACTTTTGACACAGCAGTTTTATCAAGAACAGATGTATCTGTAAAAGCTAAAAGTCATCACTCCACATACAGTCCACGTGCAGGTTGCATAGGCGCGTTGGTGGTATAGTGGTGAGCATAGCTGCCTTCCAAGCAGTTGACCCGGGTTCGATTCCCGGCCAACGCAAGAGCTTTTCTTTAGTTTTTTACACTCTACATTAGAACCTCAGCAGCTACACAAATCCTTTATGTAAAAGGGAAACATCTAATCCCTTCAGAGCTCTATTAACAGACGCATTCACAAACAGCCTTACTTTCGGCACTGTTTCGAATCCCATTGGGATCGAAAGATCACGTTTAAAGAGACTCTGCAGCCCCACCTCTCTCCCAACTCGAGACTAGTGTTCAGAAACAGCTGATCGAGCGAGGCAGAGCATCACAGTCCGCAATGTCATCCGAAGAGCTCGCACAGAAGCTGCAGCGCAGGCTGGACGCCGAGCAGCGTGACACCAAACCCCTCTCACCGGTGCAAACAGAAGCGGACGAGGAGAAGGTGAGACCCGCCACTGCCGTGAACGGCGACGCCACCTCTGAACTGACGGAGAAACTCAACCGCAGGCTGGACATCCATGACGGCACGGCGAAACCCAAGCAGATGAAGGTTTTCAATCCCTACACCGAGTTTAAAGAGTTCTCCCGAAAACAGATCAAAGACATGGAGAAAATGTTCAAGAGGTCAGTTCATTAGTCACTTAATCGGCACCATTCTAATGCTCAACCGTTAAATTAAGATTTATTCAGGTTAATCAAGTTATGGATGTATTGAACATTATTAGGCTATAACAGTGTGAAGTGTGTGTGTGTGTGAGAGAGAGAGTGAGAGAGAGAGTGTGAGAGAGAGAGTGTGAGAGAGAGAGAGAGAGAGAGAGAGAGAGAGAGAGAGAGAGAGAGAGAGAGAGAGTTTTTGGGATCATTGTGTTCTTTGAGTAGAAGGAATGTTGATGCATCACAAAAATTAAATCCCTGTTTGATTATTCTTGATTAGTTATTTTTTAAATCATCTTATTACATTTATATTCCAGTTTACTGTTCATTTATTTAAATGAAATGGTAACGTATAAAATAATGTAAATTAAACAGATAGTATTAGCATATATATATATATATATATATATATATATATATATATATATATATATATATATATATATATATATATATATATATATATATATATATATATATAAATCAGTATTTAACAATTTTAAAATATTATAACATAACGTATCCCCTATAGCTTTAGTGGCATTTGTATTGCAAAAACACGAGTATTATAGAGTATTATTTTAAAAAGAATAGTGAATGTCAGATAGCAAGAAATAAACATTCTGAAGCTCACATTAAATGAACAAGAATTCTCTCTCTGAGCATCCTCGTACTGTGCCAAAATAATGTTTTTCTCTGGCGTCTCTCTCGCTCTGAACGGCCATTGTCCTGGTTCCCCTCATTATTTCAGCACAAGGGTCCACTCACAAACTCTACGTCCCCATGGAACCCACTCCATGAGCAACAATGCCATCTTTGTCTGTTTGTGCGTGTTTTTATGGGGATTTGGAAGAGTCTATGATGAGAGAGAGTCTCTTTGGTTTCATGCAGAGTTGTGAAATGGATAAAGTAAAAAAAATAATTTTTATCATAATTATTGGATATTTTTATGTTTAATCACGTGATTTATAACCTGATCTCGTGTAGTGCAACAAAACCAAACAAAACCAAATAGCAAACTGTCCAGTGTTTGATGTGAGGAGAATCCTGGGATGTGCGTTTCATCTCAGAGACTCTGTTTCTGCGTGTCAACCTCGGCTGCCAGATCATGGTTTTGCAAGAAATGTATGCACACATAAAGATGGTAATAGATTTTTATTAGATGATCCCAAAGTTAATTTTGCCTTACGGCACTTTAAGATCAGGGAGTTGATTTATTGTATATAAAATAGTTTTTTTTTGCAGTATATCTTCATTAACTGCGAGGTTCAGTCGAGACTATTAGATTATATTGTGTTAAAGGAAACCAACTCAAGTGTGTAGTGTAGTGTAGTCTATAAATCAAGGATAACAAAGTGTGGATGTCCCATAAGACTAGGTTACGTCAGGAGTCTCAGGACTGCAAGGTGTGTCTGTTTAAGTCATAGAAGTGCGTACTCTGGCCCACTTCAGATCAGTTCAGCCCAGTTTCATCAGAGATGAAAAAAGATGTCATGTATAAGAGGAAAATGGGTCAAAGCAAGACACAGCAGAGTTAACACATTCATAAACAACTCACACCTACTTATGAATTAGCTCAGTGTGATGGATGGATGGATGGATGGATGGATGGATGGATGGATGGATGGATGGATGGATAGATAGATAAAACACAGTTGCAGGTTTATATCTACGCAATTGTAAGAAAAAGTCAGAATTGTGAGATAAAAGTTGCAATTATTTATTTATTTTAAATTGTTTTAAACAAGCTTCCATAGTAATTGGTGTGTCTATACCATTTAAGAATATATATATTTACACACTATGGTTCCAAAGTTTTTTTTTTTTTTTTTTTTTTTAAGAAATTAATAATTTCTTTCAGTGAGGACACATGAAATAGGTCAAAAGTGAAAGTAAAGACATTTATAATGCTACAAAAACATGTTGAATGTTTCCATAAATGTTGTTCTTTTGAACTTTAAAAAAATCTTGGGAAAAGAAATAATCACAGTTTCCACAAAAATATAAAACAACCGTTTTCAACATTGATAATAATCATAAATGTTTCTTGAGCATCAAATCATCATTAGAATGATTTCTGAAGGATCATGTGACACTGAAGACTGGAGTAATGATGCTGAAAATACAGCTTTGATCACAGGAATAAATTACATTTGAAAGTATATTCAAATAGAAAACAGTTATTTTAAATCATAATAATATTTCTCAATATTATTGTTTTTACTGTATTTTTGATCAAATAAATGCAGCCTTGCTGAGCAGAAGAGACTTCTTTCAAAAACATGTGTACCATCCCAAACATTTGAACAGCAGTGCATGTGATGGATAATTTGTAATGTATAAGTGTGCATATTTTTTGATGATCTCCCTCCGTGCCACTTCAGCACAGGGAGGGGTGCTGACCTGGAATGTGGCCGGCATGCAGGCGGCAGGACCAACATGCCAATCTCATCCTCCTCTTTCTCTTTATTATTCTCTCTCTTTTGCTCTTTCTCTCTCGCACACACCAGGTCAGTTAACCCTGACCTGCTTCAAGTAGTTCATAATGCAGCACATCTGCAGTTAGCCACAGATCCAGGATCAGCCTGAGCCCTGTTACTGAACTGCAGCGCTCTGAATGCCAGGCGCTATAGTTGAATCTCTGCCCCGAGCCTTGGCATCTATAAATACCACAGCAGGAAACCAGAGAGGACAAAGAAAACGTCCACACACAAACACATGCAATTCACCCGCAATTACGTCAGGGCAGTTTGTGTTTTCATGCATCCACACACATTTTCAAGCCGTGTGTGTAGGAGTGTATGCTGCCAGTTGCTGAAAGCAGTTGCTGTTCTGGTCAGCAGATTCACAGTTGTCCTTTAATCAGAGCAGGCAAGTGTGAGCATGTCTTGGTGGGGGCTGTTAAAACAACATCTAACAAAGAAAGACAGTGAGGATATTGCGTGAAATGGTTAAACAGAAGGGCTTTTATGCAGCACTTTTTAACCACGAAGGTTGAGCTGTAATGACATTTCAGAAACAATGTGTGAAGGAGACGAGATTAGATGGCCATTCAGAGCTCATTGTTAATATGAAACAGCCTGATAAACTTTCACATCGTCTCAGAGGTTTATCTTTAACATACCTTAGGAGAGATTAAAACAAGCATATGAGAACTCTACAGTACAGTATAGAACTCTAAAATTAATGTGGATTCCAGCTAAGGTAGCACTACAATAAATGTCAATACATTAACTATGCTCTATGGGACATCATTCACTACCCTCTGCCTTATTCATTTTTTAAAATTAGACATCAACCTTCTTAGTATTCCTCCGTCGATTCATTATAAACAATAAAACAAGAAAAAAATAAAATGATGGGGTTTTCCCATTCATTTTTGTAAAAATTGTATAGGGTCTCTAATGACCCGAGGTGTGTAACAGTGTAAGTATATTTTTTCTGCACAGCAATAATTGAAACTTTAATGATGGAATAAGTGTAATTGAGCTTTATTCCACAAGGTGGCAGTGTCTGAAACACAATGATGAAGTGACGTTTCACTCATAGTCACCGCAGGCAGAAAACAAAAGAATAGGAAGAATCATCAGCAACACTTGAAATGGCTCAGTGATTTACAGCAGAGCGAGAACTGAACACAATCAAACATTAGTGTCACTGTCACTTGGTGGTGGATCTGGTGAAGACACTGTCAGCGATCAAAATATTGATTTTGAAGATGTTGAAAATGGTAGTTTTGAGATATGTTTGAGATGAATATGAGCAGATGCTGAATGTACTGTGAAATGAGCTCTGGCGAGGACATTGATGATGATATAAAACATCTACTCAAACTGATGTTTGATATTCTTCTGTAATTGTTACTCTAATATCAGGAGAGTTTTATATTATCGTGACAGGTAGAGATCCATCCGTGTTAGATATAGAGCCGGGCTGCTAAAGACCGAATATGTAATAATGATTGGAGAAACATTCATGCATTTAAGGGTTAACCAGCAATACATTTATTTATTAATATTTGTTAATATTAGTTATTCCTTATTAGTTCATCCCAGTTAACAAACATATGTTCTAAGGACGTTTTGTTAACGTTATGAAAACCTTATTTCTGAATGTTCAAAACGTCCAGTTTTTAAAAATGTTTTTGAAAATATATATTTTTTGGGTTATACGAACGATAAGGGAACATTTGATCATTTTGCAGACATGATAGGAACGCTACTTCTGAATATTCTCTTAATGTTCTAAAAACAAGTTGTAACATTTAAAAACGTTAGACGAACTAAAACGTTTCAGAAGTTACATGAACAAAGTATAAATAACGTTCATGTGCTAATGTTTTGAGAGCATTATTACCAGATAACTGAACTTACATTCTATTAACATTACTGGTAGAACTTTTATTCATAACTTTGAGAAAAACCATGCCAGAACATTAGCCAAAGTTATGAGAATAACATCTGGGATGTTAGCTCACGTCCATTAAATATATTTAAAAAACGTTTTACTTTAATACGTTCTTAAAAATAGTGTTTCCAAAAGGGGGTTTTCGCAGTGATGCCATAGCAGAATGAATTTTGGTTCCCCAAAGAACCCTTTCAGTGAACAGTTCTTAAAATAATTTTTTTTTTTCATAGTGTGAAGAACATCTTAATAATCTAAAGAACTTTATAAAAAGAACAGTTTGTTCATTGGGAAGGTTCTATAGATGCAAATATAGATTGCAATATATTTGTAAATATTGAAATGAAAAAGCTCAAATTAATAAATGCTATAGAAACTCATGAAACTCTAGGGGCCCTATCATACATTCGGCGCAATGCTGCACCAGGTGTGGCGCAATTGTTTTTTACTAGTTTCAGCCCGACGCAGTTATCATTTTCATGTCCTGCATCACGTTGTTTAAATAGCAAATGCACTCGCACCCATCTGTTCGCCCATGAGCGTGCTGGTCTGAAAACGAGGTGTGTTCAGACGCGTTGTTGGTGTGTTGCTATTTTGAGGCAACTGAAAACAATTGTGCCACTGACCAACAAAAACCTGGTCTGAAGTCAATAGCGCAGTATTTTTTAAATTTATTTAAAGGGCACATTAATAATATACACCTATAGGCGGGTGCACAACACGCATACACTCTTCTTATTACACACACAGGTATGCGCAGCAGCACACAAACATGTCAAATATTAAAAATACATATTACAATGTAAAAGATTATTATTTTGTACAGAAATATAAAAATGCCCACATCATATGCTCAGGGAGTTTTGGTGGAATCCGGCTTGTCCCGTATACATAATCGGCACGCTTTAACCTCGCTACAGAAGCGTTCAGTTTTTCCGCGTGCAAATTCTGCCATATAAATAGTGAATCCGACATGGCGCGAGCACTACTGGCTTTTAAAGGGAATGGGAGATGAGACTCTGACTCTGCACGTTACGCCCAAAACACACCCATGACTCAGTAAGAGAATAGGGACAACCCTTTTAGACCATGCGTCTGACCATTTTTTTTCCCATCGTTAAACTAGCAAAAGATTTGGATTTGGACATGCCCTAAGTGCACTTGCACCGTGTGCTTTAAACTATGTGCTTAGATCGTTAAAATAGTGCCCTAGATGGCACAGGATGATAGGTCCTTACTTCAGTCTTCTTGCAATCACATCATTCTCTATAGGGCACGGCTGATTGGTTCCTGCTGTATCAGTAGCCAATGAGCTCACTACTCAACCTTCAGATACTGGTCAGCATTTGCTGTAGCAGATGCAGTGTGCTTTCAGAAACCCCCCACCTTCCCCAGCTCCACCTGTATAGATCAGCAGCGTCGCAGGGCGAATCCGCCAAGACCAAACATATGGTAAACTAATGAAGTTAACTAATGTTAACATATGGAATCTTATTGTGAAGTACAAGAAGATAATTAAGTCTGAAGATTTTCAGAGAAATTAGTTCATAATGTAATTTGACTTTGATTTCGTACTTAAGTTTCTTGATCACAGTTTGAGATGTTATTGAGATCACTTCTAACAGTCATGTGAGGTTATTGTGATTTCTTTCTCAGGAGGAAAATCTGAGATGCATGAAACTTTCTCCATTTTGCTGTCTTGGAGAATAAAATGGCATCTCATTCATGATTTTCCTTCCTATGTGGAGAGGGAGAGAAATAGAGATGAGACGACACTCACCTGTACTTTTCTTCCACCATGAGCCTGTTCTTTCTAAAAGCATCACTCAAACCAAAATAGAAACACGTGCCCACTCCTTCAATCTTAGACTTTCCACTTTCACACAATGTTCAAGACAAACACTCTCTCTCTTGCACACATGATGGTTGGTGTGGCAACAGCTGGGTGAGACTCTATAAATAATCTCCTCTGTTAGAATCTCTTTTTCCTGCTGTTTCTGCCGTCACTCTCCACCTGCTGTTCTGCTGCCCTCCCTCTGCTGCGGCTGAATAAATCTTCATGTCAACAGGCACTTCTAGTGTCAGTGGTAGCTTGATATGATCCATATGATGCTAGAATGCAATTAGCATTAATAAAAAATGTAAAGTTTGGAGTTGGTATGATTTAAAAAAAAATGTTTTTGAAAGCAGTATCAAGGCTCAAAAAAAAAAAAAAAAAAAAAAGTGAAATATTATTAAAAATTTAAATAATTGTTTTCTATTTTAAGAAATTAAAAATGTAATTTATTCCTGTGATCAAAGCTGTATTTTCAGCATCATTACTCCAGTCTTCAGTGTCACATGATCACATGATGAGAAATCATTCTAATATGAGGATTTGATGCTCAAGAAACATTTATTATTATTATTATTATCAATGTTTAAAACAATCAGGCTGCTTCATATTTGAGTGGAAACTGTGATAAATTATTTGTTGAATAGAAAATAATAGCATTTATCTGAAATTGAAATCCTTTGTAACATTATAAATATATTTACTGTCACTTTTAATGCATCCTTTCTGATTAAAATTTATTAATTCTTAAAAATATTTCTGCTCCCAAACCTTTGAACAGTAGCATCAATCATTTTATTGAAGTTGTTCTAAAGTTTTTCTTCAAAACCTTCCAAAAACACCATAAAAAACAGTTCATGCAACTTTTCTGCTATATTAGGTCTCATGAAGGTCTTCAGTTCTTATGAAACCATATAACAAGTTTAAAAATAATAGAGAGATCAAAATTGAAGTTTCACTGATAATGCTCATTGTTATTTACCAATAATGGTGAGATGAATTGTCATCATAATGGAAAAAAAACCCCAGCACAAAATGTATTTTGTAACAGAAATGTAATTAATAACAGAAGTTTAATTTTGGGTGAACTTCTCCTTTAAAGCTGTATATGTTTTTGCGTGTAGATTTGACTCTGGTAAAGATGGCTTCATTGATCTGATGGAGCTGAAGCTGATGATGGAGAAACTTGGAGCTCCACAGACTCATCTGGGGTTGAAGAACATGATCAAGGAGGTGGATGAAGATTACGACGGCAAACTCAGCTACAGAGAGGTATGCATGTGTGTCTTTTCATACTATAGTTACGGCTTTGTTAGGTCTATCATTGTCCCTGATGACTGATTTAATCTACTGATTAAATCTTTTCAGAGATTACCTTCCATGGAAACCACTTTAGATTTAACTACTCAAATGATCCGATCACAGCACATTTTTGAGAGGTCTGTAAGAGATAAAATCTCTATCTCTGAATGCAGGCTTCATTTAACCGTCATTCAGATGTAATCACCTTAGTCAATTTTCACCTGAAAGGTGATAAAATGGGGCAAAACAATCCTACAGACTTACATAGAAAAGGGGCCACACATGTGTAGCAATCTCGTAGGCCCTGTTTACACCTGGTATTAAAATGCATTTTGGTCATAGACTGTTAAAAAAGATGGACGACGTACCTTCACCTCTCTTCCATTGTAGTAAGTGAAGCCGCCAATGTCCCAATATGGAGCTGATATCTTGAGTCTCGAATCTGCACAGTAGTGAACTCGGAGCCTGACTCTGCGCAGTAGTGAGTGAAGTAAAGCCGCGGTATCAAGGCCCCGTCTACACTCCCACAGAATTGGTTAATACAGTTTACTGCAGAACAACTCATTGTGTCGGTGTGAAATAAGTCAATTGGTGCCTCAGTGACTACTTCACTCAGAGAAGCTGTCAGTCATGATGTCACACACATTTTTATAGCATCAAATAATTAACTACATCCAAACTTATTTAAAGAATGAACACTTGAACTTACATCAGCGTGATGATAACTACATATAAAGACAGAAAACATCTTTGGAAAAAAAAATATTTTAAGTGTAATTAGATTTTTTTTTTGTTTGTTTCATGTCCCATTAGAGGGCAGGGTTTATGACCTATACTGCATCCAGCCACCTGGGGGCGACCGAGATGCTTTGGCTTCACTTTTCAAGACTTGTGTAGCACGCTTGGTTTTGGTCAATCAGATCACATGTAGACGAGGGAGACACATACCCGTTTACACCTGGTGTTTTAATCCGTCTCTTTTGTCCACTTTCAACCACTTCTGACCTGATTTCTTCGAGGGGAGGGTCTATGGGCTGGTAAATCTATAGGCTTTTTCAGATCTTTTGATGTAATGGACAAAATAAGCTTGTGCAATTTACATATGAACACACCTGGAGATGATGAGAAAACACAGAGATCAGCAGCTTTACGTTCTGTTCTGATAGCAGCAAGACGCCGTTAGAAATCAGGAATGGTGAGAGAACATTGTGTTTGGTATGTTTTTTCATCTTCAAACCAAACTTGGGTCTTCAGCCAGCAAAGTATTAATCCCGCTAGCGCACTTCCCATAATGTTCACACGTTAGATCAGTGGGCAGAGAGTTGAGTGGCTGTTTGAACGCATTTGACCACATGAGGGTCTACACTACGAAAGACATCCGGTCGATTGCGCTTTCAACTGCCTCTAGAAGTGGTCAAAAGTGGGCAAGCTCAAAACCTTTTAGACGTTGTTTACATCTGTATTTAGCGTCGTCCACTTGTGATCCGATCGCCAAAACGCATCTTAATGCCATAGATAGCCTAGCAACCTCTCAGAACACACACACAGTGGTCTCTGTGATATTCTGATATATTACTTTTTAAGGATTTAAGTAATTACTTAAAGCATTTAAGTAGTACTTAATGCAAAACTGACTTCCATACATATATGACTTAAATGTTTTATGTCGAAAAATAATCCCTAATCGATAAATACACACCTTCTGAGTTTTGTAAGAAAATGACCTAAGACACGGATTTTCAAACTGCAAGGGAGTGACAGGGCATCTAGAGAAAAACTCTATATAAATAAGATTAAAATAAATTAATTTAACATAAATAGATTAATAAAAATGTGATTTATAATAAAAGTCAGTTATTCATTATTAAATAGCTCAAATTGGATTAAAATAAATAAATAATTTGATTAATATAAATGCATAAATTAGCTTAAATTAATTAATTAAATGAACAAATATATAAATAATACATTTAACTGTACACTACTATAGCGAGTAGAACACGTGTGTGTGTGTGTGTGTGTTGGTGTGTAACTTTATAAAAACTAACTTTAGATTTATAATATTAATTTCTCAGTGTAAGTTGGGTGTTTATAAAATATAGATGCCCTTTAAATTTTAAAATAAAGGCTCCTCACATGATGATGATCATATTTGGGGTCTCTAGCATCTAAAAGTTCGAAAACCCCTGTCCTAAGGCATTATTTAGTACCATGTCGTACCTTTTAGTGCCATTTTTGTACTTTTTATTTATTTATTTTTTTTACTTGTGGGACTGTGGTACCCCCCTCCCACACACACACACACACACACACACACACACACACACACACACACACACACACACACACACACACACACACACACACACACACTCAAACAGGTGATAGTGCAGCTGTGTCTCAAGTACAGTGAGTCTGTTGTGTGTCAGATGCTGCTCTGACTTGTGTGATTGGACAGACATTCCACATGGATAAGATTACACTACACACACACACACACACACACACACACACACACACACACACACACACACAGATTGTGCAGAGAAAGGGGGGAGCCAGATATAATGCCATTCTTTTGACCTCCCCCTTCCCCTCAATGAAATCAGTTCTGTTTGGATATGATCTGAAGATCAGTAAAATAAAGAGGTCTGTACATACTGCTTATCATTTAAAGGGAAACCCTGTATCTGCAGTGCCTTTCAGTTTGGGGTAAATAAAAACAGCTGAACTTTTAGTTTACTTGCTGACATGCCAACTGATGTCAGATGCTTTTGTTTTTATATTTAGACTTGAATAGAAATGCACCCTCCCATGAAGTGCTGATAACCTTTAAAGCTATTGAAACTTCCCTATAATTCAAATCTCCCAATCTCTGTGTCAGTTCCTGCTGATCTTCCGGAGGGCCGCGGCAGGTGAGTTGCAGGAAGAGAGCGGGCTGATGGCTCTGGCTCGACTTTCAGAGATCGACGTCTCGACTGAAGGCGTTCTTGGAGCGAGGGACTTCTTTGAGGCCAAGGTTTGTGGGTTTTTTATAGCTTTTCATGTGAAAGTGAGTTTTGATGCATGGGAAACCGCTACTCCTATGTGCTTAGAGTATTTTTGGCCTTAGTCTCCCCCTTGTGTTCATATAGTGTAAGTACATGAAAGGCTGGACTCTACAAAGAACACATCAGTGTTGCAGAGGACAGGGGTTACACTTTATAGAGCAACTGAATCAATGTTAACCTTTTAAAATATTATTATTTATTGTATTATATATAATGGATGGATATATATATATATATATATAACGTAAAACGTCATTACATATTCACATTAAATTTTTATTTACGTCTCACATTGCATTTCAGTGTACTTCAAAAAGAAATTGGTTATATTTCTATATTATTATATATACTTTATGTGCTTTCATATTATTATGTTATGGTAATTATATTATATATTTTTAATTATATCTTTAGTCAGTATTTGCATTTCTCATAACTAATAATATTATTTAAAAGTATTTTTGTATTTATTATAGTATTTATTCATATTTTAAATTAGCTTTGCTTTTATATTTTCAGCTTTGATTTTTGTTTTAGTTTAAGTTTTAGTCATTTTCACGTGTACTTTTGTCATTTTCATTTGTCATTTTTAAACATATATTTCTATTTAGCTTTAATTGATATTCATTTCAGTTTTAGTTTCAATAATTTTAGCATTTCAATTTATTCAAGGCAGCATTTCTAAAAAAAAAAAAAAAAATCAAGCAATATTTATATATTTCTATTTAAGCTTTATTTCAGTGAATGTAAACAATTTTAATATTAAAATAAAAATAATGTGTTTGAGACACACCTAACAAGATACCCCAAATAAATAATCCTGCACTACACAATTGGCATTTCACAGATTTAAAAGTGTTTTAGCAGGACCACAGCAATATTAATGCATTTATTTTTATGTTGTGAACATATGAGTCATATCATTTAAATGTGTTTTATCCGTGTGTTTGTGCAGGTTCAGGCTTTGTCCGTGCGCAGTAAGTTCGAGGCGGAGATACGAGAGGAACAAGAAGAGAGGAAGAGGATGGAACTTGAAAGAAAAGAACGGCGTGCCGCCTTTAAAGAGCTGCAGTCGACATTCTGTTCATAAAACACACGCTACAGTTTAGCAGATACGCATTTCAGAGAGCACATTTGACTTGCACACAAGCACAAACACGCATTTACACACTGCTTCCTGTACCTCACACCTATGTGTAATCAAAACCGCAGCGTAACACTGAACAAGTAGCATTAGTGTTATTAGTCGCCTACAGGTATCCTGAAATATGCATGAGGAATTTGTTTCACTGGTGACGGTTGAAGCGAGTGGAATTTCAGGAGACTTGTAATGTGGAACAGCATAAACTCTAATAGACTAGATTATGCTTCTATTTTAATCAGCTAAGCAACTATATATTTTTAGAAACAAGAAGTTTATTGTAAAGTGTTAATCATCATTTTAAATAGTTGGTGTCGTGGACTAAATATTGATAATGACCAACGGAGAAAAAGAAACAATGGAAACAAAGGGTCAAGAAATATGTTTATTTTTATAGATTTGAATCATGCATTTTGTTCCTTTTTTGTTTTGTTTTTATATATTTGTCACCTAAATATATGTTTGTTGTTAATTTTTAGTAAATTGTATTTGATCAGATGTTCATAATATCTACCTGTACTCTTTTGTTTTTGCCAATTACATAAAACCTATTAAATCACTGTATTTTTCAAAAAAGAAAAAAAGCTGCTTTGTGTGCGTTTCATTCCATATGTGCGACATGGAATAATTGTTCATACATCCCTGACATTTCTTCTGTCTTCTGTCTAGTGTATGCCAGTAGATGGCAGCACTGGAAAGGACAAAACAAGCACAATAAAGTATTTTACTGACATAAGTTGCATTTAAATATCTACGATTTATTGGTAATGAGGCATAAAATGTTCTATAAGGATAAAAAAAAAAACACAACCACGACATTTTCACAGATATTTTAATCCAGTTTTTGTGCTCCACATATCAAAATAAAGGCATTTCTTTACAGATCAGTTGCTACTCTGTGTAGCTTGATTAGTGGCTTGTATGCAGAAAACTAAACAACAATTCTTTTCCAGCGTTCCAGAGTTTAACAATCAATAATTATAATATACATATAATAGTAATCAGGCTTTTCTGATTGACAGGCAGTATGTGCTATATAATTACATACAGAGTAAAAATCATACAGTGTTGTGCCACCAATACGAGTGATCTAATGCATTTTGTTGGTCCCAGTTTATATTAGGTAGCCTTAACTACTATGCACTTACATTAAAAAATAAGTACAATGTACTTATTGTGTTCATATAAGTAAGTTTAAGGGTAGGGTTAGGGATAGGTGTGGTGTGGTGGTATGGGTAAGTTTAAGGGTAGGGTTAGGGACAGGTGTGGTGGTATGGGTAAGTTTAAGGGTAGGGTTAGGGACAGGTGTGGTGGTATGGGTAAGTTTAAGGGTAGGGTTAGGGACAGGTGTGGTGGTATGGGTAAGTTTAAGGGTAGAGTTAGGGACAGGTGTGGTGGTATGGGTAAGTTTAAGGGTAAGGTTAGGGACAGGTCTGGTGGTATGGGTAGTTTAAGGGTAAGGTTAGGGACAGGTGTGGTGGTATGGGTAGTTTAAGGGGTAGGGTTAGGGACAGGTCTGGTGGTATGGGTATGGGTAAGTTTAAGGGTAGGGTTAGGGACAGGTCTGGTGGTATGGGTAAGTTTAAGGGTAAGGTTAGGGACAGGTGTGGTGGTATGGGTAGTTTAAGGGTAGGGTTAGGGACAGGTGTGGTGGTATGGGTAAGTTTAAGGGTAGGGTTAGGGACAGGTGTGGTGGTATGGGTAAGTTTAAGGGTAGGGTTAGGGACAGGTGTGATGGTATGGGTAGTTTAAGGGTAGGGGTTAGGGACAGGTGTGGTGGTATGGGTAGTTTAAGGGTAGAGTTAGGGACAGGTGTGGTGGTATGGGTAAGTTTAAGGGTAGGGTTAGGGACAGGTGTGGTGGTATGGGTAAGTTTAAGGGTAGGGTTAGGGACAGGTGTGGTGGTATGGGTAGTTTAAGGGTAGAGTTAGGGACAGGTCTGGTGGTATGGGTAAGTTTAAGGGTAGGGTTAGGGACAGGTGTGGTGGTATGGGTAAGGTTAAGGGTAGGGTTAGGGACAGGTCTGGTGGTATGGGTAAGTTTAAGGGTAGGGTTAGGGACAGGTGTGGTGGTATGGGTAAGTTTAAGGGTAGAGTTAGGGACAGGTGTGGTGGTATGGGTAAGGTTAAGGGTAGGGTTAGGGACAGGTGTGGTGGTATGGGTAAGTTTAAGGGTAGAGTTAGGGACAGGTGTGGTGGTATGGGTAGTTTAAGGGTAAGGTTAGGGACAGGTGTGGTGGTATGGGTAAGTTTAAGGGTAGAGTTAGGGACAGGTGTGGTGGTATGGGTAAGTTTAAGGGTAGGGTTAGGGACACGTGTGGTGGTATGGGTAAGTTTAAGGGTAGGGTTAGGGAGAGGTGTGGTGGTATGGGTAAGTTTAAGGGTAGGGTTAGGGACAGGTGTGGTGGTATGGGTAAGTTTAAGGGTAGGGTTAGGGACAGGTGTGGTGGTATGGGTAGGTTTAAGGCTATACTCTAAAAAATGCTGGGTTAAAAACAACCCAAGTTGGGTTGAAAATGGACTAACCCAGCAATTGGGTTGTTTTAAGCAAACATTTAACCCAAACGCTGGGTTAAAACAACCCATTTACTGTGTTAAAACAACCCAGTCGCTCGGTTAGTCCATTTTCAACCCAACTTGGGTTGTTTTTAACCCAGCATTTTTTAGAGTGTAGGGTTATGTGTAAGGGAAGGGTCAACAGTGTAATTATAAATGTAACTACAGAAATTAATTACAGATGCAGGTCATTTTTAAAATGTAAGTACAATGTAAAAACATATATGTACACAATAAGTGCATTGGATCAAATTATTAATTTAAATGTTATTACATAGTAGTTAAGGCCACCGAATATAAAGTGGGTCCATTTTGTTTTATTGCATAGATTGCATTGCACTGAAAAATTACGATTTTTCTTTCCCAAAAAATAATCTAGTAAATAAGCTTTTTATTTTTCTATATACTTTATTATTTACAACAATGTTAATGTTCAGTACAGTATTTGATCTCTCGCTCCAAAAGTCCATTTCATGACTTTGGTGAAAGATTTGGAAAATAAAAAGGAAAAAGGTTGTCATTAGGCACTTAATAGGGGTGTTAATGAGTACTTTAAAAGTATATATATATATAATATATATAATATATATATTATATATATAGATTTTTTTTTCAGTGACTACTGCAATAATAATAATAATAATAATAATAATAAGTAACCATCCACTTTTGTTGTGTTTGGGAAAAACATGAAACGAGGCAATACGATTTCATTTTTGGGAACTATCTGTTTGATAAAAAATACTTTATGGACAAGGAGGAAACCCATCCATATAGGGCTTTAATAATTTATAAATTGAAAATGGCCCCTCTGACTCAGATACAGACAGATAACGCAATGACAATGTCCAGGTGCCGAATAAATAAGGGCTCAAACATGATGGTCTTGTGGATTCAGGGTGACAAAAATTCTCATAATAAGAAACTGGAGATTCCTCATCCTCCAGATGAAAACAGGGTCTTAAACATCTGTCACTGTGTGTTCAGCAGTACTGAAGGATGCAAGTGTGAATCATTGTGTCCATAGCAGCAAAAATGGTTTCCTAATGGGACAGGGTGACATAACAGATCATAACTAACTGAGGTTGTCTTTTAGGATAAAAAAAGTCCTACATTGGAGGTTGTGTTATGAAATGAAATGCACTTTTTATGAACAGAGAATTCATATGAAATCATACACCCTTGCATAAAAATACAACCACCGCTACTCCACACGGTCACTGCCTTCCCCGTTAATCTGGACCACCACGTGTTCTTTCTCCAGTGCATCGGTGGTGTGTGTGTTGGGGAGTGTGAGCGGACAAGGCTGTGTGTCAAAATAGCGCATGCTTTCGGTTTTGTTCCGGCCTTTTCCATGCAGAGACGTAACCCTGGTGAAGCAGCTCCCATACTGGATCTCGTTGGGCAGGTAGGACGTCCTCTTATGGTAGCCAGAACCCGTGCTCTCCTGGGAGGCGGTGAGGAACACCACTAATTCAAAGTGTGATTGACTGGTTGGGGTGTTGTTTAGGGGGCTGGATGGAGTTATGGGGTGATAAAAGGTCAAGGGTGACAGGAAAAGGGGGCAAGGTCGTGACCCTAGATTATCAACAGTGAATTCCATTGCGGTTTGGTGGAGCTCGTGATCTTCACGTTCTTCGTAGAGAACAGCGCTCACGTACACGTCCACCAGCGGTCTTGGAAGTAGGTTACACACGCGGAACATCAAACAGCGCTGACCTCTGACCTCACACACTACAGCCTGAGGGCTGAACAGGATCCCACCACAGCGCTTCTGAGGGCGGGAGAACTTCGCCACAAATGCACCTGATGGAGCAAACAAAGAAATAGAATTTAAAGAAATAGAATTTAAAAGGAACTAATATAAAAAAGCTAAATAAATAATTTTGTAAATGAATGATAATAATAATAATAATAATAATAATAATAATAATAATAGAAACAGAAAAATATACAATCAATTTAAGGAAATAGGATAAAATCGAATTGAAAAAAAAGTAAATTAAGTAAATAATTTATTGATATAATAATAGAACATATGTACATAAATATTTATTTTAATAATAATAATAATAAAAATAATTAGAAAAGTCAAGACAAACTTTGCCACAAATGCACAGAAAAAAAGTTGTTTTGAATTGAAAATGAAAAAAGTAAAATAAAACTGCTAAATAAATAATTTTGTAAATAAAGTAAATTCATTATTGAATGCTTGAATGAAGTCTTGTTTGATAGTTTAAAGGTGTTTAAAAAGTCCTTACAAACAGATTTTAGAAATGTCACCTATAGAAATGTGTATCTGTTTTATATACATATTTCTAAAACATTTATAGTTGAGGATGAGAAAAACACTTATTTTTTCTCTGATTCCGATTCCATTTCCTGTGGGCATTTCATTTTAAATTCACACTCATAATTCTTAAATTCAGAATTTTGCTCAATCCTGGTCAGAAGTCATGGTTTGAATGGTTTACATGAAAGTCAGCCTCTGCTGGTCGATTCTGTAACTACACCAGTATGGAGGCAAAAACATCTTCCTCCATTGACAGTCAATACATTTTTTCCTGAAGAAAATGTTTAATTTTATTGTAGTAAATGTTTTCAGAAAGCATACATAGACTCCCTGTCTGCTGTCTTTGATGACAAATCACAGGATAGTTGACTCACATGGATCACATGGCATTTTCAGCTGATTTGCTGGCTCACAAAACCTGTATTCAGAACTGAGTGGTATTCAATCAAGATGGCAGCAAGCAGATTGTGTTCTTCAACCCTGGGCCACCAGTCAACCAACTGCATCAAGAGGAATGTTTTAGGAAGTGTGTGCCTCTGTGTCACAGGTTGTTGACACCTGAGGACACACACGACCTGTGCGGTTATTGGTTGGGAAAGGAGCATATGCGTTCAGTGCTTGAGAGTTCTGAATGTGCCCATTGTGGTAAATTCACAGTGAGAAAGCTCTGTTGTAGCTATTCTCGATGGATGTGGGACAAGCGTCTACGCCCCGCGGCTCAGGCCGCGCTGTTGCCAAGGCAAAGCGGAGGCTTCGGTTGTGGGGATCACAAGCTGGCCAAGGCACAAGCTGGCCAAGGAGTTTGAGAAAGGGTTGGGCTTGAGCGATCTATTTGATCAGGATCTGCTGTCTCTCGAGTCTTCTGATCCAGCAGACAGTTGTTGTTGGCATGTTGTTGGCACCATCCAGCCAAGAGGAAGCAAATGTGGTTTAAGAAGGCAAGGAAAGTGTGTACTAAGTCTTCTCAATCTGCCAGCCCTGCATGTGAGGAATTGCTGGATGTCATGGCCCTTACCACAGCCAGATTGGATCTGGCTTGGGGTCCTGAAAAACGGGAAGTTGCTTGTTGTAGGCTGGAAGAGTGCTTCCTGTTAGGCCATGTTCACCCTTACCCCATGAGCCTTCCATTCCTTCCCGACCTCTGAACTGGAGAAGTCGTGGAAGAAGCAATATTCAGCGCAGATTTATCTGTTTCATCATTTGTGGATTAACGATCATTTGAACTACCCTGTGGAGGAAACTATCTCTCCCAGGGTGAGTCATACTCTTTGAAAACTGCTGCCCTGCCTCCCCAGCTGCTTCAGACCATCTCGTGCTGCTAAAAGATCTGGATCAGGACCAGGGATTGTCCCCTGAAGCAGTTGCTGAACTACGCCGCACCATGGATCTAGCTCTCTGGGCCACTAAACAAACAGATGCTGCTATCAGTCACTCGATGCCAGCAATGGTGGTCATGGAGAGGCATCTGTGGCTGAACTTGGTGGACATCAGACAGAAAGAAAATAATTTTCTTCTCAGTGCCCCAGTCTCACCCTCAGAACTTTTTGGCACATCTGTCAAGTGGTTGGAAAGTTTAGAGAGGCGAGGGCGCAGGCGTCAGCATTCACGAAATACATCCCACACTGATCCAGATCCCGCACTTAAAGGGGTACTTCAGCACTGGGAAGATGAATGTGTATTTAATTATCCCTGCCCTACAAGGCCACTCCCAAAGCCACTGCTACTGGATCACTGGATCACTTACCCAGCGCGGCACCGCCCCTACCGTTGTTTTCATTTTCATAATAATACCATAATTTAGTTCAGTTAGAGAACAGACACTACAATTAAAAACTGAACGTGTCTGTTCAATATAATGTGAGTGAGCCGAGCGAGTGTCATGGGGGTGGAAGCACAATCATTCGAATATACTACCGGGTTTCTACTTATACAAAGTTTAATGCTAATCGCTGAAGTAACCCTTTAAAGCCTCTGGGGGTTCTGGCCTGCCACAGTACAAGGTCCGGAGGCAGGGCCAGAGGAAGAGCGCAGTGGAGGAAAGACACGATGAAGAAGAGACAAGATCTCAGGGAAGTGATTAATAAGGAGCACTTATGAGAAATATCTCATGCTGATGAGAAATAACATCTCTCCTCTTTCCTTTATCTTCAGCCCCCAGTTATGAGATGACAACACTAACGAGTCAAGGAAGTTAAATTAGGGGGCGTCCCTCCTTGTTATCTGTCTCTTACAATAGTAAGGACAAAGAAAAAGAATAGGTGCTAACTTTTTTAAGGTCCTAGAGAATTATTTTACCTAGAGCAGGGTCTGATTTGCCTCCCCAGATTTTAAGGGTCTTAAAGTAAGGCTACAGACTCCCCTGTGGCTCTCAGGGTTGAGCCTCTCTCCACTCAAGGCTTCCTGTTGGAGAGGTAGCATTATCAGTGAAGGTAGCTGCTGTGGAAAAAAAAAAGACAGCCTGGCTCCCTTTGGTAAGCTGCCATTTGAGTCCTAGAATTGAGTGAGGTGAGTACTTCCCCAGAAGTAGTGGCACTGCCTAGGTTGATAGTGGAATATTAAAGAAAGAAAAACTCCCTGTGGCAGGGCGTTTCCTGAGAACGGTGTCAGACAAGAAAAGGCTGTCACTGCCTGACCATTTTTTTCCATAGCTCTGCCACTGGGGCTAAATTAGCCCACTGGGGAGGAAAGAAGGTTCCAGTGAGACCGGGACTTTAACTGTTATAGAGGCATAGAAGCTAAGGGATCTTTTTTTTTTTTTTTTTTTTTTTTGGGAGATAATGACTTATGGAATGCTACCACTAGACGGTCTGTGTGCGTATGCGCCCTGGATGGAAGGAGTCAATGTATGCTATGCCTATTATGTTTCTGCATATTTTCACCTAGTGAGGCAGGCATCCCTGCGACATGGCCTAGTGGGTATTTGTTTCCCATAGGGTCCATCCAAGACGCAGTGTAGAGTTCTCATTCGAAAGGGAACAGCTCAGGTGTTAGTGAAGCCAGCAGGGGGGTGATCACTCTGTGGTCTGTGTGGGTCCTAACGCCCCCGGTATAGTGATGGGGACACTATACTGTCAAAAAGCAACATCCTTTGGATGAGACATTAAAACAAGTTCCAGACTCTTTGTGGTTATATAAAATCCCAGGATGTCCCACGAATAAGAGTAGGGGTGTAACCCCGGCATCCTACCCACATTTGCCCCTTGGCCTCATCCTCATATACTGATTGACTTTATCACTCTGTCTCCTCTCCACCAATCAGCTGGTGTGTGGTGGGCGTTCTGGTGCAATATGGCTGCCGTTGCATCATCCAGGTGGATGCTGCACATTGGTTGAGGAGATTCCCCCCTTCCATATGTAAAGCGCTTTGAGTACCTAGAAAAGTGCTATATAAAGGTAACAAATTAATTATTATTGGGTCTTCCTGCATGTTCAGACAAAGAAGTGTATGGCGTTTACTAGGAGTGCCTTCTTATACTTCTGGGCACACCGCTAACAAACTGTCGCCAAGTGTTTTCACACGTGACACCGGATACGATGATGGCGCACCCATAGTGTCATCCAGTGTCCCGTTCCTCTTCTCAGGAAACCACTGCATTCATCAGAGGTTATAACTAATAAACCTATCATCATTGCATCACTGCAAAAATTTAAAATGATAATGTAAACATGTTGCATCTGTCAATTCACTTGCTTGTGATGGTTTTAACGTTTCCAATATGGTGGATATGTTGATGTACTGTTGCTAATGAACTGCAATCTAGGTATTTAATATCTACTGCATGAACCCAAAAAGATGGACTTAGAACTGAACACAAGTACCCCAGATTTCAATGCATACTGTTAAATCCATTTATATTTTAGTTCAATAGCAGGACATTTACAGGTCCTTCTACAGTTCCTCTGAGGGCTTCAGTACCAGGACCATCTGCTCAATACAAAGCCAGAATTGTGATGCATTTATATTCATTACTCCATAGTTCAGAGGCAAAAGTACTCGTGATGAGTTTTAACATATTAATCAATGACTCTTTTATTGGCATTTCTCTCTGACCTTAAAGCATGTGAACTCAGGATTCACATGACTTTCTGTACATTCACCTTACATCTTTATCTAAGTCTTTGTGAAATTCTCTGAGGCAACTAATGGATGTCTTTCCAGGATATATGTTGATCTTAAGTTACAGTTCGATTCACCTACACACAGACAAAAAGGGTGTCAAAATTGTACCATTAGAGGTACACTTAAAAGGACATCTTTTTGCTCCTAAAAGGTGCATATTAGTACCTTGAGTACAAATACGTACCTTAAGGTACTACTATGAACCTTTTTGTGGTATAAAGATGCCATTTTAAGGGTACTGACACAGTGACAAGCTGTTGTACCCCTAAATGTACAATTTTGACACTTTTTTTCCCTCTGTGTGTATAAACAGGGAATGTGCTGAAATAGTCAACAGATATATAGTATGATGACATCTGGTTTAAGCATTAATGTAAAAGTTTTTATGTAAATATCTTAACCTCTATTTTTATGCAGCCTTATTATTTTTTATTAAATTATCCTAAATGCTTGTCAATTGAGCATAACTGAATATGAAACCTGGAATATTCCTTTAAACCTAACCTAAACTTGACTCATTTGAAATCGTAATTTCCAAAGGAAAGGTATAGCTCTTATATAGACCTGAGGCCGTATTCACAAAACATTTTATCTCCCCACAAAGAGTTTCTCCTAAATTGGCAAGTTAGGAGCTACTTTTAGCCTTAAGATGTTTTGTGAATACGGCCCCTGGTGCATATTTCTACAGTAAAGTAGAAGACTATGGTGTGTACCGGTGATGAAGGCCTCGAGCATGAGGCCCAGCAGCATCTGCAGGGCGAGCAGCGCTATGGCGGTTGGACAGTCAGCGTTGGGGTACATGGTGCCGTACCCAATGGTCAGCTGCGTCTCGAGGGCAAAAGAGAAGGCTGCGGTGAAGCCCGTCACGTGTTTGACGCACAGCACATGGCCGGGCGGTGGGGAGTCGTGGTCGAGAACATCCAGGTCTCCGTTGACACGAGCGAGCAGGTACCACAACACTGCGAACAGCAGCCAGTGAAGCAGGAAGGATCCGCAGAACGCCAGCACCACCCATCGCCACCGCAAAGCCAGCCACGTCCCCCACATGTCCCGCAGGGCACCGAACCACGTTTCTCTGTAGCCTGGGGCATTGCCTTGCATCAGGCTCCGTCCGTCCTTGTTGACCAGTCGCTGGCGATGAGTTTTGGCCATCAGGGGGCACGAGACAGCCTTTTGGTCACTGATGGTGCTTGTCATGGTGATGGAAAGTTGGCAAGCGGCTGGCACCTGGAAAGGTGAGCAAAGAGCACCTGATATCAGCTACACATTTCTACAAATTTACATATGAAAATCTGATGTTCTTCAAGGGATAGTAAAACCTCCAAAAAAATTCAAATTCTGTCTGTCATCATCATTCACTTCTCCATTAGAGCTCTTAAATGTCATTTGCAGATTAAAAATGGTGCCAGATTTGATGCAATTAATAGAAATCTGTGTTGGTTCTTAACAAGCAAGTTCTATCTAATGTACGGAATGAAGATTGATTGGAGATTTTTAGTTAATATCAGCCTAAATTTCTGTTTCTGTTATTTCATGTTATTGTTAACTAAAAGTGCTCATTTTCATATTTGGTATGTGAAATAAGGCTAAAATGAATTGAAAAATAAATATTAGATGAAAAAACTAACCTCGAAAAATTTACATTTAGAAAATTAGAAAGATTGCCTGGGTAACTAACTCAAATTTGTTTAAATTGAAGTATGAAAATTACTAAAACTGATTACTAAATTACTAAAATGAATTAAAGCTTATTATATAAAATAATTATAAATATAAAATAATTGTATATTTTATAATATAAAAAGTAATAAAAATGACAAAAGCAAATTTAACTAAAGTTTACTAAATTGTAAACTAAATTAAAAAAGGCTCCTTTTGGGTTTAGAAGTACATGAGGCATGATAATGTCAGATTTTCGGGTGAATTATTCCTTTAACATCTCAATAAGAAATCTGCCATTTCAACTGCCAGATGATTTAATTGCTGATGTTTCTCAGTGGGGTGTGTGTGTGGAAGGGACAGCAGGAATGTGTGTTTAATCCACTCTTTTTTTCCCGCTGTCTCTCTCTCTCTCTCTACCGGACGACTGCAAGTAATTAGTCTGACACTAAAAAGCAAAGCACTGAAATAATAATAAAAAAGAAAAAAAAGAACTCCAGTAGCACATTGTGTCACATTGATTAATGATATTAAATTGTGTGCTAGAGAAACAGATGAAGAATAGTGTTCCAGTCCCTTGTATAACAAGTAAAATGTGTCAGTAAATATTATGCAGGCACACGAAATGTAAGTGCTTGAGCGTGTTTGGATGCCAGCGCTTGAGGTTAAACTGTAAAGAAGAGGAGAGTATCACATTTTAATTTATCAAATGTTAACTTGCCCTCCGGTTTCTCTCCTGGTGAGGAGAGAAAATGTTCCACTTCAGGATGTTTTCCTGATGGTGGAAAATTACTTTTGTGAAGATGGGTCAAATATGCTTGAAATCGTTTCAAATTTTAACATATTGACAACTTGCTAGATTTGATCTTATAGCATGACCTGACCTGACCTTGGTCCCTTCCTGGGAATAAACTGGGATTCCGGACCTAAAATGTTGTGGTGTTTCTGGTGACCATATGACAGGATGACACTTTCAGAGACCCTTTTGCAATATTATACATTAATTTATTTACTAGGACAATATGTACTATAGTTAAAAAGTATGGGGTCAGTAAGATATAATAATACAAAATAAATGCTGTTATTTTTTAACTTTCTATTCATCAAAGAATCATGAAAAAGCATAACTTTTTCAACACTGATAATAATAAGAAATGCTTCTTGAGTATCAAATCATCATATTAGAATGATTTCCTAACGCTCAAAATACTTAATTGGTTTAAGAAGGACAAACTTAAATTAAACAAATAAGTTCAGTTAAATGAACTGTTATGAGTATTTAGGACTTTCATTTTCTTTTGCTTCACAGCACTGACATCTTTCAAGTAAACTGAACTGTTTCATTGTTTTGAGTTTTATGAACGAATTTCCTTCCATTTAGACTAACTTAAGTTTAACTGAAACTGGGCTGGGATTTTTATTTCCCAGCATGCTTTGCCCATGACACTTTCGAAGGGAGAGTAAATGCTAAAATTAAGTGTTATATAATGTTATTTGTGCAAGATTAATGCTAAGTGAGATGTAGTAGTGATTAATGGTTTGTTATGCTAGTTTAGAAGAGTTTCTGTTAATGTGGGTTTTGGGGAGTCACCATCATGGTGATGAGTGGCACATGCAGTTTGACAGCAGGTAATGTTAGTATGTTTTAAGTTGCTGTTTGTTATAGTTAGCAAAATATTTATGTTGAGATAACCTGATAATTTTAAGTTAAATGTATAAATTAGTGTACTCAAGTTAAGAACAATAAAAAGGTATGAGTACAAAATAAAAATCTTACTTAAAATTTGAGTTTCTTAACTAAAAAAACAAAAAACAACTCATTAGGGTTTACAATGAAGTAAATATCTAATTTGATTTTCAAGAACGTAAAATAAAAAGTTAATTACCTAAATATTTTATGTTAATTGCTATCAAAATGTATGAGTTAGCTAACTCAGTACTTAAAGTTAGGAGCAATTAACATGCAATAACTAATAATCATAACTCAAAAAAATGTATGTAACTGATTACCTCAAATTGGTTTACAGTGCACGACACTGAAGACTGGAGTAATGAAGCTGAAAATTCATAGGAATAAATTACATTAAAAAAAAAAAAATTATATATATATATATATATATATATATATATATATATATATATATATATATATATATATATATATATATATATATATATATAAGAACATGTATTCTAAATTGCGATAATATTTCACAATATCAAATTAATGCGGCTTTGGTGAAAAATCAACATTTCTTTCAAAACATTAAAAAAGATATTACGGATGCCTACGGATACGAACTTTTTAAAATAAAAATATGAGTAAAATAATTAGCTTCATATCAGTTAATGTCTATGAGGAATGGGGGCGCATTTGGCAAAATGCTTCTTTAACTGAAGGTGCTAGAACACAGATCAAGTTCATTCTGGCCAATTTAACCCCAGGTCCCTCTCCAGGAAGTACACTTTTGATTAGACAAGGCCATGAATATTTCCTGTACATCATGAGAGAATTCATCACATGATAAATCACTGTAGACTGTGAAGTACATCTTATAGCTGTGTTCATGTCTGCTGTGCGTGTTATTCATGTGACCACGTCTGGCCACAGGACGAAAAAACACATCTCTCTTTATGTACTGTGTTCCACAGATTAACTCCTAGCTGATCATGTCAGCAATACATTTAGTGTAACACATTCTGTTTACATCTGATGCTACACTACTGCTCCCTATGAGTAAATGCCCTTCACTTACACAAACCCTGCAGATGTAAAATTAGTCATTGCCACTTAACCGTGTTGTTTATTAATAATAATCATTTATTTTATTGCAAATAGTAATGCTAATACTGGTCTTCGCTAGATTTCATTAGCTTGTGAATGATGGGCTTTCGGTCAATATTTACAGATAGGACTATGAAAGTTAGTGTGAAAATGTGCTTTTATAAGCATGCAAATGTTCATTCTTTCATTCTTTTCTTTTATACTAAAACAAATTTCATATCCAGGCATATTTATTTTTTACACAATGTGATTTTGACACATAATCATGATACAGGGCTTTTTACACATATTTCTGTTAAGTTTGTTATGTCTGGATATATCTGTTTGCTGTTATGTCTAGGTTAAACATTTACAATTTGATTTAAAAAGTTTGATTGAAATCTAAGTAAGGACATCATTTTCTTTGCATTTCAGGATTAGCTTTTCTAGCAGTTCTTTATGTCCCCCCCATTCATCAGTCATATCTTTGATTGACATCTCACTGGGCTCACTGCAATTATTAAGCTACCTCAATGACACCTCACCTTGTGAATGCTTACTTCGACACATGAGAAACAATAGCAAAACAATGAGTAGCTGGTTCCTGGATATAAGATTAACCTGGACCTTTGTGTTCAGTTTGTGTTCAGTTTCACCAGTTTCAGTTTTAGACCATCAGAGTGATGAGTAATGTAAGGATTGGTTTTTAGGTGGTTTTTGATTGGTTTAAAGTGGTTTTAGGGATAAGGCTATAATTAGGTAAAGGGTGGGTAAGTTTAAGGAAAGGGTTCAGGTTGGGAACTTATTTGTGATGGGTAGGGTTAGGGTAAGGAGCTAGAAAATGTCAATGAATGTCCTCACAAAGAGAGACATTCAAGAATGTGTGTGTTTTGTGTGATAGGTACAAAATGTCCCCACAGAGATGGAAATATCTGAAATCCTTGTGCTTATGGGAACATTTTTTGGTCCCCTTGAGGAAAACAGCTTATAAATCACAATATGTGATGTTTTTGAGAATGTAAAAATGCAGAAAGTTTTGTGTGATGGGTAGGTTTAGTGTAAGGAGCGAGAATACACAGTTTGTACAGTATAAAAACCATTACGTCTATGGAGAGTCCCCACAAAGATAGTGAACCAGATGTGTGTGTGTGTGTGTGAGTGTGAGATATGGTCGGCTTTGCTGTCAGTTACTGTAAGAACTGTAACTGCTGAACTTTAGCACATGCTATGCATGGCTTACTTATGTGAACTCCAAGATTAATTAGAATGGAAAAAAATGTGTTTTGTTTTGGTGACTTTAGTTACGAGTTTAACCAGAGATTTGGTCTGATTAAAACTGAGTGACTCTCCACTGCACACAGTTCAATGTGTCAGAGTGCAAATGAGTCTGGTGTGCTCATGGGTAAATGATTATTTCAAGTGTGTGTGTGTGTGTGTGTGTGTGTGTGATGAGAGTGAGGAAAGAGGGAGAAGAGAATAGAGAGAGATGTGGATATTCATAGGACATTTACCCTAAAAATCAACCTTGGAAGTACAAAACAAATGAATTTAAGTGTCCTTACCACTTTTTTGATGTGAAAAAAGCACACAAAACTATAAATACTACTAAAATAGTATATATGACTCCATATGATATCATAGCTGTGTGTGAGGAATACAGTGAAATACATAGTTTTTTTTTTTGTTTTTTGACTAAAAGCAATATTTGGTGTCAAATGAGTTTTGACAGAAAGGGAGACATACATTTCAGTCTTTATAGTCATATAGGCTACTTTTGTGTTGCTTGTCAGATGTTGTCTGTTGGGTTCCAGGGAAGAAGAAAAGTCATATTGGAATGACAATTTTTGCTTTGGGTGAACTATTCCTTTAAGACAAAAAAACCCATAGATGTCCCGAAATGCATCCTTGATGAATAAACAACGATTCACTAACACGCACATGCAAACACAAACACTACCCTGTGCTGATCTGGATGCTGATTTGTTTTCAATAGAGAGTTTGTCTTCAGAGACTGTGATTAGTCATGGTCACCCAAGGAAGAAATTCTATTTTTCTTTTCTTGCTATAAATCTTATCTAATAATCTCTATTAAAGCATAAAACATATCCAGTTTTACTCACCAAATTTCTCTTTTTGGGGTTTATTAAGGATTCCTCAGCGTTTTCCGACAAAGTGTGAAACTTTCTGAGAAGTTCCAGCGGGATCTAGATTGTGAGGAACTGTATATCCTTGGCCGGAGTGTAAAAACCAATCCAGATCCTTCTGTAGGAGACACCAAAGAGTCAGATGCACTGAGGAACTCCAACAAACACACACATACAATGAAGAGAGCCGGCCCTGAAACTCATTGGTCACATTACTCAGCATGTGGCCAATTAGGAGTGCTTTGGAGAGGAGGAGAACACCTAGAGTCACTTCTCTCTGTGTGTGTGTGTGTTTGTGTGATGAAAGGAACAGTACAGTAGCTTTTCTTTCTCACCCATCTTTCTGAAGCTGATTTGACTGCTAAACTTCTCACAACTACTGTTTCTCTTTCGGCTGAGGAGCGAAAACAGATTTTGTCCTTTCTTTATTGGTCAATGTGAGTGTTTCTGCACGAGTGCTTGTGTTAATGCCTACGTAATAGCTCTCATTTACAGGAAAGGGTCACAGCATTGCTGATGATTGGTTGATGGTTTTGTGATCACATTTATTTTAGTTCTTGGTTATGGTTCAAATGAGACATAGTGAGATTACTGGGGCTCCAAAGTCTCCATTTAATCTCAGTGGCGTCTTGGAGAAACAACTGAGATTTAAGAAATATAAGTTTGTGATTTTACTTTCCAGTGGGCAAGACCGCACTTGTAAAGTTGTAACCATACTCTATTAGGATTGCACTTTACTCAGCACTAAAATGCTAATAGCCTACATGATATTTCTGGTAATGATGTGAGGCTAATCGATAAATTTGCGAAGGAAAATAGCTGCTTGTGGGAAACTTTAGTGTTCTAACAGGACCAGCTTAACGAAATGAGAGCTCTACATAAAACAAAGCATTGACATGTCAGCAAATAAGTGTTTTATAGTGATTTATGAACAGCTTCCTCAGGCAGGCTCATCATTTTCTGTGACATGGCATTTGAATACAGAATGGTTGCATCACACATCATCAGTTCATTGCAATGATAAGGAATCCAAAGGTGTTCACTGTGAACTAGATAACAGATAACAGCTAGCTAGATTCTGTAGTTAGCTAAAGAGCAAGCAATGCTGTTAATTTACAACTGCCTTGTAGGCGAACATAGCAATTACATATTTATATATAAATATGTTCTATGTGCTCATTTATTTGTTGGATTGTCATACTTTCTCCATTTTCCCTAACATTTATTCATGATAAAATAATTTTTTCCTCTCTCGAGAGGAAATTTATGCCATTTACTCACCTTCGTGCGTTTAAAACCAGCATGACTTTCTTTCTTCTTTAGTACATCACAGGAAAACTCATCTTCCATGAAAGCATCAGTCATACAAAATACGTAGGAGTGAGTGAAAGATATTATTGTAAAACAAATAATTGCATACATTATGCTGTTCAAGAGTTCACATACCACATGTTGCCTCCTCAAGCATCAATGACCGTTCGCAGCCTTTGTGAAAGTTGTGCAGTCTCTCAATTGTCCCGAGACAAAGCTGGGCCTCAACATCTTTGAGAACTGTGGGCAGAACTCAGACGTGCAACGCATGCAAGGCACTAAAGAACTTGAATGACTCGCAGGTTTTTTTTGTCAACAGCAGTAATTTATGAACTTTACTGCTCATTCATGTAGTCAGAATATGTAAATGGATGTCTGAAAGATTTTGGGATATATGATCATCAGCTATGGGAAGTCAGTTTAGAGCTCAAGGAGGAATTACAAGTTAGAAATTTTGTTCTCTGTTAAGGGATTCATTAAAAAAAAAAATATTGTACAATATCACTATGTTGGCTTTTTTATTATGACTTTTCATGACAATTAAACACCTATATATTCTACATCCATCTTTTTAATAAAAAGAGATTTTATTACAAGAATGATAGACTAATGAAACTCATAATTGAGAATAATCATGATCATTGAGCACGCTTTACATGCACACGAATACACTGATAACTTCTTCCAATATATATATATATATATATATATATATTTTTTTTTTATTATTTATTTATTTATTTTTTTATAATCTGATTCACCGGTTTATGTGCAAATTAATAACATGGCAATTTCAAGACTGTATTAAAACAGGTTATTGCTTGGTGCGGTGGTGGTCAAAACATAAGCATCAATGAATTTCACTCAGAATATTCTATGTGTCATGTGAGTTAGATATTGGATATTAGATATTATTTACACTACATAATAGAAACACTAAAACTACGGTCTTATGGATCAGGGCATTAGGCATCATAGGCAACGTCAGTCCTGGAGGGCCGCTGTCCTGAAGAGTTTAACTCTAAAATAGCCAGATTTTTGAGAATGTGAGAGTTAATTCCCTTTATTCTTCCCTTTTTTTGAAAACATCTTAGGGACATGGCAGCCATCAGCCTTGCAAACCTGTTGGTAGACAACGCAGTGGACAGTCAAATTTGTATGCATTTGAACGATTTTTGCTAAATCGTACGTATTTGATGAGTTGCCAAATTCGTATGAATTCGTACAAATGACCTACCTCAAACCCCGCCCCTAAACCTAAACCCCTAAAAAAAAAACAAGCACGCTGCATGTACTAAAATAATTAGCAAAGAGACTAGAAAAGCTAAGCCTGGCTCCGCCCTCCTACGTACTTCTGCTCAATTTTCACTCCGTCTGGGATTGCGGTATATTTTCTGGTTTTCTCTGGTCAAATTTTGACCGGTCCAATCAGAGGGAGTGGCTGAGAATGATGACGTTGATGTTGTGTGCAAGTTTGAAATGACATCCGTCACGACCAAACATTAGCGATTGTTTATAGCAGATCCAGAGTGGCTCTGGGCAGATCCAATAGTTTTAAACTTCAACAGAGTACCTGACTTCAAGGAAGTTAACATTTTTCAATGGAGAGTGACCAGACTCTCTGTACAAATGAAATGTACGAGAGTCTGGTGGGATCAGGCTAGCTGAAGAGGGCACAGACGTTACTTTTTAATATAGTAAAATAGTCTTAATGTCTTTAGTCTTAAAAAATGTCTAACCACATACACTGCTTCAAGTCAGCCGCTGAGCAGTTCAGAAGTGGTTCTTTCCACCCAACTGGCAACTCGTTCAGACACAGGACACATCTCAAACATGGAACCAACATCATAAAGGGATGCACTCCTGCTTCCAAGGACAGATTTACCGCTATCCTCA
The DNA here is from genome assembly GCA_018749465.1 of Paracanthobrama guichenoti. NCBI lineage: Eukaryota > Metazoa > Chordata > Actinopteri > Cypriniformes > Gobionidae > Paracanthobrama > Paracanthobrama guichenoti. The sequence continues at coordinate 22,630,395 of CM031957.1, forward strand.
GGTGATTCAGGACCTCCCAGCTCAAACGGCAGGAAATTCTATGAAATTCCGATGAACAGTTTTCTCCTGGCCCATTTTGGTGTTACGAATGCGCTAAATATGGCACTGGGGGTACAACCCTTTGTCTTTCAGTTTTACAACTTGGTCTGACATTGCTGACTGGTGTCAGTGTTCCTCTGAGCAACAGTCAGAGCCTCTTTCAGGTCATCTTTCAACCTTTTCACATATTTGTCGTAATCAACGACGTCACAATCTCTCTCAACAGTGCCAAACCTTAGGTAGAATGGAGCCAGTGGACTTGTTCACGGTGCACAATTGTACGCAAAAGTCAGTGTCTGAAGCAGCTGTGTTACTTTTCTTTAGACCTTGGTGGCAGTGCTCTGACCATGTTGCCCAAGGTTCTATTGAACTGTTCAATAGTTCTATTCAACTGTTCATTTTCACGCTCTCGAGTGGGGCTCTACCTTCGGGTTCGAGTACTTGTACTGATGACACAGTGCTTGCTACACTTAACATACTGCGAGCATCGTGCTCCAACCCAACCCAAAAGAACCTTTGTCTTGCCAGGTGCATAGTTCTACCTTGGCCCTGGTGCCCTGCTTCATCATGGATGCCTGTTATCAAAGAAGATGATGTATTGACGTAAAACAGGACCCTGGACAGACAAGGATCATTCTGTCTCTTGAAGTTCATCTAACGAGAAGACTGGTAATGGGCATTGCCCAAGAGGCGGCTTGCTGGGTGTCTTGGGTGATCCAGGAGATTGCCGTGATTCCACTCCTGCTTTCCAGTCACTGTGACCCTCTAACACTGCAGACACCTCAGCACTGGTAAGCGAACAATGGCTTGGCGTTACACAAGAAGGACCTTCAGTGCTCTGGATACCAGCACTAAGTCAGAATGCATCCTGAACTGTTTTTCTCAAACTGCTCCGCTTCTTCAAGCAATGCACCATAAAGCCAATAACTCCAAGTGGTGAGCAGGATACTTGGCCTGAGTATGTGTAAGGGCCTTGCTAGCAAAATCAATTGGCCGGGCTCTAGTCTCACCCTCTGCAAACTGCGACAACACAGTGCCCAACCCATCCATGGACACGTCAGTAAACAAAACAAATAGGCGGCTGAAATCAGGATGTGTCAGTACAACGGAATCCATCAGAGCAGCTTTTAGCTGCTGGAAGGCCTTACTGTGCTCCTCCTCCCAGTCACTAGGTCTCAACTTCCTGAACACAGCAGCACCCTTCTCCGCATGCTTCTTGCCCCTCAGTGCGGCTATCAAAGCAAACAGGGGTTTCACAATATTGGAGCAAATTTGGATTAACCTCTGGTAAATACCATTACAAGGAACAATTTAATCATCCTTTGGAACGGGGTTACCCACCCTCCATCATCAAATCGGACTCTTCATAATTTTCTCTGTTTAAACATTTGATATATCATCTATGTTGTATTCTGAATAAAATATTGAAATTTGAAACTTCCACATCATTGCATTCTGTTTTTATTCACAATTAGTACAGTGTCCAAACTTTTTTGGAATCAGGTTTGTACACTGATTTTTTTGACGAATAGGCATCCATAGGTCACATAGTTGCTGTGTAACATTGTCACAACCAGCATTGACAGGAGTGGAAGACTCCACAGTTGGAACAGTCACAGAATCATAGGCCAACATGTGTGGTTTTCTGACTTTAGGCACACCTACCCCCAATAGCCCTTGACACCTGCCAATGTCAAACAACAATAAAAAAAAACATACACAAGTAAAAATAACCACAGTTATCATACGCTTCTACAAGCAGAGATGACAGAAACAAAAAAAAAAAAGGGAAAAAGTCCAATGTGCGCGTGCCTAGTTTGTGAAGCAAGATAGTTAAGTTCAGTTACTGTCAATGTCCAGACACTACCACCAAAACGTCAACGATGAAGATTCTTCGGCCGTCGCTATCAGAAGTGTTGTGATCCCATGTTGAACCCCAGCGATCAGCTGCAGCAGATCTGGTGCATCTGGGTCACGCCACCAAATTATTTAGCATGTCTGGACCGGACACCCTCACACACAAGGACCACACAACCAGTGTTTAAAAAAAAAAAAAACCCTGTTACAGATAAAGATCAGTTGATCAACGGGGCATCGGCTTCTCTCTCTCTCTCTCTCTCTCTCTCTCTCTCTCTCTCTCTCTCTCTCTCTCTCTCTCTCTGTACAAACAGAGAGTTTCACGAGAGAGAAGCAACAGTGCATGTGCTCATTGGTTTCGTGCACAAGTAGATTGTAGCAATCACATGTCACACAAGGGAAAACCCCGGAGGTGTTCCACCGATGATGCTCCTTCCCTAAACAATGAAGAAAAGTTCCTCTACTTTAACATTATATTCTCATGTACAATAATGTGAACAAAATTTTGAACAAAAGTTCATTAAACTCTTCTGTTTACAAAACAGAAAAAATTAAACATTAGTGTAAACAGTAAATGAAAGAAACTAATATAGATGGAAAAAAACACATAAGTCAAATAATTAACACAAGTTACAATACGTTACAGTGACGTTTATCTCAAATCGGGCAAATTTTTTAACCAGTATGCACTGCTTCAAGTCAGACGTTGATCGGCCTGTGCAGTGCTACATGAAGTCGAAACAAGCCTAATATTTGAATGCGATGAACTGGTAATCACGACTTCAGAAGTGGGAGGTAGGAAATTTCCAACCGCATGTGAAAGCAGCATAAGTAACAAATTTCGCTTTGCTCTGAAAAAACAAAACAAAAATTTCAGCTCAATATCTCTAAATCTATTTCTATAAGACAAATAGCTATGTAAAGGTTTAGATTTCCCGGCAGCCATCACACAGCACAAATAGCATCACATTGAATGGTAAAATGAAGGGCTTGTTATAATTTTTTTTTAATTTGCGCTCAAAAAAGTATTACAAGTTATAAAAAAGTACAGATTTTTATAGCGACTTCTGCATAATTTGTTTAGTCTTGACGCAGTTACACACAGTTAATGTAGACAGTTAGCGTGTTCTCAGCAACATATTTACAATGTCTTAGCCTACAAGATCTTTTTAAAATCCATTTCCACAATTTGCTCATTTCTAACCGTTGTGTATGCACAAAACAGGCCCTGGAAGAGGCGGACGCCCCTTCCTACGCATAAGTTGTGATTTATAAAAACAAACTTGACAGGAAAATTTGCACACCTGTATGCAAATTCTGACCCATTCATACGAACATTTTGGAGACAGAGCAGTTTGGCCACACCAATGGTGAGCTGAGGGACTGACAGCAGATGAAGGAAAACCATTTTAAATCCTCATTGTGAGTCCTAATCATAAATACAGAAACATGCATGTTCAAAATAACTGTTTAAATAAATAAAATAATGATTTAAACTCAGTTTTTCTAGCTATTGTGCGTACGCACACTTCTAGGATGGAATCCATGGAAAGTTTTATACATGAGGCCCCAGATGATATGGATACTGAAGACCATAAGCAGGTAATGTATTGTGACAATATTATTATTATTATTATTATTTAGGACTGCAAATCATTATGGACTGCAGAAATTTTTGCAGTACATGTTTTGAATATTCATATTCGTCCAGTATGGCACTGGGCATCACAATAATGACAAAACTATAATAAATGAAATTTAATGTACAATGAAAAAAAACTGCATTTAATTGGTGTTTTTATTTGTGTCACTATTTGCTGCCATCATCATTCACAGGGCTTGGGGATTTCCGCATAAGCACCCGCCCATTTGTGAAGTCCAGGCTACTTGTGGCATAAGTCCCTCCCACTTGGAGGTGAGGTCCTCCCATTTGGAGTGATACACTTGGGTGTACTTGCTTAAATAAGCTGACAGAACACAGCCCCATACTGATGATTACACGACTGGCGAAAAATGTTGGCGTAGAATTGGCTAGGTGGCGCTGTCACAAAAAACTAGGGTCCTAGAAATGTGGTCCTAGAACTGCAGCCCAGCCTCTGGTATTGCAGGAATATATAATATTGGCAAAATCTGGATAATGGCAAAATCTGTCGATCGGTTTATTCTTAAACCGTTTATGATCTTTCGCCGATAAAGGAAAACAGATTAATGCGTTTACATGACTACACGCATTGTCATCTTATTAGAAACATGCATGTAAACACACTCACTGAGAATAACAAAGGTAAAACATTCATATAGCATTTGTTATTTAAATTATACTGGTTTTAATCTTTTAAAAAATCTTGGTTGCTGGACTTATTGCCTATTACAGTAAATATAGACTAATGAAAAGTATCACTGAGAATAATCATGGTCATTGAGAATAACAAGGTAAAACATCCAGACACATTAAGTGCCGGGAACATGTGCTTAATTGGGAAAAACTGTCACATAATCTATTGAATGTGAGTAGGTGATGACGATGACAATGATGATAATAATTAGAAGTAGATGGCAGGCAGACATATATCAGTCATTATTCACTATTAAATATTTTATTTGATTGTTGTGCAATAGGTTTCACATAACATTTTTAAGCATAAATAAGAAGTCATTTGTTTTGTTTTCATTGTCTACCAGGAGATGGCGCACTGTAGCCACAAACCAAATCTAACCAATAGTCAATCTGTACTAGAGGAACTGTGGTTAATAAACACTCTCCCTTCACTGTCACTTATTGCCCCCACACAACAAATGTTTCACAGACGCTCTAAAGCACATATTGCATCATTTTAGCAGAGACAAATGTGTGAATACACACACATACCAATGAAAAGACGGTCAGAATGAAGAAAGTTCAGAGGATGAACTTTTTTTTTTTTTGCTCGCTGTCTGATAACTGCAAATTATGTTCAGTTATATTCTGCATACACAAGAATATATAGAATATATATTCTGTATATAGGCAGATATACACAAAAATGCTCATTTTGATTTAGAAAAAACCTTGATTTGAAATGATTTGAGAACAGTAAATGGACTTGAAGATGTTGAAATCTAAAGCTATTAGAAGATTATAACTATAATTAGATTAAGACTATATAATTATATAACTTAAAATCAATAATTCATGTTGACACTGGCCATGTGTTTGGTTTCACTTTTGGCCAAATCAAATTAATTTGGGGTTATAGTTTAACATATATTTGTGTTAATGTTAACATTCTGATTACGGTTGTTGAAACTTATAGTCCACTGTCCCAGCTTGTGTTTGCCACTAGATATGAGGCTTATCAAACTCATTTCCTCATCATATTCCTCTTATACATCACAGGCCTCTGTATGTGTGTGTGGATGTTAAATAAACCCAGAGGACAAATTATTGCTCGGTGGCTCTTTCAAAGCTCAAATGGAGATTTTTATTTTGTTTTAACTTTGTCTCAGATGTTTCTCCTAAAATTCCTCATGCAAAATAAAATTAGCTACAAAATAAGACAGTTGATGACTTACAGAATGAATATGGAAATGAATGAGGATACCAGCTCAAATAATTTTGCCTTGGAAGATTTGATGAGAAAAGTTTTGTGTTTTAATATTGAAGTTTATATTTTATTGGAATCTCATTTGATTCAAAACTTTGGCGAATCTGAGCGCACTTTGAGATGTTTTTGAGATGTCTGATCTTTTTGGTTCTTTTTCTCTAGAGAGAACCCCCCCTCCCTCCATTTGCTCAGATGCAAAGTAGCATGTGATGCAAAGTCTGAGTAGCATTTGCCTGCTTCCTGAGATATAGTGTACACATGCTTGACAAGAACAATTACAAATTCCTAATCCAGTGAAAATGCAAATATAGTCAGTTGACTTGTCCGCGCGCACGCACACACACACACACACACACACACACACACACACACACACACACACACACACACACACACACACACACACACACACACACACACACACACACACACACACACAGAGGCTGGTTTTGTTTTAGCTTCGTTCTACTGTTACTGTGAAACCAGGTCACAACACAGAAGGAACACTGTCCGACCGAGAGCGAGAAAGACTGAGACGAAGAGAAAGAGAATAAGAGAATGTGAGAAAAACAAGGAATTGAAAAAAAAAGAAAGAAAAAAAAATTCAAAAAATGTCAGTGAGCCAAAGAGAGAATGGAAAGAGAGATCAGCTCCGACAACTAGAATGTAAACCAATAGAAATGTACAAAGTAAAGAAGATCTTTGTCGTTGTCTGAGAAAAATGATGTGAGCACTCAATGCTAGGGTGTTGCTAGTGGTTGCTTATGTGTTTTGAGTTGTTTTTAGTGCTTTGCTATGAGGTTGCTAAGGTGCTCTGGGTGATTAATAGGGTGTTCTAGATGGTTGCTTATTGAGGTCAAAAGAGCCTCTATATTATTCAGTCTTAAGAACAGTCTTACCAACACAGGCAGAAAGTGGTAACACTATAATAACTATAAGTAACTACATTTCAACTTATTTCATTAACCCAACAGTTTACTAACACTCTAATGAGAATTAGTTGACATGTAGTTGGAAATTCATGAAAGTTAGTTGCCATGAGGTTGCAAAGTTACTTATAGGTAACAGAATGTCTAAAGTGGATCATTGAAATAAAATGTAACCCATTAAGCCAAGGAGTAATTTACTCTTACTTTTTTATTCAAATTAGTCCAATCTACGTTTTTATGTAACTTACTTTGTTTCACGTAGCTTGTTTTGAAATGCTTTTATTTTGTACAAAATGGCACTGAGTCACACTTGTGGTGTTCCCAAAATGACCAGCCTACAAAAAAATTGCTTATAAATCATTCATTATGCTATATTATAACCAAATATTGATTCAATCTTTTTGTCAACTTATTTTCTTTCAAGTACAATCACTCTGTACCATTTAGTACAAAATAAAAGCATTTCAAAACAAACGTCCTGGTTAAACATTAAAGTAGACTAGTATGATAAACTATCAATTTGTTCATATTTTATTTAATATTGCCAAAATATTAAAAAGGTGCATGAGCTCATCAATTAGGCCTATGATTAATCAGTTTGAAAAAGAAATACTAAACCAGTCCTAAAAGAAAGAAAAATTGACAAAAAAATTTAATCCAATATTTGGTGACAATACAGCATAACAAGTGATTTATACGTTTTTGTTTTGTTTTTGTAGGCCAGTCATTTTTGACCAGAAACACCACAAATGTTATAGGGTTTTCAACACAACACAAGGGTTAAATAAATGACTAGATGACTAACTTTTAAATTAGTTTAAGCAGATTGTGCAACTGCCACCTGGTCTCTGTGTCTCAGGTATCCCCTTCAATGTCAATCTATTGTAATGTCTGAAGAATGACAGACAAGGGAGGCTCTGTTTCTGAACTTTAATCGGAACAAAGATGAATACACTGTCAAACAAGCGCAACTGTCTAACTCCCTTTGTTAACCCTATCACGCAAAACAAAACAGCAATTTCACAACTATGAAGAGTCTGTGCGCTACACTATAGTAATTTTTGCCTGTTTTATTGTCTGCCTCAGCTAGATAAAGATAGCAGACCTTGCCTCAACAAGCTGCTCACAAACCCATTAACCGTAATGCACTTTACAGTGCATGCACGTTCAATGTACAGTGTACTTACTGATGAATATACTGAGTAATGTAAGGTAACAACATGGGCTAAGGTTAGGTTTAGGGGTAGGTTTAGGGTTATTACCCAGTTAGTGTCATTACTACAATAAGTACACAGTATATGTACATGCAAAACAAGACTGTAAAACCCGAAACCCTCCCTTTCGAAAGGGAACTCGCACTGGTGAAACGCTATGGGGGACGAGAATGAAGCGCTTGTAAAATCACGGCAATCCTATTGGCCGGCGACAGCCATGACATCATACTAGTGCGACCCAGAAGTATAAAAGGGGCACCTAGAGAACATGACATGGAAGAACGTCTCAGGTTACGACTGTATCCCTGGTTCCCTGAGAACAGGGAACATGACATTGTATCTTTTTGCCATGCTTCAGGGCTGCCTGCGTTGTCCCTTTAGACAAAGAAATGGATGACATGTTCTCTAAGCTCCCCTTTTATACTTCCGGGTCGCAGTAGTATGACGTCATGGCTGCCGCTGGCCAATAGTATTGCTGTGATTTTACAAGTGCTTTAGTCATCAGTCACGCTGGGGCGTAGTGCTTCCCCATAGTGCTTTGACGCAATGTCTTGTTACCTGTTCTCAGGGAACCAGGGTTATCGGAACCGATGTTCTCTTCCGCGTCTTTTTGCACTTGAACAAGCAAACACAAGCAAAAATATGTCAAAATATTCTTGTAAGCGCTGTCGGTTATGTCTTAAATGAACGTAAGCAGTTGACAAAGAAAATGAATGTGTAACAGTATATTGGATCTGTGCAGCTCTTAAAGTGACAGCAGCCTAAATTTCCTGCTGCATTCTATAATAACATTAATCAAACAACACAAGACAGAGAAAACTCACTCGCTGTTCTCGACTGAATAACTTTTGTAATGTAATAAACTATATTTGAAATGTCTATTTTATTTTTAATAAATAAATATCTTTGTTCAGTTGTATTTATTTCTGTGATTGCTAATTTGTTTACTTGTCTTTAGTAATGCTTGAAATGTATATTAGTTAGGCTTAATTGTTTTTGTCTATGGTTTAAACCATAGACAAAAGATCCTTAATAAGTGTTCTTTACCATGTTTGATTTTTTGTGAAATGTATAATGATATATATATATATATATATATATATATATATATATATATATATTTTTTTTTTTTTTTTTTATACCTACTATATTTCAAGAGAGGAGTCGCTTCATTCTGTCTGAAAATGTTTGTCTGGCCATCTTGTGCAACGTTTTCCCCCAATTCTAGCTGCATGCAGAATTGTTCAGGGAGGTCAGTTATTTTTTCAGTGTGTTCATGAAACATTATTAACAAATGTCAAGTGTGCCAGTCTGTTTCCTGTTCACAAGACCGATTCAGATGCTTCTGCTCACTAGAAAACATTCCGACAGGTTTGTTTAATCTTTAAAAACTAGTTAACATTTGCTTACAGGTCTTGTCTCGAGGAGCAGAATGACTTGCATGTTGATGATTAAGAGTCTCTGGCATTGTTTGAGTTGAATGGGCCTCGTCTGCCGCCACAGGAGCCGACCTCTAAAGTAGGTTCTTTAAATAGGTATCCAGACGTGATGGGATTCCCAAGAGGGTCGAAACGGGAACGTCGCCTCCTTAGTGACCACTGACACTTTTTCTGATGATGACTCGACTCATCTGATGGAAAGAGAGAGATAGAGAAGGCGAGATAAAAAAGGAGGGGTTGGGTAATCATTCCTCTGTTGGGGTCAGGAGGTTTATTGGTCTAAAATTACTAATTCTACTTGAACAGAGCTGCACCAAATGTTCTGCATATACAGAAATCAAGAAGATGTGGAAAAGGACACATTTTCCTTCAAGCAATTCAATCCTCAGAATTCATTGGGACTTTGTGTGTGTGTGTTTTTGCTGAGACATAGACAGTTCTGGCATTGTTTGCACATTCAATAAAAGGAGTGAATCACCAAGTAAGCATAACACACCATAAAACACACACACACACACACACACACACACACACACACACACACACACACACACACACACACACACACACACTAAGTCTCTGACTTGCAATTAAAAAGTGAATCTGATGCCCGTTTCCTTTCATATGCCCACTCTGTTTATGTGCGTGTGTGTGTGAGAGAGAGGGAAAGAGTGAAAGAGTTTTTAAGGATAGTTCAACTCTGTTCTGCTTGACCAGGTCTGACTAGTCATTCTGTCATCTACCACACGTAGACAGCAGAACAGAGAACAGTGTCTCTTTCTGTTTGCAGTTACAGAGAGAATAGTTGCGTCACTAACTCATGGTTTTGACCCATCAATTATAGCACCATTGCTTCCCAGAAGAAAAACAGTATTCCTCAGAAGTTTCTCTTTCATATCTGATGTAACATCAAATACGTTTCAGTTAGATATCAACTTTGTCTGAGATTTTTTTTTTCTTAGGCTAAATAAAAATATAAACAAATGAGACTTAAATTAATATGACTAGTATAGCTAAATTATTTTTGTCTGGAAAAATGTTAAATGTTTGAGCCAACACGTTCTCACACCCAACTCGTCACATATTGATGGCAGGATCATAATTTCAGCGATTAAAACATTAAGATCAACTCTGTTCTTTACTTAAATATCGTATGACATCAGAAGTCTTGGAATGCAACATGAGTTAATACCTTTATACTGTTTTTGGTCAGTTTTTGCAATAAATACGGGTGACTGTACTTTTATTTGCCTGTTAATGTTACGTGTTTTATATTGTTTAGAAGTGGGTAGGTTTGGGTTAGTTGCTCCAATATATAAAAGTAGCTTATACATATTTATAAAATCTACTTCTACAAATGCAAAGAATTAAACACGTCTTGATCTGACGCAAACAACGGAAATCAATGGAGTACCCCTGCATGTCGAATTTTTTTTTAAATTATGTGGAGGGGTCCTGACCAAGCGTCAAGCGTCAGTTGGGAGTGAGAACTGTGCATATTATTCCATATTTGGTAGATTTCTGCTCTTTCTCCAATGCTTTATTAGTCATCATTTTTTTCCACTCACACTGTGCTCCATCATCATCATCCCTAATTTATTTGTTTATTGTTCTATGTCTACCTTGTAATGGCCTTGAATAGGTTTGTTGTATCCTTGTGGGTTTTGAGCAAGTGAGCGTATACAGTATTGTGCAAGAGAGAGAGAGAGAGAGAGAGAGAGAGAGAGAGAGAGAGAGAGAGAGAGAGAGAGAGAGAGAGAGAGAGAGAGAGAGAGAGAGAGAGAGAGAGAGAGAGAGAGAGAGAGAGAGAGAGAGAGAGAGAAATAATCCCTAAAGAGGAGGGGAGAGCAAAAATATTTGAATTTGTTTAGGAATGTGAACCAAAAAGCTAGACAATTCCTGAGCTGGAGAAGCAGCAATTTGTCAAACAGGGACGGAAAGCATCTGGTACTGATGGAGAGCAGATTAATGTAGTCCAACACTTTGGCCTATGGGTAATGTAGTACCTATTGAGTTTTATTTTTGGATGTGAAGAGAAAAATGAGTAAGACTCAAAAAGGAAGTCATAGAATAGTTTCCAAAGTGGTTGAAGTGGGAATTGTGTTAACGTGCCAACTCTGCTCTTTTTGTTTAGTTGGGCTGAAAATTTTTTTTTCCTCATCTCTGAGCCTATTTACACTTAATGTGTCTTAATCGTTTGAATTGCTTTGCACATTTTTGGCATGCACATAAAAGTCTCTCTAAAATGGATAAAAGTATGATCATTCCTACTATTCCCGAGGTATGTTCAAATATAACAGAGTTCATTTTAGTAATGATGCTAATGCTGTTTGGGATAAGAAAAGTTTACGTACATGGACAGCCTGAAAACACGATTTCATCTTTTTAAAGGTGCTGTATGTAAGTTTTTTTACTTTAATAAAGCTTAAAAATACCATAATATGCTTGCAGATATTTAAGAAACATGCTAAATTCACCTACTTGTTTCTCAGAAAAGCAATGCTATAGCCAGTTATTCTACTTTGAAATGTGCGTTCCGTATCAGAATGCACTCAAAAAAATTATTCAGGCCCTTCATAGATATGACACATTTAAATTCTGTTCACTTTACTTAAACATATCTAATTTTGTCACAACTTAATTTAATTGTGTTCAATCAACCTAATATATTTAAAACTGAAGTTTACTTAATTAAGTTGTGTTAAAACTATATGAAATATTTGTGTTGACATAACTAACTGGGCAGTGGATCTGTAGTTCCCAGCATGCTTTGTAAGGGACTCCATTAGGAGAGTAAATTTAGAGATTACTATGCTAATGTCAGGAGTGACACATCTTTTCTTCATACATTGTGTATGATGATGAATGAAACTGCTTATAATTGATTTTCGAATTAAATGTTTTAATTTAAGTTTGACAAGTATAAAAAGTCATGTTAAAAGTGTATAAATAGCATTTAAACTGCATTTAATAAAATTTAGTTGGACCAACTCAATTACATTTCATTGCATGAATTAGTTTTTATGAGTTGAGGCTACACATATTTATTGGATGGAAAACCTGCCCTCAATTAAATTGAGTTTGTCCAATGAGTTCTTTTTTTGAGTGTGTCTGTTTTTGTTTTGGTCTGTGTGAAACTGCAGTTGATAGAAAACATAGTATAGTGCAGCAGCCATGGATGCCAGCAAGCAACTGGGTCAAAGAACCCAGATTCTGCCTGACCTAAAAAGCCTCAGAGAGCATAATAAAATGCTGATAAATCAATGAATTAACATACAGTGTGGTTTTCATTGTGCTTGCTCCTGTTGCGTGTCCTAAAGCTGGCAACCCGCGTGAGCGTCGAGTCTGAGGAGGAGGGGGTGGGGAAACAACAATCTCCAATATTTTGAATTTGGACTTGAGATGCATTAAAGGTGCAGTATGTATACTGCACCTTTAATGCATCTCAAGTGCTGTTTGTTTTTGTTCATCTAATTCTTATTATTCACTGTTTTCTGAGAAAAACAAGGGGGTTTTGTTCCTCTTTTGCTTGTCTTTCTATTATTCATTTTCATGTTTTTTGTATTGTGTCAGTGGCCATGCATGCTTAAGTGCAAGAGAGAGTGATTGAGGGAATCCAGATCTGGTTTCCGAGGCTTCTTTTTTCCTGTATAAAACTTTAAAGGGTTTGTTGCATTATTCACTACTTCAACCACAGGACATACACGCACAAACCACTGACAGCCTGCTTCTTTTTCTGCCTTTGTGTGTGTGTGTGTGTGTGTGTGTGGGAGTGTGTTTTGGTTCACTGAATGTTATAAGCGATGTTTGACTTTAATGGCTGTAGTGGGAGAGTGTGTGGTGATTTAACAGGACTTGGGGGAGTATTTGGCTGAGCATGGTCAGTCTGCTGGATATTATTATGAACTTCTGGCAAGTAGTTATGAAGTTGAATCACATTTGACAGTGAAAGATGGTCTTTAGAAATCCACCAGGATATTCACATGTTCACAGCATGCGCTCACATACTGGCAGGAGTAAGCTTAATTCATTCTCTGTTGTCATTAGTTCCATGGTAGCAAATCTGCGTCCAGTGAAACTTTACATTCCACATTCAAAAGTAGAATAATTTACCTTACAGGATGATTATTGGATGCACTGTTTATTACAGAATAAACATATAACTTAAAGAGGTGAAAGTGTAAGTAAATTGGAGAAAAGGGGAAAGAGAAGGTGGGAAATGTCTGGCACTTATTTGAGTGTCACTGTTGGATCAGTAAACACCCAGGCCCAGCTGTACTCCCACATCACTGTGTTAAAACACACACACACACACACACACACACACACACACACACACACACACACACACACACACACACACACACACACACACACACTGGAAAAGGAGTCCTGCTTGCGTTAGTTTAAGAGTTGAATATGTTAAACTGTAAATTGTATACATTCATGTAAAAGGCAAGCCACATATTCACACTTCAACATCAATTACTTACAATGCAAATGACAAAAAAAAAAAAAAAAATTCATACTTGTGACTTTGCACTATTTCAGTTTGGTTTGTTATAATCTAAATCAAATGATGCTGAGTTACACAACTGGGTGCAATGAGCACAAAATCTCTGTGGGTTTTGTGTGTGTCTGGGAATTAACTGAAGAACAGAGCAGCATAATTTTTGTAGACATGACCTTCTATCTCGCTCTTTCTCATTTTTAATGTGGTAGAATAATTGAATTATTGAACGCCCTCTGTCTCATTCTCGGCTATTTATAGAGAGATGCTCAAGGCAGAATTTTGTATCCGACTACTTTACTAATGGCAATCTAACATGTAGTGTCACAATTGCTGCCGTACGCCACATTTTAAACTGCTGTGACTGTACTTCATATTCATGATTGTTTTCACACTGGTTTAATATTGCATTTGCTGCGCTGCAAATGTATACATTCATATACTAGCAACACTGCTTCACACGTACTGGAAACGATTCAGTGTCAAGTCATGAAAAGAAAAACAAAGGTGGGTGTTTTTGTTCTAATAGTCCTCAAGTTTAGTTCACAGACATCAGAAACTGCCGCTTCAATTACAGATGGTGTATGGTATGTGCTAGTGTTTTTTTTTTTTTTGCACAGATGAACAGCTCTAAGGAATTCTGTGGGCGTCGTATGGATTGCTGGTTGTCATGCTTCCTGTTGGAGCCGTTGCTGTGGCAGCAGAGCTTTCCCAGGCGATTTGGCAAGCATCTCTGAGCCTGACCGATTGATTGGTGGAAAACTGTCAGCCTGTAGGCTTTTACTGATGATGTCATCATTATTGATCTGTCTGTGGGCTGAAATGAAACTAAATAGAAAGCTTCTTTTCTTCTTATGCATGTGAAAGCATTGACAGCAGGGAGTGTTGAGCGATGCAGCACAGTGTTGTTTATGAACAGATGCTTGCACAGTAAATAGTTTGGGTTTTTGGAAGTTAACGGTATGAATTTCCAAATAATATAGAGAATTATTTTTTATATTCAACAAGACAATACATTTTACAGTATTGTTAATCAGTTTTCATAAAGAATCTAGAAAAATCTACCTATAATTTGCAGTGAAATCAGTAAAGCATATTCGTATGTATTCAAGACGATTTATCTAAACCCCAAGTGACGGGTAGATTTAGGGGCGGGGTTAGGGGTAGGCTAACTAGGTAGGCAAATTAGCCACTTTCATAAAATACGTACGAATTGCCATGAAATCGGGTTGGAATGACACATCAAATTTGATTATATTTTATCTAAATAATGTTATATCCCCCTTATTTGTGTTATTTACATTTTTGTTAACACTAAGCACATCTAGTATGTTTAGCCAAAAATAATGTTAATAAAACACAGAAAGATTATGTTATTGTTCCTTAATTGCCATTAGCACAATATTTTTCTACCATTACATATTTTACTTAGGCCTATAGATTATTTTTAAATCATTTTCTGCTAAGCATCTGGTGGAGGCAAAAAGAAAAAAAAAAATCTGGCTTTAAAATCATTGCAAGTCACTCTAAATAAAGGACAAAGATATTAAGTAAACACTGAGATTCTCCACGATTTGCTTACTTTTCTCGTTGATGTATGCCACTCTTGTCTCCTTTTTTTACCAGCTGCTCCCCTGGTGTTACAGTATCTTGACACAAAGATTTCTTTGTGCTCCAAGCAGTCACAAAGTGCTCTGAGTTTCGGCATCAAGTTCTCTCATCAGGGAAGAACAACAAGAGCACATCCCAGATACCTACCAATCATTGAAAACTGTTAAATCAACATGCCGTTATCAACATCTCATCATCAACAACTCATTTTGCATATTGTTTTTTATATTGAAACAACGTTAAAATCCTGTCCATAGATCAACAGATTTTCCCTACATTCAAAGCACTTTCCAAAATTGCCAAATATGTGCATGGGTTTATTCGAATTAAAGGGAGGCAAAAAGGATCAGCTTGCAGTGACACCTTTCATAAGGAAAATTTCCGAGGCCAAGTGACTCGAAAAAGTTTTTTTTTTGTTCTGGCTGAGGGGTGGGATTGATAATTTAATGGTGAGCAGAGCCTGGACTACTGACACTCGTGACAGCAACACACACGCAGGCTGCCTGCTGCCTCCGGCTGACTAACGAGTCACTTTGCCACCCAGTCAGTAGGCTAGGCTAAACTACGAACTTTGTTTCGGACAGCCTAGCAAGATAGCAACACAGAACGCAGGTAGGACTAACGCTAGGTGCAGCGGCGTTGGTGCCGGTGTTCACCGGCAGTCATTAGAAATAGCGGTGCTGTGTTAATAGGTTGTTTGGACGTGACTTTATTATTAATGTATTAATTATTATTATTAATTTGCATGTGACGTCACTGTAGCGCGAAACGCAGATGGAGGGCAGGAAGCGATTTTCTACATGGGAATCACTATAGGAATCACTAACACAAACTCAAAATGCCTATGCTTTGCGTCATTTTTTCTTCCTCAAATCAATCAAACAGAGAAACCACAAAGAGTTTTTATCGTTTACGTTAGTTTTATCACTTTACTTTAAAAGTTTTGCTTCTGCTGATACTTAATACGGACATTGGTTAAATTGGTTAAACTGGTTGGTTGGTTGGCAAATTGGTTGACTTGGTTAAATATTCACATTCTTCTTGGTATCGTTTGCAGTGAAGAACATATATTTTATTTCATTGCATGTTCATTTGATGTTTTCACTGAAGTTTTGAAGAATTCAGATGTTGATCTGGTTACCGTAAAACAGTGTCACGCTGGGCACTCGCCGCTGCTTCAGCCATCATTATATGGTAGAAATGTGTCCAAATAAAAATGTGTTCAACAAGCTTACAGAAGTCTGTCTATTTCTTTGTTGGAAAGATGTAAATATAACTGAAGCTTATTGTTGTCATGGTAAATATTCACTTTTTCATATGGCCACGCAGGAGAATCGGAGATGGTCACATTCAACAGACAGACACAGACACACTGTATTCTTTTTAAAATATGTATTTCAACAAATGACAACCAAAATAACATCTATGGAAGCTTGTGAATAGTTTTGAAGTGGCTGTGGGCAAGTTCTGCTAATTCACAAGCCGAGTGAGAATCATACTCGCAAATGTAATGTTAATTAAATTATAAGTACAGAACTTTCAAAAGCACTGTAATTATTTTGAATGACATTCAGTACGTTTAATCAGTGACATTATTACTAGATTTGCTATCCGGCGTTACCGTCACATCCTCAACCTTTGTTTTTACACGTAGAAAAGCAGAAAAGTGTATTACATTGTCCAGTTTTCCACCTTTCCTATGGCAATTCTCGATGCAACATGAATGACTTACAATGGTGACATTTTTCACAATTATGAGTCGACAGAAAATCAAAATAACCTAAACTCACTAGCAGGGGGGTATTCCAGAAAGCAAGGTTAACTTACTGTCACATATA
Organism: Paracanthobrama guichenoti; assembly: GCA_018749465.1. NCBI lineage: Eukaryota > Metazoa > Chordata > Actinopteri > Cypriniformes > Gobionidae > Paracanthobrama > Paracanthobrama guichenoti. The sequence continues at coordinate 22,647,416 of CM031957.1, forward strand.
CCTTGAATTCTTGGTTGATTAACCCAAACCTTGCTTACTCGAGGTATGCTGGTTCCAAAAACAAGTTCAGACAACTTAGAGTATGTTAACACACAAGACATTCTCAACAGAGCAACAAATCGATGATTCACCATGGAAACAGACACTAAGAAGAAGCGCGCCATTCTTCTTCTTTTGTTTAATGGCGAGTTACATAACTACTTAGTGCACATCGCCACCTATTTGGTGGTTATGCAATAATTTTCACTGTCTTCATTTAATAAGTAATCTTTATTCACTGAGACTAATGATTATATTGTTTGTTTGATGCTAATTAATTGAATGCAGAGCCATGTGTGAGATGACAGTAACATAAATAATAAATATATTTTAATTGAACTAACATTTAAACTTATTTTTTATTCTAATTCTTTAGAATATATAATATTGTATATTATATAACTGAAACAAATTTGGTTATATTAATAACTATATTCATTATATAAAACACATCTGAATACCTCTTAAGCAAACTAACCCTGGATCATGAGCTGCAGGTTATGTTCAGAGAGTGATGTTGCCATAGTTACTTACATACTCTGAAAGTTACCTCCGTTTTTGGAAGCGAAAGTTGAGGTTATCTCTTAAACATACCCGGGTATGTCACATAACCTGCTTTCTGAAATACCCCCCAGAAAGGCAGCGCGATATAAACAAACCAGACCAGAACTCAACACGGCGTAACGGCAGCTTCACATTCTCTATATCAACCGTCTAGATGGCAGGCAAGTCTTCAAATTCAGTACAAAAATCGTGCCTCTTCATAACACAAGGATCACGTCCAACATATGTTGTGATTTTCTGTTTATAGCTTTCTAAACCAGCACATTACGGACTTTCCTCCATCTTGTCCATTCTGTTTTTCACTTCGTGCCCTCCATCTGAATTTTGCGTGTCATCAGAACCACGTGACTGCAAACAAGCTATAGATTTCACGACATACAACCTCCCCTAATGTATCTGCCTACTTAGCAATTGGTATAATGGTACAGACATGTATTTCGAGCTAGCTATCACACAAACAGACTTTTTACTAGGTCTGTACCAGGTAACCTGGCGGAGGCGAACCACTATAACCATCAGCGCGAAGTTACATTAATTTTGGCAGATTTTGACACATTGGTTTAACAAAATCTATTTCAGTGACTGCAACACTGCGACGGTTACGACATTAACCATCATAGTAACGAGTAACAGTATTGATTTGGTACAATTCATTCATATTGAACATTAAGCAAGCTTACCTGATCGTATGGATCCCAAGCAGCGTTGGGTAAGTAATTAGTTACTGTAATTTAATTAATTTTCCCTTGAAAAAGTAAACTAAGGGATTACTCTTATTTTTTTTGTGTAATTTAATCACAGTTACTTCACAAGTAATTGAACTAAATACTGTGTATAGACTGTAGAACTATTATATATAATAGTGGAATTAACATCAACATTTAAAGTTTAACTTTAAAATGCATGTTTTTATCTATCCTTCTCACATTTGTAATACGTTGGTCAGTTAATAAGAATAATTGTAGTTTTTAGATGTAGTTTTATATTTATTTGAATGAATTGAAAGAGCCATGTCTATCCTTGAATCACTTAACTCGAGGTTGATGTAGGATTTGGAAAGTAATTAGGTAAGTAATAAAGGTAATTAAATACTTTTTGGAGAGAGTAATTTGTGCAGTAATCTAATTACACTATTGAAGATGTTACTTTTTTGAGTAACTTACCCAACACTGGTCCCAAGGGTCCAGAAATGAGCTGTGTCCGGTGCAGTACATGTTGGTCTACCACCCATTGATGTCCAACTATATATCGATGCATTTTCAATCATATTTCCTGGTCAACTATATGTTGATGACTTTTCAACACATTGGCAATAGCCCGGTAAACCAAATATCAATGCTTAATCAATCATAAAGATAACTATAGATCAGTGTTGTTGCTATCAACATTAATGTCAGGTTTCATCGATATATGCTATGGTGATTAAATTTTTTTGCATTGAAATTTCAATATTAACCATAATGATTCAGATGGAAAATCAATATTTATTCAATGTTGGCTTGCTGTCTGGGAAAAACGGATTATAACGTTACTTCTTGCTCTCCTCCAATGCCACCGGGGCAAACAGAAAGAGGGAGGGAGGGAAGACAGGTGTGCTCAGTCTGTAATGAACTCCGTATTATAGGATCACAGTAAGACAGGCATGGATTACGTCTGTTTTCATTAGTATTAACAGCATTGCTTGTGTCTCTAATAAAAGGACCAAGACTGTGAAAGCTTTTGGGACTGTTCCTCAAGCTGCAGGACGTGGTTTCTGCATTCTTGTAAGGGCATGTTAAAATCTACCTTTTCTGTCATAGCGGTACATTTCGCCACTTGAAGCTCTCTTTATCGGTCACTCGCTCCCCTTTTCCCGTTTCCTTCAGAACCAATCGGTCGTTAGCGGGAGGAGTCCCACCAGTGGACCTGAGGGACGCGGATAGCAGTGTTTCACGAGTTCGGCGGAGCGTTTGACGACTCCGAGGCTCCGTGGTCCGGTGGGGGGCTTATCGGGGTTGTCGACTCCGGTACAAGCGAGCGACATGCTCCCTCCTCAGAGAATCGCGGGCCGAGAGCGGAGAGCATTTTACTGGCGGTCCACCTCACCATGGACCACGTAAGTGAACTCTTTTTCACAATATAGATGCTTCATTATAAGTTTTTCCTCAGAAAGACTCTTACTTACCGTCTCCGTAGTGGGGAATTGTGAGTTTGAGTTACATTTAAACGACCGTGTCGTGTAAGAGCGTGACAGTATTATGTTCCCGCCGGATGCTCGAGCTGCTCTGGCTTAACGATCGCCTCTCTCTCCATCTCGCATGCACGAGTGTGATGAATTATTCCGCGCGAGAAGTGTGATATCAGCGCGCGGTCCTCCTGAAATTCCTCACCGCTCAGTTAATTGGGTTTCAACGAACCGAGTCGAGTTTCATTCTGTCTCTTTCAAATGGGAATGTCAGAGAATTGTTACGTTTTCAAGTTGCTCGAATGTGTTTAATCCGCTAGAAATGTATGTTTGTGAATAGCCTACAGTTTGTGTTTAAAAAAGTGTGGGTTTATATTACAGTTCCTTCATATCAAAACCATACTTTAGTTCTGTTATAGATTCACAGTCTATTACTTTAGCCTATGTCTGCTCGAGAGAAAACAGTTCAACTTCAGCTTTACATTAAAGGAATCATGTTACTATTAGTTAGATTTACAATAGCAAGTGAATTACACTTCAAAATTGAAAAAGATATTGAGACACATTTGAGTTTCTCAGATTCCCATATAGCTATAACCTTTCAAGCGTAGGCCTATAGCCAGTTCTCGAAGGAACTTACAAGATAAAATCCATAAGTTTTAAATAAAATCCAATATGCTCATCATAAAATAAAGATTCTGAGGCACTTGAAACAGGTTGCTAGTGTACACAATACAAAAGCAGCCTGGAGGTTCACCAGAAATCTATCACTGCCAAATTACTTAAAGTGACATGGAAAGTGTGATCTAAAGTGTTACCTTTTATTGTTTACTTTTTATTTATAATATTTAATACATTGTCAGTGGTGTTCTGAAATGAGGCAATAAGTCCTCCTTTTTATATATCAAATGTAAATTATTGTCCCAGCTACACTTAATGTTGTCACATTTTCCTGGTTAAATAAACAATACCTTACATAAAAAAATAAATAAAAAAATAAATAAAAAAAAATCAAATGCAATTCTAAATCCAAAACATCTAAACATCTCTCTTTTTTTTTTTTTTTTTTTTTTTTTTTACATTTAAATCAAAATAATAACTAAAGGCAGTAATAATTTAAACAAAATATTTTATTTGTGAAATAATGTTTAGCTGTTCTTTTAATAGTCAAGTTATTTTTGGATCATCAGTCAAAGCTCACTGTCACAGACACCTTTAATTTAACCAAGCCCATTGCTCTCTAAAAAAACCATCAGTCATTATGTTTTCAGACCAAAGTTTGATTTTGACGTGACATAAGCGGTCATATTTAAGTGGGTGAGTGGCATAATTTTGTTCATTCAGAATGATTCATGAACGCATGAAAACAAGAGGTGGGATTGATCGCACAAACCAATCTTATACAATAATAGCACAATTGAGGCATTGTCTCCTCTCATGTGACTTTCCCCCATTCATTCTTAATTACACCCCATCAAACCCACCGTGCACTTTAGGGGGTCTGATAAAAGTCATGCGAGGCAAGCCTCCTTCTGTAACTTTACCTACAGGTAACTTTACCTACAGTGTTACTTTAGAAAAAACAAGTGATTTATACATTTTTAATGTCACATTTTGTAATGTTTGTATTGTTTTATTTTTGTAATATTAATTATTTTCTCATCCAATTTTTTGAGGAGGCACTGCCTCCCTTGCCTCCTTGGAGGAAACGCCCCTGTCCAATCTGCATATAAGCTAAAGGAATGCTTCACTTGCATGTAAAGTCTGTTGAAGCAACAGGCTTCAACCTGATGTTTATGTTAAGATATTACGTTTGTGGTCAATGAATGTGTAATTTGATAAATTATCTTAGGAAAGATGCTTTATTTTATTCACCTCTATGACTTATAGAATTATTATGGAACACCAGTGTGTTTTCTGTGCATATGTGGTATAAATGTAACAAAAGAAGAGGCTGAACTCTCTATTCCAGATGTTTCTGTGGCCTGAGGAAACGTGAGTGGTTTTGTTAAAGAGTTTTAATTTTTTCCTCATGTCTGCATGTTTTTCTGTTTCTGTCTGTGTGACCACAGCCGTCACCAAATCATTGTTATGTAAAAAAACAATGACCGTATTGTGTTCTTTAGTTCAAAACATGTTGATTATATTCAGCACTACAAAAACAAAACTTAAAAATATTATAAGTGTTTATGTTCAGGCCATTGCTTAGAATGTTTTAACTATGCATGTTCATGAGTTCATAATCTTTTAAAGATATAAATACAGGCTGTGCTCATTAGGAGTTCAAACATGCCATAAATGTTTAAATATGTTTACCTCACACTTTTTTATTCATCTTTTGATAAATTAAACGCACATGTTTCTTGCAGCAGACTTTAATTGCAAACTCAATTTAATGCAGTCAGCAGGGCCAGCCCAAGCCTTTATGGGGCCCTAAGCAGAATTTAATTTGGGGGCCCCTCAGTACGATTGACTATTGTCAATTCTTGATAATAATTGCACACCCATTATCAATTTTATTAGTTGTAGCTGTGTTGCTTACATCATGTCTGCCTGTCACGTTTTTACCCTTAATGTTTACACAACTGTTTTCAACATTGATAATAATCATAAATGTTTCTTGAGCAGCAAATCATCATTAGAATGATTTCTGAAGGATCATGTGACACTGAAGATTGGAGGAATGATGCTGAAAATACAGCTTTGATCACAGGAACACATTACAATTTACTTGATATTCTCATAGAAAACAGCTATTTTAAATTGCAATACTATTTCACAATATTACTGTTTTTACTGTATTTTTGATCAAATAAATGCAGCCTTGGTGAGCAGAAGAGACTTCTTTCAAAAACAAGAAATGTTGGTGGTTTTCTTTCAAACATTAATCAGAGCTTTTATTTTGTCGGAAACACGCAGGAAGACATTAATGCTTTTATTTGTTGACAACAGATTTATAAATGATTCTCATTACGAATTTGGGATTGCTTTTTGGGAAGAACGAATTTGCATTCCCAAATGATAATTTTGAGCGACTCAAACATATAGCACTTGCAGAGAAGCATTTACTGTGAACAGAAACTGAAAGCTATGTTGTAGTAGCCTAGAAATCTAGACGCAGCCAGGGCATCTAGCAACTCTCCGTTGGCTTATGAGCTTGAAAAACCAAACTCTAGTCAGGCCAATCACATCGTGTATAGAGTCGGTGGGCAGGCTTAACATAATGACGGCAGAGTTGTGGTGGTTCTGCGTGCTACTTGAAGCTACTTAAGCTACTTAAGCTTTTCTTTGAGAAAAGATCAAAGAATGGCAAAAAAGGAAGATGTGTTCGGAGTTTTGCTGACTGGATACGGTAAAAGTTTACTCTATCAACTAGCTCTGCTTCACCTTCTTCGCTGCTCTGGTTGGTTGTAGCCATTTATAACCGTTTATCCCGGTGTCATGAGAAATCCTGTCCCACTGTGAAATAGTGTCGCCGCGAGCTTGTGCAGCGCTGTCAGAATCAATCCGTGCATGTATTAGACAACTTAACATTTTGCAGTTTATTTAGTAGCTAATTGTTTAAGGTCATTTCGCGATTTTTTTAAACATCATAAAGTAACATGCAGCAACAAGTCATTTCATGTGCTCTTGGGGGCCCCCTGGTGGCAGCCGCTTAGTTCGCTTAAGCCTTGGGCTGGTTTTGGCAGTCAGTATGGTTTGTTAGGGATAACTGTTTAGGACCCAAGACCAGATTATGAAGAATGAAGACCAAGAGTGCAATTAATTAAAGAAAAAATTACTGAAGAATAGTTTGCAATTTCATCAGCAGAAGCCAGCTTCAAGTCTCACAAGGAGTTTGTAGGCCGTGCTCTCTGTATACATACAATTTCTCAACACAATTATACTCTTTTCAAGGTCTAGCTACGTCATTACTGCAGGTTGAATGATTCTGATTGTCTAAGAGAAAATAGTTAGTCATGGTCAGTTAATCAGATGCAAGTCTGTTCACTTGTTGATGCTATCACTCCGGAATTAGGAATGTAGTCCAGAATACATGCTGAAAACATACTGCCGCAATCTCCCAAGGATGCCCGTTGTACACCTCCAATATTGATCTGTAACACAGAATACTACACACATACACAGATACAGTTTCTTCAAGGTTGGAGTTGGTTAAGTGTCTGAAACAACATAGTTCTCCAAAAAATAAAGAAAACATGTTCTTCTCCTCAGAGAAAAGTACAGGCAATATTCATCTTTATTCTTTAGTGTTTCAGCAAAAGGAAATAATATAAATGAAAGACAAATCCATATTTCATCTCTGGAAGCCGGGCTGAATGAGTAAGCACTGCTACTGCACTCCTGGCATAGGCCAGACCCTCAGTCACTCCTCAGACGTCAAATACAAACTTTAGGGAACATATGAAAAGAATGATAAACTAGAAGAAATAATTGAAATCATCTTAATATGGTGGATTTCAGAATCCACCCCTTTCAGGTTCGTATAAAGCTTTCTTTCACATTTTTGTAAGGAAATCTTTTATTGTTTTATCTATGAAATCCACTTTCAAACAGGATCTCAATTCGGACGACAACATTTTATGTATTGTAAGCTAACGCATGAACCTTAAACTGGATCTATTGTGCCTTGCGTTGAAAATTTAATTAGGCAAAGAGGTAGCCATTTGTCATATTTTAAAATGTTTAAATGAAGCTGTCAAAGTTATGTTACCACAGCTTTTACAATGTACAGTTACAATGCTTTTGCATTCTGTTGCCTGAATATAATTTGTACTGCATTTCATGAATTGACTTGGATCTTGAACAGTTTTGCTGGAGTTAAGAACTTCATGACTGCTGTTCCAGCATAGTGTGGTTTCCTTGGTTAGAGGCAACACATTCTCTCTCTCTCTTTGTGTGTGTGTGTGTGTGTGTGTGTGTGTATGACTTGATGAAAATGCAGTCAATGACAGCAGCAGTCTAATTTTAACTTTGCAACATCTGTAATTAATTTATGCTGATCTGTAACATGACTCAAACCAAGCGATTTATGCTGTGGCCAAGTAAAAACACAGAAGGGGGCAAGAAGGGGGCAAGAAGGGGGAGAAAAAGAGAAAGAGGAGAGAATTACATTGCTTACTCATGCCCTCTAAGGAACGTATCAGGTTACTTGTGTAACCTATGCTCTCTGAATAGGGAACGAGATGCTGCGTAGGGATTCCAGCACTGAGCCCACAAGGCAGTTAACTGGATCCACAGCATGAGCTGAGCACCATGACTAGAACGTTGACTGGAATCTCCCAGGGAGGGGAGTCCAGAAGGAGAACCAACTCCGAGAACCACGTCTGGGATGGCCAGAACGGTGCTACAAGCAGGAGACTGACTCCGCTCTCTCTCGGAGTCAGTTCCCTTCCTTTCTGTCCTTCAATCCGTGCAGACGTGTTTTTCTCTCTGCTCCCTGCTGGCTCTCGCGCTGTTTTGTTTTGTCTAGTGTTTCGTCTCTTCTCTTCTCTGACTGCTGCTTTGCTGGACTCCTGAAAATACTGAAATGGAATTGATTAACTGGTCAATCAGCGCGATCGACAAGATTTTCTCACTAAGGAAGGGTGCCCGGGAGAACCCACCTGCCCGGACGGGACCTTTGCCGCAGAGTGCGTGAGGGACGCATGGAACAACTGGCAAGTCCTGTGCCTGGAGGCTCTGTCCGTGGAGGATGCGGAAGATTTATACATGATTGGATTATTGATGGCGGGTTCCTATTCTTTGGCTTTGGGATTGCCCTGACCTATCGGAAGATTGGTAAGACAGCTGCAAGCAAATTCACCCAGCCGCTGTCTGTGGAAATTAAAGAATGCTTCGGGGTTGTGTGTGACCGTCTGAAGGAATTAGATCAGAAAGTGATAGGAATTGAGAACTGAACCGTAACAACGCAGTCCGGACTGCGGATACGCAGGGTAGAGTGGGCTCTATCGGGGTCAGATCGGTGAACTTTACGGACTGTAACCGGTCTGGCCATGAGGCTGGACGTAATGTCTAGGAAACTGCACAGACCGGACGCGAATGCTGAGGACCAGATCTGATTGATTGATTATGATCCGGACAAATTACGAAGATCATCAAATGGATTAAAAAAATAATAAATTGTATTTGCCTGACCTAATCAACTAGCCCAACGAACCTCACTTGGTCCCTATCTCTCGGTTGGGATTTCAGCCTGACAGCTTTTGTCTGCTATCTTTCCCTGTGCACTGCCTTATCTCCCTTCAAGGACAAACCATAGAACTGAACTCAAAAACATCTGAAGTTATGGCTAACATTCTCACACAACACAATCTCAGACTCACTCGCACCATACATACCTGACCTTCCCTCCCCGTTCCATCCGTCTGCCTGTCTGTTATCTATCTCCTCTCCCACTCCATACAAAAAATCCCACCACGTGACCACGTGTACTGTGTCATGTTTATGTTTATGTTTATGTTTTGTTGTGTTTGCTATGTAATGCTTGCTAAATTGCATTCTTGTATTTCTGGAGAGCGTAGGGCGGCGCCTGAATAATCGGCTGCGGCCCGGAGGCTTGCTCCAAACTTCATTTCGTTATACTGTACTTGTACATGTGTAATGACGAATAAACTTCAACTTCAACTTCAACTCACTCTGTACAGAACCGCCGGAATCAGCTTGATGGCGAAAATGCATAGAGCTTCAACCTCGGCCAGGGATAACAAACCCATTCACTCCCAGCGGTGCTGGGGGGCTCAGAGAAAACCAGAGCGGGCACTGGGACGACTCCTTCGACGTGAATAGGTCCACCTCTGCTCTGCCAAACATCTCCCAAATCTGGGCTATCGTTTGCGGGTTCAGCATCCATTCCCCCGATCTGAGTTTCTGCCTCAACAGAAAGTCTGCTGCGAGGTTCTGGATCCCGGGGACATAGACCGCCCTAAGAAATAGGAATTTGCCCTGGGCCCACAGGAGGAGACAACGATTATGCCTGTCCAGGGTGCGCGACTGTGAGCCCCCTTGGCGATTCACATAAGACACCACCGCCATGTTGTCCATCCTGACAATGACATGATGTCCCTTGAGAAAAGGGAGAAAGTGCCGAAGGGCTAAAAAGACAGATCTCAGCTATAGGCAGTTTATATGCCAAGCTAGAACTTCCCCCGTCCAGACTCCGCATGCTGGCCTGCCCTCGAACACCGCACCCCAGCCGGTCAGAGAGGTCAGATGATTACGACGGAAAACAGCCCCCATATTGACCCCTCTTTGAAGAAAAAGAGGATCTCGCCACACTGACAGAGCTCGGGAACAACCGTGTGACACTCTCAGTAGGCAAAGGGCCGATCCTGTCGATCGGGCCCCCCAAGAGCTTCATCCACCAAAGGAAGGGTCTCATGTGAAGCAGTCCCAGAGGAAGCACCGGGGAAGCTGTGGCCATAAGACCTAGAAGCCTGTGAGAGGTCCCCACAGAGATGGTCAAGCCTGAAGCGGGCCAGACATGCAACTAGACTGGAAATCCGGGCAGGAGCCAGATGGGCCTGCATCAAAACGGAATCCAGATAGACCCCTATGAAGACGGTCTGTTGGGACGGTATGAGAACACTCTTGTCGGTGTTCACTCTTAAGCCAAGAGACTGAACGTGGCAAAGCACAATATCTTTGTGACAAGTCGCCAGCTCCCTGGACTGGGCCAGGAGGAGCCAATCATCCAGATAGTTAAGTATACGGATGCCCTGGAGCCTCAGCGGGGCCAGAACAGCATCCATACACTTCGTGAAAGTTCTCGCCGCTAGGGCAAGGCCAAAAGGAAGCACCTTGTACTGAAAAACCTTCCCTCCAAAGGCAAATCTGAGGAACTTCCTGTGTCGCCAAAAGACCTGAATATGAAAATATGCATTCTTCAGGTATATATATCTTAACAAACCAGTTCCCCGCATACACCTGATCAATGAGAGACTTCAGTGTTAACATCTTGAACTTCCCTTTGAAGAGGGAGAAGTTAAGATGATGAAGGTCTAAAATAGGCCACAGATCGCCATCCTTCTTCGTAACCAGGAAGTAATGGCTGAAAAACCCCTGTTCCATGTCCGTAGAAGGAATTTATTCGCCCCCTTGAGGAGGAGGGAAGAAAACTCCTGCTGTAGCACAGGAGCCTCTGAGGCGCTGTTTACTACAGTTTGGAAGACCCCGTTGAAACGGGGGGGTTGCGTCAGAACTGAAGCGTGTAGCCTGACAGAATCGTGCGGAGAACCCAGGGTGACTCCCCTGGCAGACGTTTCCACTTGTGAAAGAAATGAGACAAGGGAAGCTGAGTGGTGTGGTGCAGCAACATACCTGAGCTAGGGTGTCGAGCTGGTCCTCAGTGGGGGATGTGTTCAGCCGCAAAGGAAAGCACCTGTCGTCCTGATGCGGAGTGGATGATGCCACGATCTGAGTGGAAAACAGTAACGACTCGAAGGAGCCAGAGCAGGGGGCTTCCCAAACCGTGGTAGGTGGGGGATGACCTGCGAGAAGGACACTCTCTGGGCTGGGAAGGAGAGAGGTTAGAGGATTCCCTAACCCTGCTAGGCATGAACTGCCTGAAAGCAGCCGACTGGGACTTGGCGGCTCTAAACTTGTCAACTACAGTGTTGACAGCTTCACCGAACAATCCGGACTGAGATATTGGAGTGTCCAAAAGGAAAACCCTCTCCTTATCACAGATTTCCATGAGGTTGAGCCAAAGGTGGCGCTCTGCAGCCACCGAGCCAGCCATACGCGCCCGACGGCACGCGCCTTCGTCCATCTCCTTCAGAATGTCCGTTTGGTAGGCTTGGAGAATGGCTATGGTATGTAGGGCCATGCCAGCCTGACCAGCCGCAATATAGGACCGATCAAAGCAGAAGTGGTTCTACAGGGTTTTGAGGGAAGGAGAGGGCGAGACTTCCATGAGGAAGCAGAAGGCGAAAGATGAGTGATCTTCAACCGCAGGAATGGAGGAATAGCCCTGCTCCACAGAACCAACGAGGTTGGTGAAGTCAGTGGCTGCCGCGTTAGTCAAGCGAGTGGAGAAAAGCTGTTTCCGTGATCTGGAAATTTCATTATGAAGATTGCTGAAAAATGGCAGCTTCCTTCTTGCTGGTCGGGAGCCAGGACCACTTAAAAATCTCTCATTGAGTTTAGATGACTGTGACTCGCGGGGTTTGTCTGGCCAGTCAATCGCGAGTTTCTCAGTGGAGCGCGAAAGCACATCAATAAGCACAGAATAGGCCGCAGAAGGCCACGCTTCCTGGCTGCTAGGCGAGAGAGCGTCATCCATAGAAACAGGCCCAAAATCCTCAGAGTCAGACGCTGTAGTAAACACAACATCATCTAGCCCAAAAGAAACTGCATCGTGTGCTCCCAGCTAGGAATTAAATATTCATGTGAATATTGGATTGGCAAAACACCACTTGTGTGCTCGGGAGACGGAGGCCCGCCTGCTCACTCTCCACATCCTCAAGCTCAACATCCAAACCCTAGGCCACGGATCCAAGAGAGAGGCCTCGGCGGCTTCGGGAGTGCTGCGGGAAAAAACGGATGATCCTTTCTCAAAAACCGCGAACCTAGAGCGGAGGGTTTTGAGAAAGAGACTGTCACAGAATCTGCATTTAGACATGCCCTGAACCACCTCGCGTGCATGTGAAAAACCCAAACATTTGACACACTTACCGTGCGGGTCGTCACTCGCAATGAAGCGAGTGCACGGCGGCAGGCAACAACAAAACTCCATTGCACTTCACCAACAAGGAGAACAAAGTTCCACTTATCCGTAGTCACAGAAGTCCTGAAGACGAAAGATGCTCAAATCCAGATTAGTTTTTGGGCCAGAAAAATCGCGAATGAAGGTAGAGAAATCAAAGGTGATATAGCCAATATAGCTCAAAGGTGTATGAGCTAGGGGTGGCGCTGAACTGCCGTGATTCTATAAGGGCTTCAGACAATCGGCACACCCAGAGGGCATTCCCAATTGCGTAAGCTACGCAGCGTTGAGTGAACCTATGAAAGAGAACACATTCTTTTCCCATTTTGCAACCTGCCAATTGAACTGCAATGGAAAACTACTCACAAAGTCCCTTAAGGTGAAACCATTGCAAATGTAGACCAATAGGTGCACAATATAAGATACTCTGGTGTAAGAATATCTTATATTATAATATCTGAGATTTCCTCAGGTGTTTCCCATTTATCACGCCCTTGTTATCTTGTTAAGCTAGTCTTCCTGTGTGTGTGTGTGTGTGTGTGTGTGTATATATATATATATATATATATATATATATATATATATATATATATATATATATATATATATATATATATATATATATATATATTTAGTGCTTGTGTTTCTTGTGTTTTGTATCTTTGCTGTAACTTGTTACTGTCCTGAGTTTCCCGGTCTGTTCTGGCTACCCAATTTATACCCAGTTTGTGTATCTTGTGGATTACTACTATTAAATCATGACAGGGACACAAACATAGGGCCCTATGAAATCTATTTTATTTTCCCCAAATTCCAGTTAATTTTTTCCTAATTCCGTTTTTCCATTTTTTTTTGAATCCGTTTTAATGGTTAAATTAAAATTTTAGTAATCAAAAATCATGTCTAATTAATTAAAATAATAAAACGTATACAATTTAAAGCAGCTGTTAAGTAACTTTTTGTGTTCAAGATTTACATACTATATATTACATTACTATATAATGATAATGTACAACATGACTCCATTTTCCAGACCGTGTTTTGTTTTACCTGAATCATTATGGTACACTTAGAACGCATATATATATATATATATATATATATATATATATATATATATATATATATATATATATATATATATATATATATATATATATATATTTGTGGGGGATGACTTGAGGGTGAGTAAATGATGGGATAATTTTTATTTTGGGGTGAACTAGCCCTTTAAATTAAATATGCATTCTCGACATATCATCTGAGCAGAACTTTTGGGTGAACTATTATGCGATTGGTCAGAATTTTTAAGTGGGTGGGGTTAATGTGGCGAAACAGACATGTTCGGCACCTGCTTTTCTCGTGAAGTATGGAATGTCCTGGCCAGAACGAACTTTGTTCTTGTTCTTGCCACCTCGAGAAAACGAATAAATTTCTTTGTTCTTGCAGAGTATGTACCAAGCTTAAAGCTGCACTCTCAAGGCACCTCCTCCTAAGACTGTTCATTTCCCTGTTAGCCCCAAGCTCCACCCACCCAATTTCATGCCAATCAGGCCTTTTTCACCGGCTTTATTAACTGCACCTGTGCCTAGAGCTTTACCTTTTCTGTTGCATGTGGCTGTACCTTGCAGAGGCCTGATCTACCACTTACTCTCTGTTGTTTTCGACCTGTGCGTAATTTACCATGTAAGTGCCTTTGTTTGATATTTGAAGATTTCCTTTTGTATGATTTAAGTTTGGTATAAATGTTTATTTTCATGCTCTAGTTATTTAAATGTGTATTTGATCCTAATTAGTGTTAATAGATGTATCATGTATTACTTTATTGCCTGTAAATTAAATGTAATATTAGTAGTTACCTTTTACTTGATTTTGGAGCTGTTTTTTGTTTTTTTACTTTTATAGAACACTCACACTAACACACTCTGCTTAAATTCTCACATTTACTCTTGAACAGTCTGTTAAAAGACTGTTCATCTATATCGAGGTGCTGGTCTATAATTAGAATATCATCAAAAAGTTTATTTATTTCACTAATTCCATTCAAAAAGTGAAACTTGTATATTCTATTCATTCATTACACACAGACTGATATATTTCAAATGTTTATTTCTTTTAATTTTGATGATTATAACTGACAACTAAGGAAAATCCCAAATTCAGTATCTCAGAAAATTAGAATATTGTGAAAAGGTTGAATATTGAAGACACCTGGTGCCACACTCTAATCAGCTGATGAACTCAAAACACCTGCAAAGGCCTTTAAATGGTCTCTCAGTCTAGTTCTGTAGGCTACACAATCATGGGGAAGACTGCTGACCTGACAGTTGTCCAAAAGACGACCATTGACACCTTGCACAAGGAGGGCAAGACACAAAAGGTCATTGCAAAAGAGGCTGGCTGTTCACAGAGCTCTGTGTCCAAGCACATTAATAGAGAGGCGAAGGGAAGGAAAAGATGTGGTAGAAAAGTGTACAATCAATAGGGATAACCGCACCCTGGAGAGGATTTTGAAACAAAACCCATTCAAAAATGTGGGGGAGATTCACAAAGAGTGGACTGCAGCTGAAGTCAGTGCTTCAAGAACCACTACGCACAGACGTATGCAAGACATGGGTTTCAGCTGTCGCATTCCTTGTGTAAAGCCACTCTTGAACAACAGGCAGCGTCAGAAGCGTCTCGCCTGGCCTAAAGACAAAAAGGACTGGACTGCTGCTGAGTGCCCCAAAGTTATGTTCTCTGATGAAAGTAAATCAGGGTCCCAGAGTCCGGAGGAAGAGAGGAGAGGCACACAATCCACGTTGCTTGAGGTCCAGTGTAAAGTTTCCACAGTCAGTGATAGTTTGGGGTGCCATGTCATCTGCTGGTGTTGGTCCACTGTGTTTTCTGAGGTCCAAGGTCAACGCAGCCGTATACCAGGAAGTTTTAGAGCACTTCATGCTTCCTGCTGCTGACCAACTTTATGGAGATGCAGATTTCATTTTCCAACAGGACTTGGCACCTGCACACAGTGCCAAAGCAACCAGTACCTGGTTTAAGGACCATGGTATCGCTGTTCTTAATTGGCCAGCAAACTCGCCTGACCTTAACCCCATAGAAAATCGATGGGGTATTGTGAAGAGGAAGATGCAATATGCCAGACCCAACAATGCAGAAGAGCTGAAGGCCACTATCAGAGCAACCTGGGCTCTCATAACACCTGAGCAGTGCTACAGACTGATCGACTCCATGCCATGCTGCATTGCTGCAGTAATTCAGGCAAAAGGAGCCCCGACTAAGTATTGAGTGCTGTACATGCTCATACTTTTCATGTTCATACTTTTCAGTTGGCCAAGATTTCTAAAAATCCTTTCTTTGTATTGGTCTTAAGTAATATTTATGTTTTGAGTTTATCAGCTGATTAGAGTGTGGCACCAGGTGTCTTCAATATTCAACTTATTCAGATTTTCCTTAGTTGTCAGTTATAATCATCAAAATTAAAAGAAATAAACATTTGAAATATATCAGTCTGTGTCTAATGAATGAATATAATATACAAGTTTCACTTTTTGAAAGGAATTGGTGATTTCCAATTGATGATATTCTAATTATATGACCACCACCTGTATGTATGTATGTATCGAACTTGCATACACTTTGTTTCTCTTTGTTGTATTTTGTTGTTGATGTTGCTTATTAACCTGTGGTTCTTTCTGAATTGTGTGTGTTTACAGGTGTGTGAGAGTTGCTTGTTGCAGTCGCCTGCGGTTTATGTGGTTCGCTCTGATGGTCCTGACTGTCCTCTGCATGGCGCTGCAGATGCTTGGAGTGGTCCGACAGGCCAGGTTGAGCATGATTTATGAAAATTGCATAGTGAATCTCCTCGTCCACACTGAAACAACGAAAAACGCTTAAATCACCTTACTGCACATGCATAAAATATAATAAAAGTAATGATGTTACTTTAATAAAGTAATAAAAAAATAGTTACACTACTTATTACATTTTAAATAGGTATAATTGCAATCTGTAACCTATTAAATGTCCAAAGTAACCTTCCCAACACTGATGATAATAATAATACATTCATATAGCACTTTTAAAGCTACATAGCTACATAACTTTACAAAAGTTAAAAAAGCAAAAACTACAGTCAGGTAAAAATGTAAAAAGACATGAAGAGCTTTATTAGCGTTAACGCAGGCAATAAAAATGTTTTCTTCAGTTTAACGCATTAAAAATATTTAACGCATTAACGCAGCGTTCGTTTTTATATCCATTTTTATGATTATATTATCACGCTCTTATTCATGTAAAACCTTCTAAGCGCGACAAGACAGAAGAGAACGCGCAGTATGTCTGTCAGCTGTCTGTCAGTGTCCTATCTGTGTGGCTGCGTCTCAGTCTGCTCCTTAGTTCAGTAGTCAGGGCACTGATCAGGGAGTCGGCCACATTCATGTACGTTACACCATATACTGATTCACCACCTAGGAAGATAGGGAGCTGATTGAGGGACTCACGCTCGCTCGCTCACTCACTCACTCACTCACATAGAGAATGTTGCCAAAATGCCAGTTTTGTTGAGTATTCACATAATAGGAGTCTTAAATGAGTTAAATAACGCGTCTTAAATGGACTTGTTAGAAAATGAGATGCGCGTGACAGCGCGTCAGATCCGCACCATTTTCGGCAGCCGCTGATCTTAAAGTCACAGCAGCACTAATGATGTCTGTCATTAATGTTCATCAAAGAACAAAGGGAACGGAGAAAATTGTAGCTTTAATGATGATTAATCTATATTTAATTTATTATTTATGCAATTAGGAAAGGTGTTTGATAACTATTACATTTCTGTATAAGGCCACAGTTAAATATAACATTTATTATAATGGGTTTATGAAAAGATAGTTTTACGTTCACTTAAAAGATCGATTCCCAGCACTAAATAAAACAAACACAAAATGCTACAGAAAACAAATGGTCCGAAAACGCACAAAAAGACATCATAAAGTAATAAAAGCAAGTAAAGTTTTAAATGAGACTTAACAAAAAAAAAAAAACGCACACAGATTCCCCGAATCTAATATCCACTGGCAGGCTATTCCATACCAATGGAGCCTTCACTGCAAAAGCTCTGTCACCTTTTGTTCAATATCTGGATCTTGGAACAGCCAACAAACCATGACTAGAAGATCTGAGACATAAGGTTTCATAAGGTCAGCTAAATACTTAGGGACCAAACCATGTAGTGCTTTATATGTCAAAAATAATATTTTAAAATCAATATGGTAATGAAAGTAACCAATGTAATGAAGCTAAAACTGGAGTAATATGATTAAAAGACAAAGTTTGTGTCAGTAATCTAGCAGTGGCATTTTTTTTTTTACTAATTAAAATGTATAAACATAGATGGAGACTTTTCAACTCAGACTTAACAGCTTTGATTTGGATGATATTTCCATTAAAAACAATATATAAGGCATTAAATATTACTGTTGTGTAGGTTTCATTAGGGTCAGTATCTTACTAATATATATATCTCTCTCTCTCTCTCTCTCTCTCAGGAGCTCCAAGGTTTTAAAACTTGTAAGTGAACAGTTTGTCAGAATTCCTGCAGAGATCCATAGACCTGTGAAACGCATAGACTGGGAAAACCTAGAAAACCTTTGGTCTGTCTCAACAGCCATTGTTGAGGAACCAGTCAACCAGCACCGTTTCACACAGAGAAGAGACGAGAGTGTAAACCCACGTTCAGAAGAGGAATGGAACCAAGTCCTGGAGGTTGCAAGAAAAAAACTTTCTAGCATTACCAAAGCAGTTCCACCAATAGAGGCGAACAAACTCTTATTTGAAAAAGTGGCTAAACATTTTCAGCACCAGCCACAGAGGCCAGTTATCGCCAAAAATAACCCTGAAATTCAAAAACCACCACGCTTTGATTACAATACTGATAAATATACAGTAAAATCAGAAGCTGTCACGTGTCAACCCAAAAACCACATTGTCTTCCTCAAGACGCACAAGACTGCCAGCAGCACTATATTGAACATTCTCTATCGTTATGGGGACAGCCGTAACTTGACATTTGCCTTGCCGCTGAACATGCACAGCCAGTTATTTTACCCAGCATTCTTTGCAGCACACTTTGTGGAGGGTGTCAGGACTCGCAGTGTGGAAGAGTTCCACATTCTGTGCAATCATATGAGGTTCAGCTCACAAGAGGTCAGTCTGAAAGCACATTACTTCCAAGAGACAAATGTACCAAAGCATGCACACACACACACACACACACACACACACACATACATATATACACATATACATATACATATACACTCACCTAAAGGATTATTAGGAACACCATACTAATACTGTGTTTGACCCCCTTTCACCTTCTATGTGGCATTGATTCAACAAGGTGCTGAAAGCAGTCTTTAGAAATGTTGGCCCATATTGATAGGATAGCATCTTGCAGTTGGAGATTTGTGGGATGCGCATTCAGAGCACGAAGCTCCCATTCCACCACATCCCAAAGATGCTCTATTGGGTTGAGAGATGGTGACTGTGGGGGCCATTTTAGTACAGTGAACTCATTGTCATGTTCAAGAAACCAATTTGAAATAATTCAAGCTTTGTGACATGGTGCATTATCCTGCTGGAAGTAGCCATCAGAGAATGAGTACATGGTGGTCATAAAGGGATGGACATGATCAGAAACAATGCTCAGGTAGGCCGTGGCATTTAAACGATGCCCAATTGGCACTAAGGGGCCTAAAATGTGCCAAGAAAACATCCCCCACATGTCCATGTTCTCATTCTGTTTACGCCAAATTCTGACTCAACAGAAATCGAGACTTATTCAGACCAGGCAACATTTTTCCAGTCTTCAACTGTCCAATTTTGGTGAGCTTGTGCAAATTGTAGCCTCTTTTTTCCTATTTATAGTGGAGATGAGTGGTACCCGATGGGGTCTTCTGCTGTTGTAGCCCATCCGCCTCAAGGTTGTGCGTGTTGTGGCTTCACAAATGCTTTGCTGCATACCTCGGTTGTAACGAGTGGTTTTTGATATATATATATATATATATATATATATATATGTATATATATATGTGTGTATATATATATGTGTGTATATATATGTGTGTGTGTATATATGTGTGTGTGTATATATGTGTGTGTATATATATATATATGTATGTGTATATATATATATATGTGTATACACACACACACACACACACACACACATAAACATGCATACATATACGTGTGTACATGTACACTCAACTAAAGGATTATTAGGAACACATGTTCAATTTCTCATTAATGCAATTATCTAATCAACCAATCACATGGCAGTTGCTGCAGTTGTTAGTGTAGCAATCTCCTGAACTCCAAACTGAATGTCAGAATGGGAAAGAAAGGTGATTTAAGCAATTTTGAGCGTGGCATGGTTGTTGGTGCCAGACGGGCCGGTCTGAGTATTTCACAATCTGCTCCGATACTGGGATTTTCATGCACAACCATTTCTAGGGTTTACAAAGAATGGTGTGAAAATGGAAAAACATCCAGTATGCGGCAGTCCTGTGGGCGAAAATGCCTTGTTGATGCTAGAGGTCAGAGGAGAATGGGCCGACTGATTCAAGCTGATAGAAGAGCAACTTTGACTGAAGTAACCACTCGTTACAACCGAGGTATGCAGCAAAGCATTTGTGAAGCCACAACACGCACAACCTTGAGGCGGATGGGCTACAACAGCAGAAGACCCCACCGGGTACCACTCATCTCCATTATAAATAGGAAAAAGAGGCTACAATTTGCACAAGCTCACCAAAATTGGACCGTTGAAGACTGGAAAAATGTTGCCTGGTCTGATGAGTCTCGATTTCTGTTGAGACATTCAGATGGTAGAGTCAGAATTTGGCGTAAACGGAATGAGAACATGGATCCATCATGCCTTGTTACCACTGTGCAGGCTGGTGGTGGTGGTGTAATGGTGTGGGGGATGTATTCTTGGCATACTTTAGGCCCCTTAGTGCCAATTGGGCATCGTTTAAATGCCATGGCCCACCTGAGCATTGTTTCTGACCATGTCCATTCTGATAATGCACCATGTCACAAAGCTCGAATCATTTCAAATTGGTTTCTTGAACATGACAATGAGTTCACTCTACTAAAATGGCCCCCACAGTCACCAGATCTCAACCCAATAGAGCATCTTTGGGATGTGGTGGAACGGGAGCTTTGTGCCCTGGATGTGCATCCCACAAATCTCCATCAACTGCAAGATGCTATCCTATCAATATGGGCTAACATTTCTAAAGAATGCTTTCAGCACCTTGTTGAATCAATGCCACGTAGAATTAAGGCAGTTCTGAAGGCGAAAGGGGGCAAACACAGTATTAGTATGGTGTTCCTAATAATCCTTTAGGTGAGTGTATGTCTGTCATACTTTGGATTAGGGTCCAATTCTCACTATTAACTATGACTTTTATTGGTATTGGGTAGGATTAAAGGATGTAGAATATAGTCATGCGGAATAAGGCATTAATATGTGCTTTAAAAGTACTAATAAACAGCCAATATCCTAGTAATATGCACGCTAATAAGTAAATAATTAATCATGAGAAATGGACCCTAAAGTGTTACCTTAATATCTAATAAAGCTTTGTTTAAAGCACTTAATGTCATTTTCCGAGACCTAATCTAAAGTAAGAGCTATTTACTGGTAATAAGTTGTTAACAAAGCATTCTATCTTCACAGAACTCTTTACATATGAGCTAATTAAACAATAATAATTAGTTAACTACAGTAACAATTAATAAAGAACTCACTATTTTTATATTTAGTCTATTACTCTATTGACTACAGTTTATAAACTATGAATTAACTATAAACTAATAGTTTGCACTTATTATAAAGTGTTATTTTTTTATTTCACTTTTTATTTGTATTCTGAATTTATAATGTTATATTTATTTGGCCTTCTATTTAATTGGTTAAGCATTTACCATGAAGCACCTTTGAGGTGAAGTTTGCAATTTTGTCAAGACTCGCTGTGGTGGGAATGCAATCCTGAATGTGCATAGACCATTAGCAAGCACATAAATCATTTGAAACAACTGACTATTTTAATTTTCAAGAGGAAGATGAAGCACCCAGTGCTAGATGGACGTAGGCAGATCCAAATGATTTAGATGACATTTGCACTGATTGCATGGAGATTGCATTCTGTGATGGAACTGTCGAGTTCAGTCGATTCTGAGACAAAGAGCAAGAGGTCAAAATTTCATCAAAGTGTATCTTTTTTTTTATTTGTAAGTTAGTCATAAACTGCGTTGGAAATCTAAAAAAACGGACTATTCATAAGTTCATATTGTCTTTACATGTTTCTGACATTTAGGTGAGGAAGTTGATGCCTAAGGACACATTCTTCTTCTCAATTCTTCGGAATCCGGTAGCGATGATGGAATCCCTGTTTGTTTACTACAAAGCTATCCCGGCATTCCGTGTTGTCAAAAGCCTTGAAGAGTTCCTGATCCAGGGTGGGCGGAGCTACAACACGTCTGTGCCTAATAACCACTATGCACGTAACATCTTGACCTTTGACTTTGGTCTGGATAATACAGCACCTGAGAACGACACAGAGCTGGACAGGCGTAGCGCTGAGGTCATCGCTGCCGTGGAGCGCAACTTTCCGCTGATCCTCATCTCAGAGTATTTCGATGAATCACTGGTGCTTCTAAAACATGCCCTCTGCTGGTCTCTGGATGATGTTTTGTCTTTCCGCCTCAACAGTCGCAGTGAACGTTCTCGCCGACCCTTGAGCGCAGAGACCACAGAGCAGGTAAAACAGTGGAATTCACTAGACTGGCGATTGTACCAGCACTTTAATGCCACTTTCTGGAAACGCATTGACTCTACACTTGGGCAAACAAAGCTCCAGCGGGAAGTAGAGCTTCTGAGGGCAAAGAGGATGAAGCTTGAGCACATGTGTTTACAGGGAGGAGGGGCAGTAGATCCTGCGCAGGTCCAGGATTCATCAATGAAGCCGTTTCAGTATGGTGCAGCAGTTATTCAAGGATATAACCTCCGACTGGGGTTAAATAATGATACTCGTCGGCTTTGTCAGAGGCTGATCACACCTGAACTGCAGTACACATCGGCCTTGTACACCAAACAGTTCCCTCAGCTGGCAGCTGCACGTGCAGTTGCTGCAAAAAAGATTGCGGCCTCCAGAAACATTGCAACACACAGAACTGTTAAGCGCAATATTGAGACAAACGTCCACATAGCAATGACAAACAATACAAATACAAATACAGCCATTGCAGATGAACCTAGCTTAAACATTTTAGCTAATTCTATTGTTCATAGTGAGAGATGAGACCATTTTGATGTACACAGTGTAACAAAACAATATAAGAATAAAGAAAAAAAAATGAAACTCAGATAAACATACCACACAAAAACACTTTATAAACTCAAACATACGCAAGGAACCAAATGAGATGAAACAAATGATGAGAACTCAGAACAGAATTAGTCAAAGGAACAGTCAAAAATGAACATATTACAGAGTGTAACAATGTTAAAGGTTCAGGGAAGGAGGCGGGAACCGGCGAACGTTCAATGTAACTTTGATATCAAAATGAAAGTTAAGCGGTAGCCCCTCATGGACGACTGCCACATATAAACATAATAAAACATAAAACACAACATAAATAGTCCAGGCCTGGTCCTTCACTGTCGTCACTTTTATTCTCCCGGATCTCCTTACGTGAGACTCGAGACCGATGTGCACTCATTAGCAATCGCGCCACCGGCCCCATCCTGCTTGCCTGTGGAGATTTTGCTGGCAAAAAAAGTCCATTGACTGTTGTTGTTAGTGTAGCAATGTCTGAAGCACAGCTCACACACAAGTCACTTTCAAACCAAGATGCTGTCTGTCTGTCAACGTGGGCGAAATCTGCATTTTTGCCCTTACTAAATTGACTCATGATCACATAGATTCCAGTTGAAATGACTGGAATCAAATGGTGCGAAATTTCTCAGATTAACAGACATTGCTGTCCCAAGCTTGGGGCGGGGTCCAGTGCGAGTTAGAGGAAGTGGGGGCCCCCCCTCATCCAGATCTTTGGCGTTCACCACGGGGTCCCCTAAAGCACTGGTTGCACCACCCTAAGGACAGAACAGTAAATGTGGCTGCACCTTTACAAACACAGTTCTATTCAGTTCAGATTTATTGGTACAATGAACAAATTGCTACAGAGTTGTCCTCGAGGACTGCACACATTAAACAACATACTACGGGACCAGTGTTCGATTCACAAACCAAAGACTCATATGAGACGGTTCTTTTTAGTGAACCAAAAGCATATAATGCAAACAAATAACTTTAATGAGCAGGTTATTTTTAGTGAATCAAAAACATAGTGCTGTCGGTTTAGTCCAGCGCCCGGGCAAAAGAGCCAGTTCTTTTAATGAATTGTTCAAAAAGACAAGTTTGACAACTAGACAAGTTATTACTTTCAGTGATGTCTGTATCGAAATGAAGCAAGGTCTGTGTCAGTATCATTACTAAATGATGCTCCACATGACAGTAGCCGCGTTTCCATTGCCATTCAAATTGCGCAAATTGAAAATATGCCCAATGGAAACACCAAGAAACAGTGCGGTGGCTGGGATAAATGTAAACCTACCAACATCTGTTGCCATGATTTTTGGAATGACTTATCGTGAGAGAAAAAAAAAAATTTGTTTTGGTCGCATAACATCAGTTAATGGAAACAGTGTCATTTCATAATAGTTTTTTATCAACATTTAGAAAGTACCGCAAAAGTTTTGTGCAAATCTGCAATGGAAACGTGGCAACTGTCTTTTTTAATAAATTAAAAACATTAAATATTGAAGTATTCATTAAAATATTGTCTCTTCATATGAGTGACATCCATTGACGTATTTATGCTTTGTCCTCCAGCAAAACCATACCTGATACTTGATAATTTTGGTTCTTAAAATATCACTTAATTATTTTTCTGTGAGACAATGTCTTGTTTCCCTTGATTGCTTTTTCTATTCACCTTTGTTTTCTTTTTTTGAAAATGACTTTCCATTTTGTTTTTAGAGCCTGTTCAGCTGTTTTATGTGTTTTGGAAAATGCAAACCTTTCTGTACCACACTGGCTAAATATGACTTTGTCATTTCCCTAAAACCAATGGTTCAGGTTTCCAATATGAGTCAGAAATTTATATAACATGGATAAAGTGTGTGTTTGGCCTTTGCGAAAGGATAAATCCAGATGAACTGGTTTTTGTTACAGCTCTTACTAGAAATGAAACTGTGACAGCAGTGTTGTATATAACTTGGAATATATAGATAATCTTTCAAAATCCAGCTATTTATTTTTTGTACCATGTGGCTTTCCAAATTGATTTGTTGTTAAATATGACACTGGAGAAAGTGGAAAATATGTTACTCACAATTTCAGACTCATGAATCAGAGCCTAATGCAAAATACATTGAACGGATCTCCTTTTTTAGTGCTATTTGCGACATTCCAGTGTCTTTCAGAACTGTCTCAGAAATACAGGCCTCTAAAAATATTTCGACACTAAGGACACAAACTTAAAAATGCATGAGTTTGTCAGTGCTGTGGTATTTTGTGCACATGCTCAGGATAAATAATAAGAGCTGTCTGCTCATGTTTGAGTCTGACCTGGGTCATGTCCCAATCCTGTTTTCTCTTTGTCTCACTTTCCAGTCTCCACTTTACTTTCCTATAAACAAAAAGCCCCAAAATAAGATAAATGTATGACTTTCATTGTATTAGATAAAAATATCAAATCAAAAATGTATTAGAACATTTCTCAGAATTAGTTGGTTAACGTGGTATATATAAAGTCAGTTTACATACACTCTTAAAAATAAAGGTTCCAAAAGGGGGTTTTCGCAGCACTGCCATAGAAGAACCATTTTGGGTTCCCCAAAGAACTTTTCAGTGTTCATTTTTTCTTATTGTGAAGATTTTTTTAAATAATCCTAATAATCTGGAGAACTTTTTTCCACTATAAAGATCCTTTTAGGTAATGGAAAGGTTCCATGGATGTGAAAGGTTCTTTGTGGAACCAAAGAAGAACCTTCGCTTTTAAGAGTGTGTTATGTGACTATATGTAATTCATTACATTAACTATGAACATGATGCAAGTCTAAAAGTCCAAATACTTGATTTTATTTTGTCTTAATCTATTGTTCTGCCATTTAAAGCCTAAAGGCCGGTTTACACCTAGAACGATAACTATAAAGATGACGACAAAGATATAGTTCTAAAATTCATTTAAAACACATGTCGTTAGAATCACTTTCATAATGATTTTTTCCCCCCAGAAGATGAACGATAAAAACTGCCACCCTGCTTTTAGAGCTTGAGCATTTAAAGTGGCAGACGACAAAACTGAAGCGTGCGCTTAGAATAAACAAAACGATATTGAGCACTGATTTGGATGCTAGTATAGATATCGTTATTATTATTATTATCATTTTTGGTGTGAATGGGCCTTAACAAATGTCGTTTCATACAGTGCTTCGCTTGAAAAGTTAACGTGGGCTGTCTTTGTTTAAAAAAGACTTTTTGTGTTTTATTATGTAACACAATGACACTAATTAAGTGTGGTGTAACTAGTGTCCAAATACTGTATTTAATGTGGAAACCTAATTAATGTAAAGGTTCTGTATTATGATGGATTTAATTGAATGGCCATCTACAAGACCAGTCTGGAAACCTAAAGGTGATGATACACGGGGCAACTTTTTGAGCAATGTTGCCAAGCGATGTTGCAATGGGCACTTTCCCATTGAAAACAGGCAACAAATCTGGATACTTTAGATCCGTTGTGGGTCTTTTGTCTCACCTGGTTGGCCATTGACGGCAACATTGCTCAAAAAGTTGCCCTGTGTATCATCACCATAATACATAATTGAGGCCAATTTGAATGAAGAAAAGCAGACTTATGCTAAGGGCTAATGCTAATTCCCAAGTTTTACCAGCCTTACTGAAACCCTGAAGGACCTGGACCTGGAACATTACCCAGAATAACTCACCAGCCTTCATGAAAGATCATTTGAACCAAAGTCTCTGAGCTTTAATCTCAAAGCCTGCTTTAATGTTAGGGAGCAATATAATTTAAATGTGCAGCAACTTATTTCAAATCTCTGAAAGCTATGTTTGTAACTGTTTCTTATTTATTAATAAAATATGATTCTCTGTCGATGGTTGTCTTGGTGTATTATCTATATGTTTTCATCAAATACAAAACAAGTATAAACTCTGCTTTTTGCCCCAAGGTCACATATTTTCTAGTGGAATGAGTTTTGTGGCGCAAGTAAGAATCAAACCCACAGCCTTGTGCAACAGATTTGTCACTTGCCCAAAAGTCAAAAAGCAAAAGAGCTGTTGTTTGAAGGTAAGCCTTCTCTAAGATGTTTTTCATCAACATTGTCAAAAGAATGTATTTTTATAGACATGAAAGACTTTTTAATCATGTGCTTGGAGTTTAGTAGATCTAAGTTAAGGTTTATTTATCTGAAATGCAACGCTTTTGCAACATTATAAATGTCTATACTGTCACTTGATCAATTTAATGGATCCTTGTTGAATTAATGTATTCATTTCTATATTCAACTTACTGACCCAAAACTTTTAAACGGTAGTACAATGTTACAAAAGCCTTCTATTTCAGATAAATACTGTTATTTTGAACTTTCTATTCATCAAAGAATCCTAAAAAATATATTTTACACAATTGCTTTCAACACTGATAATAATCATAAATGTTTTTTGAGCAGCAAATCATCATATTAGAATGATTTCTGAAGGATCACGTGACACTGAAGACTGGAGTAACAGCTTTGCATCACAGGAATAAATTACATTTTAAAATATTCAATATAGAAAAATTCAAATAGAAAAGTTATTTTACATTTTAATAATATTTCACAATATTACAGCTTTTTTTTATTTTTTAAAAATGCAGCCTTGGTGAGCAGAAGAGACTTCTTTAAAAACATTTAATAATCTTACCGTTCTCAAACTTTTGACTGATAGTGTATTTCATCATCCAGCCCTTAAACTACATTTTTCGTCAGTGTTTATTTAGAGACATCAAATTATGCAGAATATAAGATGGTAAATATTTAATAATACAATGGGGTATGATTTACCCCAAATTCAAAATATTTACACAAAATGTTCACTGCAAATCTGTTCTGTTGCTCTTTTTAATGTCATTTTGTTTATTAGTAGTAATGCTGTGGACGGAAAAACGTTTGTGACGGACAGTTACAGTCTCTAGCTAAGCGAGCTAACAGTATCCCTTTTTCTTTCGGACACAACGTGTTACAAGTTGTTCCCTTTCGAGAGTACTCTCGTACTGTGTAGCTATGCTAAGGGAAACTCCTTTCCTTGAGAATATGAAGCAAAATTTTATCTTTATAATTTTATCTATGTAAAACGCAGTGCAGCTGCACAGCGGATCAAGCAGAGCGTGCCCATGCGCTGATTGGCTGTGCTGCGGCAACTGCAGGAACCTATGGCGAGGCGGCTAAGCGGATGGACCAATGGGGTTGCTACAGGCGACCATCATCTACTTGGTGTGTCTCGGATGAGAACAGACGCCGATCGTGTGCTCACCAAGGCTGTGGGAGACCTCGTAATAAAATGAGGTTACTCACCACAGTTCGCTTGCAGACCCCCGTGCTTTCGCCGCCGTGGTCGAGAAGTCGGTGAGAAGTGACGATGAGTCACTTGCTTCCTGCTGAAGTGTTGAAACTGTTAGAAAAGGGAGTGGTGGAAGATGTTCACCCAACACTAAGTGAGTCAGGCTTTTAAAGTCGCTACTTCCTCATCCCAAAAAAAGCATGGCGGTCTCATACCCATCCTAGACCTCAGACACCTGAACACAGCTCTTATGATGTGTTCGTTCAGAATGCTGACAATGAAACAAATCCTCACACAAATTCGCCCGGTGGAAAGGTTTTTTTTACAGTGGATCTGAAAGATGCTTATTTTCACATTCAGATAGCACCCAGTCACAGGCCATTCTTGAGATTCGCCTTTGAGGGGCAAGCTTATCAGTACACAGTCCTGCCATTCGGTCTATCCCTGGCACCTGGCACGCTTACAAAATGCATGGATGCAGCTCTAGCATCACTGAGGCTATGGGGAATGCGAATATTCAACTACCTCGACGATTGGCTTATTATAGCCCAATCAGAGACACAGTTGATAACCCACAGATCCTGGCTCCTCAACCATCTAGAATGCTTGGGTCTCAGGATCAACACCACCAAGAGCTCACTGTCTCCCACCCAGAATATTTCCTTTCTGGGAACAGTCATAGACTCAATACTGATGAGAGTGCAGCTTACATCACAGCACGCGATCACCATTCAGAGCCTGGCGGCGTACACTCCTCTCAAACGTTTTCAGAGGATGTTAGGTCTTATGGCCTCAGCATCAGCAGTGCTCAAACTGGGTCTATTACACATGTGCTCCCTCCAATGCTGGCTATATTCCCGCGTTTCAGCCCGCACGTGTACAAGACAATACTCATTGCCAAACATTTTTCTCCAAGCACAGGGATGCGCTGGCCCATGACTGGCCCAGACATCCGCTGTATGCTTTTCCTCCGATTGTGATGTTACCTCAGGTCATCAAAAGGATCAAGGATCAAACAAATGTGCAGTGCTCTTGATATCCCCGCTATGGAAAAAACAGATATGGTTCTCAGAACTGACTCATGCCAGACACAGCCTCATGGCCAATACTGCTGAGAAGAGACCTCCTCACGCAGGCGAAAGGGAAGATCTGGCATCCCCATCCCGACTTGTGGGCCCTTCATGTATGGCCCATCAACGGATACCTGGGAACCTCCCTAAAAGGGTGTTGAATACTATTTCTGAAGCTAGAGCCCCCGCAAACAGGCGACTTTATGTGCTGAAATGGTCAGTATTCTCAGGCTGGTGTACAGCACGAAACCTGGACCCACATTTGTGTGAGGTGGGAGAGGTGCTCGCCTTCCTTCAAGAGTTGATGGACGCGGGTCGTTCCCCCTCCACGCTCAAGGTATATGTGGCTGCCATAGCAGCATATCACATTCATGTGACTGGACAGTCACTGGGGAAAAGCGTCCTTATTGTGCGCTTCCTTAGAGGGGCCTGGAGGCTCAACCCGCCTCGCCCCCCCTTCAGTTCCTATATGGGACCTTTCCACAGTCTTAGAGACTATGAAGGTATTTCCCATTCGAACCTCTTCAGTCTGTGAGCTTAAAACACCTTTCACTCAAAACTGCTTTTTTGCTGGCACTAGCCTCAGTCAAGCGAGTGGGTGATTTACACACACTCTCTGTGACCGCATCCTGACTTGAGTTTGGGCCTAACGACTCCAGAGTCGTCCTCAAGCCAAGACATGGTTATATACCTAAAGTGCTCTCCACTCCATTCAGAGCACAGGTCATTTCGTTGTTGGCTCTTCCCTTGTCGCAAGACGAAAAAGATGCAAATCTGCTCTGCCCAGTTAGTTCTGCCCTGAGGTTATATTAAGAGCGTTCTGCAGCGTCTAGTTAGTCAGAACAGCTCTGTGTTTGCTTTGGTGGCCGCACTAACGGGTGCGAGGTCACGAAGCAGAGATTGTCACGATGGATAGTAGACGCTATCTTGCTGGCTTATGAATAAAAAGGCCTCAGCTGCCCTATAGGCATAAGAGCTCATTCCACTAGAGGCATGGCCTCATCATGGGTATGGTCCAGTGGCATACCACTGGAGGATATCTGTGCGGTGGCAGGCTGGGCCTCTCCATCCACTTTTATCAGATTTTATAACTTGGAGGTCCCTGCTTTGCAAGCTAGGATTCTTTCCATATAAATTAATGTAATAGTCATTTATACACTTAAGGCCCGAATTCTTTCCGGTCTGGGGGTTTATCTCTACCAAGCACATGTTTATCACATTACATACTATAAGACTCGACTCTGTCTGGTCAAGGGTTTCATAACCCATATATATATAATGTTACACATTTCATATTACGGTTCGATTCTGTCCGGCCTCATTTTATGTGGGTTTCCCTTATATACCCTCATAGGATGCTCACCAAGGTTGGCCTCTTGGGGGTTCACTATTACTTATCTCTGCTATGTGACTTGGGTTTCACCTCAGGCCATAGTTGGAGTTAGGTTTAAGCACGCTCAACGTTTTACATTGGGTCCCCTAGTGTAGGTACGCAATACAAGAGTACTCTCAAAAGGGAATGGGTTCCCTGGGAGAGGGAACGAGTATTGCATAATGCGCCGTGCTTGTGCTTTGCTCAGGGTATTGCTTCAGTCGATTTAACCTGAATCCTATGGCAAGACACAAATTTAGGCAGTCTATTTAGGCAGGATTTCATGTAGCGACCCCACTGGTCCACCCGCTTAGCCGTTTAGCCATAGGTACGCACGCTCTGCTTGATCTGCTGTGCAGCTGCACTGCGTTTTACATAGATAAAATTATAAGGATAAAATTTTGCTTCATTTTCTTGAGGAAATCAGTTTGGCCTAGCGTAGCTACGCAATACTTGTTCCCTCTCTCAGGAAACTGAGGTTACTTAAGTAACCGAGTCATTTCTGTGATTTGCAGTGATCCATATGCTTCTCTTTTCTGTAGCTTTCGGCAGTCTGTAAAAATTTACCTCACATTTCTTGTCAAATCTTTACAGTCTCAAAGCTCTTTCCTGTTTTAGATGTGTTTTGTGTGTTTTCATGCATTCCCCCTGAAAACCAATGCTGTGCTTGATCTTTTTGCTGCTCAGTGGACATAACTGCAGTCACTCCGGGTGATGCTGAGCACAAAGAGGAACTTAAATAATGTGACACAGGTGACTAACGAATGCAAACTAAGGCCCAGTCCACACATACACAGGTAGTTTTTTGCGTCCACATGAAAACACAAAAACACGATATGAAGCGCTGTCAAGAGCATGCCAAACCAACAGGTGGCAATAACCCCATTTTAGTAAAGCCATGTTGGCCAATCAGAAGTCTGAAAAAACGATATTGATGGTTCAAAATCTCCAGTTACACTGTTCACACGACAACACTGCAACCGGAGTTCCTAAAAAATCTCCATCCTGGCAGGAGTTTTCAAAAAAGTTCAGTTTCAGTGTGTATTTGCATGTGGACGAACAGCCAAAATGCATAGAAAAAGCTGCTGTTTTGAAAATACCTGTGTTCATGTGCACAGGGCCTAAAATTCAATAAAAACTGAACTCAACACAAAGATAGTGACAATAATGAGCATTAATTAATCAAATCAAATCAAATCACCTTTATTTATTGTTTCAAAGCAGCTTCACATTGTTAACAGGAAAATAATGCAACAGAATTTGTACAGCCGTTCTGGTGAAACGGTGATGTTATCCAGCTAATTTCAAGTATCATATAGTGTCAATGCGGGCAGATCGGTAATATAGATGAAATTTAGGTGTCCCCAACTGAGCAAGCCAAAAGCCAGAGGCAACGGTGGCAAGGAACCAAAACTCCTTCAGGGTCAGAATGGAGAAAAAAACCTTGGGAGAAACCAGGCTCAGTCGGGGTGCCAGTTCTCCTCTGGCCGACGAACAAACAGTGTATGATTATAATTCTGGCAACATAGCAGGTCTTAATTCATATTAGGTAAATAGATATTCGTAAGATTATTCGAAAGATTGGAGCCGTCACGCCGAAGACGGGTTTAATGAGGATGTCGTGTCGATGCAGCATTTACCGGGGGGGGAGTTTATTTGACATGTTCTCTGCAGACATTTCAGGGATGCATTGGTCATGTCCAGGCGCTGGTCCACCATCTGATCTGGATACGGCCCGGATCCGGCTGACTGCAGTAAACCTCGGGATAAACAGAGAGACTAACATTAGCGTAGATGCCATTCTTCTTATGATGTAACGAGTACATCAGGTGTTATGGGAAGCGTTCCCAGTTCCGGCTGACCTAGTTAATGCAGCCTAACAATCATTTACTGATTTGAATAATAGAAATTGATAATGTTTTATGTGTAAGCCATAGTAAAGAGATGCGTTTTTAGTCTAGATTTAAACTGACAGAGTGTGTCTGCTTCCCGAACAATGCTAGGAAGACTGTTCCAGAGTTTAGGCGCTAAATAGGAAAAGGATCGACCGCCTGCAGTTGATTTTGATATTCTAGGTATTATCAACTGGCCAGAGTTTGAGACCGCAATAGACGTGATGGGGTATAATGCGTTAAGAGTTCGCTCAAGTACTGGGGAGCTAAACCATTTAGTGCTTTGTAAGTAATAAGCAAGATTTTAAAATTTATACAATGTTTAATAGGGAGCCAGTGCAGTGTTGACAGAACCGGGCTAATATGGTCATACTTCCTTGTTCTAGTAAGAGCTCGAGCTGCTGCGTTTTGGACCAGCTGGAGTTTGTTTATTAAGCGAGCAGGGCAACCACCCAGTAAAGCATTACAGTAATCTAGCCTTGAGGTCATGAACGCATTAATTAACTGTTCAGCATTTTGCATCGAAAGGATGTGCCGTAATTTAGATATATTTTTAAGATGGTAGAATGCAGTTTTACAGATGTTAGAAACGTGGCTTTCAAATGAAAGATTGGTATCAAAGAGCACACCCAGGTTCCTAACTGACAACGAGGACTTGACAGAGCAGCCATCGAGTGTTAGACAGTATTCTAAGTTACTACTTGCAGAGTTTTTTTGTCCAATAATTAAAAATAAATTTTTTTCTGAATTAAGTTACAGGAAATTACTAGACATCCAATGTTTTTTATCAGCTATGCATTCTGTTAATCTTGTGAATTGGTAAGTTTCGTCAGGGCGTGAAGAAATATAGAGCTGAGTATCGTCTGCATAACAGTGAAAACTAATATTAATCATTAATTAATTAGTGCACTTTAGACTGTCCACACAGCTTACAAATGTCTTTAAATGAAATTTAAATATTATTTACACTAATTCCCTGTCACTAGTAATAAAATATTTTAATTTTAATCATGATAATAATAGTAATTATATATATATATATATATATATATATATATATATATATATATATATATATATATATATATATATATATATATATATATATATATATATAATTACTATTATTATCATGATTAAAATTAAATTATGCACATTCATATATATAAGTCAGCCTTCACTGACTTGCTGTATGCTAAAAACTGTTCAATATCTGTTATTATCTGTTCAATAACTATGCATCAAAATGATAGGAGAAACAACTTTTCTTTTGCGTTTGAGAGTTTTCGTGGCGATTGTCGCCCTCTTGTGGAGACACTTGAAGGTAGGTGTGATCCTGTAACAACATTCCAATAAACCTATGAATCAGATTTAAAGTAAAAGTTTGTCAAGTTTAGGCTTAAAACCAGGGTTTGGTGCTTCTACATCCGTGTTATACACCTATCATTTCACTCTGATTTTAGTGATAACAATAATTTAGGATTAGGCCTATTTTCAGATAGGAATGATGTTCAACAAAGTATGTTGATCCAGGAACATTTCTTATTTAGCAAAATCACAGTGACCAGGCTACTTTACCGCGATGAACTGGAGCTGAAGCTACTGCTTCTCTCCAAACAACACAACAGCTGAGGTTGTCTTTTCAGGTTTTCATCTGAAGATCCAGTGGTGATGGTACCAGATGTTACATGGCTGTTCAGCACAAAGTGAAATTAGCTGTGCAAAAACATGGCTAGTTACCACAAAACTTACTATGAAGAAAACCAAAAATTCAGGCCAGTTAGGGTCTGAGGAGAATTTACTATGTTGTTTTTACCTGCTTTGACAATAATTGGACCCACTTTATTTTAGGAGACCTTAACTACTATTTACTAACATTTAAATTAATAATTTGATGCAATGCACTTATTGTGTACATACATTGTGTACATTGTACTTACATTTAAAAAAATATCTGCATGTAATTACATCTGTAATTATTTTCTGTAATTACATTTATAATTACACTGTTGACACTTACACCTAACCTTATCCTTAAACTTACCCATGCCACCACACCTGTCCCTAACTTTACCCGTATCCCACCTCAATATCAGCAAGTGTTTTGCAATACAATATGAAAACAATAAGTACATTGTACTCATGGTAATACTTTATTTTACAGTGTCATTGGTACATATGTTGTTACTATATAACTATAAAGTATGCATAATTACATGCAACTAACCTTAAACCAAACCAAACCCGAATCCTAACCCTATAGTAAGTACATGTAATTACTTAATATTACTCTGTACTTACATGTATAATTACAGTGTAACAAAGAGTGTAACCACACTTATACCGTACTTAGTACATAGTAGTTAAGGCCACCTAATATAAAATGGGACCCAATAATTTATTGATTATTTTCTTAATATTTAAGTTTGATGAGGAAAATAGATGTGTAAATAGAAGCAATAAAAAATGTGTTTACTAAAATCGCTAATGGTAATCGCACGGTTTCTGCCAAATCACTGAAAACTGAGACAAGGCTCCATAAATGTAAGCTTTCAAAAATGTTGTCATTTGGTTTATGGACAACACCAAATTACCAGTTTTATTGTAATGTTAATGATGTAGCAAAGGTATTTGTTGGAAACTGTGGTAAAAATAATAAAAATGTCTTTTTCAGACAGCATTTTTCACATGCTTCCTTTTTAAACCTTTAACCGGTTTCATAAAATGTAAAAAGATTCTTTCATGTTTCTGCTTTTGATCATTTCACAATTGCTAGAGAAGGAGAGAACTAATTATGCACATTCAAAAAAAAAAAAAAAAAAAAAAAGAGGAAAAGGTTGAAGCTGATGTTGTAATGATCATAATGCCCCAGGATGCTGAGAATGGGATTGTGGAAGTTTTGGAACTTAATTTGGTTTCTAGGTTGACAGACAGGTAACATTTTAATCCTTTGAGGTTTATATCTTTTAGGTGTGTTGCAGTTTGTTGCCTGATGCAATTTTTGACTTTATTTGCACTGGAGATTTGCCGTGATGGAATCTGGTGTGCCTGGAGAAAGAAATGAAATACTGAGGATCAAGTAAAAAAAATACAAAAGACTATAAAGAAGGAACGGGTTTAAGAGACGTATTCGAAAACTTTTTCTCTCTTTTATTTGTCATAATTAAAGCCGCCCAAAGTTCCACCCTCCCACAGCGTCTTCACCATCCACAGACATGGACTGAAAGCAGCAGCTGTTATGAAACACCCACATGATCCACAGTAATACAATCATTAGTGTCAGAGCTTCAGCGTGAATCACGAGACCTGAAAAGCATATGCGTTCACATTATTCTGGCTGACAATCCAGCAACGAAACAATCCACAAGTTACTATTCACCGTCACATTTTTCTGAAAGTATAACCAATATATAGTTAAGCATTAGTCTTGACAGCATGAGACTAGAGTGATGGAATCATTACCGACCTGTGCAAAGTTATAACCCAGTGCCATAGTTCACCCAAAACTTACAATTCTGTCATCATCTACTCACTACTCATTCTCACAAAAAGATGCCATAAAAGCACAATAGGGGTTTTAAAAGTGGGAAAAGGGGGCTATAAAGGAGTGACGGGGGGTGGAAAAATAAATAACACAATGATAAATGATAAATAAATAAAGTGATTAATAACTAACTAAACTTTTAAAAATTATTTTAATCAATTAAATAAATAAAAATTTGATTTACATAAAGTAATAGATCACATAAAAACTTAAATCATGTCATAATTGGCTCATAATTCATTTGAAAGCTACAGTTTAGGTGAATAATAAGCTATAAATGGCTTCAAATATATTAAACAGGTCAAACTGACAAATGGACTTGGTCCTTTTTCTACTCAATATAGTAATGTACTGTTTAATGCAATATTTATGTATTTGTATATTTATTTAAAGTATTATTTAAGCCCAAACTAATTTTGTCTAAATCTATACAGCATAATTATTGTAAGAAAGATATATCTGTCACAAGCACGCCAGGCTCCACACACTCCCAAGCACCACGTACAGCCTCTCGCGAGTACTGATCACGCACACCTGCACCTCATCATTACTTCATCACTGCCTGCACTTAAGCCCCACGCCCGCACACACACACAGTCACTGTCCGGTCTCGTTTGCACAACACTTACCTGTTGACTTACCTCAAGGACTCTCCTGTGCTACTTACCTGCTTCCCTGTCTCCAGTGTGTCTCCTCGTCCTCGTCCTCGTCTCCTGTCTCCATAGTCTCCCCAGCTCCAGTGTTCCGTCCTCCTGGTTCTCCTATGAAAGACATTGAGTATCTTTATCTAGTTATCTGCACTATCTTGCCATTCATCACTCTGACTGCTCACCTGATCTGCTTTGCACCCTGGTCACTCAATAAACTGTCATCATTACCATCTCCTGTTCTCCGTGTCCCTCTGTACATAACATAAGACCGGACCACACAGCAGAGGCCAGCATGAGTGCCCCGGATCCATTCCAGGAGTTGGTCGACATGCTCCGTCGAACACTCACAACCGTTC
The DNA here is from genome assembly GCA_018749465.1 of Paracanthobrama guichenoti. Classification (NCBI taxonomy): domain Eukaryota; kingdom Metazoa; phylum Chordata; class Actinopteri; order Cypriniformes; family Gobionidae; genus Paracanthobrama; species Paracanthobrama guichenoti. The sequence continues at coordinate 22,684,468 of CM031957.1, forward strand.
CTCCCGCACCATCACCAGCGAGCACTCCCGACACTAACATCGCTTCTCCTTTGCCTCCGGTGAACGCCAGTCCCATGGCCAAATCCGTGCCCTTCTCTGGCTCGACGGAGGATTGCAACAGATTTTTTCTCCAATGCTCGCTGGTCCTGGAGATGCAACCACACCTGTACCCCACTGAGCGATCCAAAGTGGCATTTATCATCTCCCAACTGTCTGACAAAGCCCTCCGGTGGGCAGAACCACTATGGTCTCAGAATAATCAACCATGTCTTCCGTTACTTCGGTATTCCTGAGGATATCGTCTCAGATCGGGGTCCCCAGTTCATCTCTAGGGTTTGGAAAGCTTTTCATCAGCTCCTAGGTGTGACCATCAGCCTCTCATCGGGATACCACCCCCAGTCAAATGGGCAGGCGGAGAGGAAGATCCAGGAGATCGGCTGCTTCCTCCGTACCTTCTGTCACGGCCACCAGAACTCCTGGAACCAGTTCCTTGGGTGGGCCGAGTACGCACAGAACTCCCTGCGTCAACTATCCACTGGTCTCACTCCATTTCAGTGCGTGCTCGGCTACCAACCTCCACTGTTCCCATGGTCTGGAGAGCCAGCTGATGTCCCGGCTGTCGACTACTGGTTCCGGGAGAGTGAGAGGATCTGGGACTCAGCTCACCATCAACTGCAGCGCGCCCTTTGCCGACTTAGGATGACTGCCGACCTCCACCATTCAGAAGCTCCACCCTTTCAAGTCGGGCAGAAGGTCTGGCTGTCCACTCGGGACATCCGCCTATGTCAACCATGCAAGAAGCTGAGTCCCAGGTTCATTGGCCCGTTTCCCATCATCCAGCAGATCAACCCGGTCACCTACAAGCTCCAATTGCCACCTCACTACCGGATTCATCCCACATTCCATGTCTCCCTACTCAAACCTCACCACCCTTCTGTTTCTGTTTCCCCAGAGCCTGGCGTAACCCCGGAAACCCCCCCTTCCACTCCTTGTGGAGGATGGCACCGCGTATCAGGTCCGGGACATCTTGGACTCCCGGCGGCGTGGTGGCCTTCTCAAGTACCTGGTGGATTGGGAGGGGTACGGTCCCAAGGAACGCTCATGGGTACCCAGAAATGACATCCTTGACCCCAACCTGCTCGAAACCTTCCATGCATCTCACCCTAACCGGCCAGCACCTTGAGGCAGGGGTCAACCACCATGTCGTCTGGGAAGGGGGTGGGTAATGTCACAAGCACGCCAGGCTCCACCCACTCCCAAGCACCACGCTCAGCCTCTCGCGAGTACTGATCACACACACCTGCACCTCATCATTACCTCATCACTGCCTGCACTTAAACCCCACGCGCACACACACACAGTCACTGTCCGGTCTCGTTTGCACAACACTTACCTGTTGACTTACCTCAAGGACTCTCCCGTGCTACTTACCTGCTTCCCTGTCTCCAGTGTATCTCCTCGTCCTCGTCTCCTGTCTCCATCGTCTCCCCAGCTCCAGTGTTGCGTCCTCCTGGTTCTCCTACGAAAGACATTGAGTATCTTTATCCAGTTATCTGCACTATCCTGCCATTCATCACTCTGACTGCTCACCTGATCTGCTTTGCACCCTGGTCACTCAATAAACTGTCATCATTACCATCTCCTGTTCTCCGTGTCCCTCTGTACGTAACAATATCCTTTTCACAACTGATGTTTTATTAATTCATGCAGATATTAAATTCATATCACTCTGCAAGTATAATGGTGCATTAATTATTTTTTTATATACTAATGTGCATAATTTTTCATCAAACTGTGTGTAGAATTTTTTTTAGATAAAATAATATCAAGAAGAATGTGATTTGATTTTTATTTTTGTTAATTCACCACATTGCAAATAGGTGGTTGAACACATTGCACATTATATTATCCAGTGCATTGTGCTTTAATGTATGGTGTGCATTTTAGTACTTTAACTGGGAGACAATTTTTTACATATGTTGCACAGTATATATACTACATACAACAGAACTTGCTTATATATATGTCACAGGTTCAGGGTGTGACACCGGCTCTTCCTGTTGTTTGTCCTGTCATTTTTCTGCAGCTCGTGATTGGAGTAATCAGCATGATCACAAGCTGATCTCCCACACCTGTTGCTCGTTCCCGCTACCCTTTATATTCCCAGCTGTGTCTACCTCTTGTTGTCAGTTGATCACTTCATGCTCCGTGTTCTGCTCCGTGTTCTGCTCCGTGTTCTGCTCCGTGTTCTGCTCCGTGTTCTGCTCCGTGTTCTGCTCCGTGTTCTGCTCCGTGTTCTGCTCCGTGTTCTGCTCCGTGTTCTGCTCCGTGTTCTGCTCCGTGTTCTGCTCCGTGTTCTGCTCCGTGTTCTGCTCCGTGTTCTGCTCCGTGTTCTGCTCCGTGTTCTGCTCCGTGTTCTGCTCCGTGTTCTGCTCCGTGTTCTGCGACTTTGTGCTCAGGACCCTTAGACGAGGAGTTGTAGCAAGCCTTATTTTCCCTTGCTGGCTCGGTCTCGTCTACTACTGGGTCATCCTGCATCCTTTGTTCCTCGTGGTCTCTCCAACCAGTGTGTCTGCTGTTGTGTGCGCAGATACAGTGGGAGCCACCATACAGTTTCCTCAGACGGTCACCAGTCACTTTGTTTTGTTTCCTTTTTTGTGCCTCAGGTTGTCCTTGAATAAACTTGTTTTCTTTTCACCGCAACTTGAGTCCTCCTTTCATCCTCCTCACAACAGAATCAACTGAACATGATGGACTCAGCGGACGAACTAGAATTACGACAAGCTATTGCTCAACAGGGCATTCTGTTGGGATGGCAGCAAAAAGAGTTGTCAGTGTCTCATTGTGCCATGACGGAGATGTCACGCCAGCTAGCCGAGACTACCCAGCGGCTCGAACAGCTACAGCCACACCCTCCCGTGGTTCCCACAACACCGGATCTACCTGACACTGAGATGGCAAACTCCCGCCGGTCTGAACCTCGCCTGAACCCACCAGCTCCATAGTTCGGTGAGCCCAACTCATATCGCTCATTCCTATCACAGTGCTCATTGACTTTCACTACAGCCTTCCTGCTTCATGACAGAGAAGTCAAAGTTAGCCTTCGTCATCATGCACCTGGCTGGGCTTGCAAGAGAGTCGGGAACAGCTATGTGGGACAATGAGCATGATTGCTGCAGTTCATATGAGGACTTCTCAGCAGAGCTTCGCAAGGTATTTGACCATTCGGCACTGGGCACTGAGGCGGCATGTGCATTGTCGCTGTAACAGCAGGGGGCTCGGTCCGTATCAGAATACTCAATCGAGTTTCGTACACTCGCGGCGTCCTGTGGGTGGAACGCAAAAGCTCAATGGGACCATTTTCTTCATGGTTTAGCTGAGCACATAAAGGATGAGATTTACTCGCTGGAATTACCCCCTGTCTTTGACAGGATGGTGGACTGTCGCGGAGCGGCATCATCGCCTCGCCAACAACTTGTGTCTCTACTGCGGGGAGGCGGGGCACATGGCGGCGGCTTGTCCCTTAAAGGGGTGACGCACATCCTTCAGAGGACGACTCACAGTGAGCATTACTAACACACTATTGCCATCTGGTGGTCGATCCACACTCCCGGCTTTACTGCAGTTCGGGGGAATGGCCCATCGAGTGTTGGCTTTGATCGATTCTGGATTGAATTTTATGGATGGTGGACTGGCTGAGCATTTGGGCATTTCACATTCTCTTTTGGCTGAGCTGATTTCAGCCAGAACACTTTGTGGGACCCCTCTCACAAGAATTAATCATTCCACAGGGCTTGTTAGCCTCACTATTTCTGGGAATCATGCAGAGGAGATTTGATTCCTATTGATTAATTCTCCTTCTGCTCCAGTGGTTTTAGGGCACACCTGGCTGATTAAGCACAACCCTCACATTGACTGGGCTCTTAATTCCGTATTGGCATGGAGCCCATTCTGTTTGTTTCAGTGTTTGATGTCTGCTTCTTCCCCATTAATGTCTGTTTCTGTGTTACAGGAGGAACCAGTGAGCCTGGCGGGTGTACCAGAGGCTTACCATGATTTTAGGGCGGTGTTCAGTAAGTCCCGAGCTTCATCTCTTCCTCTGCACCGCCTATACGACTGCACTTCTCCACCCAAGTGGCGCCTTTATTCTCTCTCTGGTCCTGAGAGAGAGGCCATGGAGAGATACATCAGCGATTCTCTATTGGCCGGCATAATACGTCCTACTTCCTCTCCGGCCAAGGTGGGGTTCTTCTTCGTGGGGAAGAAGGATGGTTCTTTGCATCCCTGCACAGATTATCGGGGGCTGAATGACATCACGGTAAATAATAGCCACCCTTTGCCGTTGATGTCCTCAGCGTTCAAACTCTTGCAGGGAGCAACCATATTTACGAAGTTGGACTTGCGCAATGCTTCCTACCTGGTTCGGATTAGGCAGGGGGACGAGTGGAAGACTGCCTAACAACGCACCAGAACATGAGCAGTTCTGGTGGCCCTCACTGGCACAGGATACTTGGAAGTTCGTATCAGCCTGTCCAGCATGTGCGGTGGGTAAGGGCTCTAATCTACACTCGGCAGGGCTACTCCGACCGCTGTCAACTCCTTCGAGACCCTGGTCACACATAGCCATGGATTTTGTCACAGGCCTACCCCCGTGTAGTGGCAATACCGTGGTCCTCACCGTGGTGGACAGGTTCTCTAATGCGGTTAATTTTATTCCCCTCTAGATTGCATCCACTGGAAGCATCTAGATTCCAGTGGTTTGTTTTCAAATGACCTGCACTCTGAGGTTTATGAGGTTTGTATAGTTGCAGGCTTTTCACCGAAGAAGTGCAGTTTGTTAGTGAAAGCTGAACATGTGACATTCTGCTGATGGGTGATAAAGCAGAGGACTTCACACATGCTAACTCATAAGACCAGCAATGATTTGTTAATGGTTGCACACAGCTTTAAGACCGGTTAAGTCAGGGGTATCCATGGAAAAGTCTAGAGAAAAACTGTTAAAATGTTCAATAAATAAGAAGTAAATAAATTATATTAATGTAATTGAAATAAAACAAAATATTAGTTGTTTATTAATCTATTAAATACATTCAATTACATTAAATTATATACATAATTATAACTTTTATAAGTTTAAATGTATAACTTTTCAGTGTATAAATTGGGATAAAGGATAGATGCCTTTTAAATTCCAGACTGAGGATGAAGATGATGACATTTGTGGTCCATGGCATCTAAAAGGTTAAAAACCCCTGGGTTAAATCAAAGGACATCCAATCCATTTTGGGATTTGTTAAAGACGATGCAGTAATAAGCCACTGTGGTTGTCAAAAACAGTCCAGATTTCTTCAAACCAAGCTAATAATAACCATATAATCCAAGAACAACATGGTGAGTCCATAACACAAAGGAGGGTTTAAATTTAAACCAAACTGTAATATGTACCACAGAACAAAAGGAGTATTTAACTGGTCTTTAATTACTGGAAAATGTAGAACAGATGTGCTGTGACTGAAGCAATGAAACTTTAGAAAGTCTGATGAGAGGCCCTCTGCTGACTGATACAGGTATTAAGAGATTTTATTTTATTTCAGTACATTTGCAGCATCTTGCATGTTCTATTGATTTATATTTGACTACATAAATTACTCTTCCACAGTATGGATATAAATCTGATCTGCCATTCCCTCTATAGTTGCAAATATAATTATGATATATTGAATCTATTGAGATCAGAGTTATAACTTCAGTTCGCTGTGTCTTTGCAAATTGCCGTCAGATCCAGCAGAAGAACAAGATCATGACTGGACCCTTTTAACATGCACTATAAGTAGACTGCGGTCTTGTCTTGACCATAAACCGAGACCCAGACCAAGACTCTACTGTAAGTAATGAGACCCTGGGCAGGTGAAGGCCAGGTTAATGTAGTTTTGAGAGTTCTCAAGACGTGACCCTTGGTTAGCACTCTGGCTCTGCCATATGATTATTTTAAGAGCATGGCCCAGTTTGCACTTGCTAGTAGTTGTCATAACTGCACAATCTGGATACAAACACATCTTTCTCCATTGAAAGCCATTCACAAGTAACTGTGTATTCTGGTGGAATAAAATGTATGTTACTGCTATGAATGGCAAATGTTACATTGTATTATAGTATAGATGTTTAAAATATTTTATTCTGTCCAAAATGTTTTCAAAAATATGCTAAAAACATGTAATGTAAACAGCAAAGTCTTAAGGGAAATATTTGTTTCAAATTGAAAAAAAAAAAAATTTTTATATATATATATATATATATATATATATATATATATATATATATATATATATAACCTTCAAATGCCAAAATATAGAACACAATGCCTTTTAAAGGGCAATGTGGTACATTTCAACCTTAAAATATACTTTGGACAATATAACTGTTGAAAAGTTTGAGGTCAGTAAGAATTTTATTTTATTTTTTTAATGTTTTTGAAAGAAGACTCTTATTCTTATCAAGACTGCATTTATTTGATCAAATATACAATATAAAAAGTGATATTTTGAAATATTAAAACATAAATAAATATAAAAATACAGTATTACAATTTAAAATAACTTTCATATTTAAATATATTTTCAAATATTATTCATTCCTGTGATTTCAAAGCTGAATTTTCAGCATCATTACTCCAGTCTTCAGTGTCATAAGATTCATGAAATATTTCATATTATCAGTATTGAAAAAATAAATTCTGCTTTTAAATTCTATTTTATATTATATAAAAATTTGTATAATATATATATATATATATATATATATATATATATATATATATATATATATATATATATATATATATATATATATATATATATATATATATATATATATATATATATATATATTTTTTGGATTCTTTGATGAATAGAAAGCTCAAAAGAACAGCATTTATTTGAAATAAAATATTTTTGTAACATTATATAAAACTATTTACTGTCTCTATTAAACAAATTGAATGCATCCTTCAGCATTACATCACAGGAATAAAGTACATTTTAAAATATATTGAAACAATTTTAAATTGCAATACTATTTCGCAATATGGCTGTTTTTAGTATTTTTAAATAAAAAAAGCTTTGTTCTTTTAAAAACAACAAACTTTTGAACAGTTAGACACATGACTGAAACATTTACAAGCACACACTTCAAGAGGAATGTGAACATCAGTATTCAGAAGGAATAGCAAGAACAGCTGCAGTGCTGGTTGCTTTTATTTTCCTGAAACTCTAGAGGAAGACAAACTGCCTGCCCGACTAACACCTTCCTGCTCTATCAGCAGTCACACATGACAGTTCACCGAAGAGACTGTGTGTGTGTGTGTGTGTGTGTGTGTGTGTGTGTGTGTAAGTAACCTGTGTAGACACTGCCTGCAAAGATACTAGCCTCCAAAGCATTTCTTCCCTCCAAAGCAAGTCCCAGCCGTATGACACCATCATGATGTGTGAAAACACACTGGCTCCGGACTTTAATTGAAAAGGACCATTCCGTTATTGATCGTAATCAATTAAGCAATTATCACGGCATACTTTAATTGTGCCATTCAAGCAATCAAGGATTCAAGGATCCATTCTTACTATGACATTTAGAGTCACAAACAGATTTTTTTACTGTCACTTTAGATCAATGTAATGCATCCTTGCTGAATAAAATGTATCTTTTTCTAAATTTTCCAGTTATTTTTACCTCCTCAATCAAGGAAGGAAAAAAGGGGAAGAAAAAAAAAGATTATATATATATATATATTTTATATATATATATATTTATAGATATTTATAGATATTTATATATATATATATATATATATATATATATATATATATATATATATATATATATATATATATATATATATATATATATATATATATTTATATTTATTTATATATATTTATATATATATATTTATTTATATATTTATTTATTTATATATATATATATATATATATATATATATATATATATATATATATATATATATATAGCAAATTTGGAGGTAGGCCATGTTCTCAACACTAGGTGGAGCTGTGGATGAAGCCACTGTTCATTCCTGTACACTCAATTTATATATAGCCTACAGTTAGAATGTCTTAAACCTGAAAAAATAAATAAAATAATAATGTTAATAATGCCTTATTTTAACGATTAAAAGGAATAAATGCATATGCAGGTGTTTTTGCTGACTTATATCTTTGTAGCTGAGGAATCTTTCACCACATATAGGCTAATGCATACTCTTCATGCATGTGCACGTACATAAATCTGTTTCCATCTGTGCATCTCCATATTCATAGAGCTACATGCTGAGTGTGTACGTCTTTGAGACACTTGTTGTATGGATCACATGAATCATGCTGAGTGTTCGGGATTAGCACTTCAAAAGGATTATTAATTTATCAAAGCCAAGATGGTACTGCATCACCGGCTCAAAGCGAACGAGAATAATCAACTTCACACACATACAAGGCAACATATATCTCATCGTCTCATTAAATACAATATCACAACCCACACAAACATGCTTCCATGCATCCGCACACCCACACACTGATAACCTGCTGGTATTTTCAAACTAAGAAAATGAGACACAAACACAACAATTAAGTATAGACTGTCAGTACTATGCATGTTTATATTGTTTTCATTTTGGTTTAGTTATTACTATTTTTTGATAACTACTGTTCAGAAGTTTGTTTGTTTTTTTAGTTTTTTGATGTGGTTTTTTATGCAGGGCAATCGATTAATCGTGATTAAACGCATCTAAAATAAAAGTTGTGAGTACTGTATATAATTATTATGTATATTTGAATACACACATGCATGTATTTAAAAAAAATCAGTTATATTTCTATATAAAATATTTATATATAAGATAAACGATGCTGCACATATAGTATACGTTCATAAAATACTTTCGCTTCAAACCCACTAAATCCCAGCCTCAGCCCATTCAGAAGAACCGGTACTTAGGTAGAAACCTAGACATAAGAGCCTGACAAAAATGCTTACTTTAAAGAAAAACCTCAGACGGACTTAGAGGCTTTTGAATCTGAAGTCTTCATTTATATACAGTATATACATGCAAATATTTCTCAAATACATACATGAAGGAGTGTATATTTATATACACGTAATAATTATTAAACACAGCACACACACACATATATATTATATAAACAAGAACTTTTATTTTGGATGCGATTAATCGATTGCCCTGCTCATCAGGGCTGCATTTATTTAATCAAAAATGTTTAAACAGAAATGTTGTGAAATATTATGATCCTTCTCCTGATCCCCTTATGATCCATCACGACCCTTCAGAAATCATTCTGATATGATGATTTGGTGCTCAAAAAACATTTCTGATTATTATCAATGTGGAAAACAGTTAATATTTAGGTGGAAAATGTGATACGTTTGTTTTCAGGATTCTTTGATGGTTGAAGGTTCAAAAGAACAGCATTTATTAAAAATAGAAATCTTTTTGTAACATAAATGTATTTACTGTCACTTTTAAACAATTTAATGCATCCTGGCTGAATTCTTTCAAAAGAAATCTTACTGACCCCACACTTGTCAACAGTTGTGAACCGTATGATATGCAAAATATGATACTTTTTTTGATTTAATAACTGGACAGCATGCATGGAACATGCATTCTGCTGTTTTGAATGTTAATAGTTAAAAAAAAAAAGTCTTTGTACGCTATACATACAGCCAAGGAAGTGTACTGCACCAGTATGTGAGGCAGGTGGACTGGAAAAAGTTCATTTTTTATTTATTGGTATGCAGTCCAACAAATGCTTTACAAATACTCAAACACACTTGGGTTGCAGAACAGCGCATACCTAGATTTGTTTTGCACACAAACAATGTGCGAGCAAGAAAAAAACTGAGAGTCTGAGAGTTTTCCCTCATGCACGCGCACACATACGCATCTCAGGGGACGGTGTTGCATTCGGGCATTACAAAGTGCTCACACAGAGTCTGTTCCACACCTTCACAGATTCAAACTGCCATCTGGACCCATCTGGAGGATTTGGCCACCAGAAACGCACACATACACACCTCATCTCTGACACACACAGCCTACGTGTTCATGCATGCGTATGAAAACAAACATGCATGAGCACACGAACCGTTCAGCAAAGCAGCACAGCTCAGTTACTGATATAAAGAGTGTTGGTGCTATAGGGCTTGCATATGTGAAAGTGTCACATTTCCTTTAATGTGCATGTAAACATGCACAAATTGGAAAGCTGCCCGGATCACTCCGAGGACAAACAGAACATCAGTCCAGTCTTCCAATACGTTCCCAAACGTGGCAGTCGGCCAGCAGGCACTCGCATACACATGCAGACAGTAAATGGGGCACAGAGAGAAAGCTGGAAAGGAGATGTTATTGATTACAGGTGTGATTCTTGATAAAGCATCCGCTGGTACAGTACGATACTAATGATGCTGCAGCGTGTGTGTGGTTGTTTACTCAGATATACTTTAGAGTGTGTTCACACTTTGCAGATCGATTAAAACGAACTCCGGTGTGATTGCTCTGTTAGTGCGGTTCATTTGTATTAGTGGGAACGCCATCCGAACCCTGACGTGAACACCAGATAAGGAGACTGAGACTCACCTTTTTAGTCTCGATCTGCTTCCAAACAAAGTGGTGTGGATCAACTAAAATATGAGCGCAGACCAAAACAGACTAAAAATATGACGTGATTTCAAAAGATGCAACACTAAAAAGCTCAAGCACACCTGGTTTTTCACATTGCCATGTTGCCCATCACAGTTCAGTACAGGCGTCAGAACCACGTCTCCTCGCAGCAGGTCTTTGTTTGTGTGTGGTGGAGGAATTCTTGACTCCTTTACACATTTTTATAAGCTCTTTGTGAGCTCTCAGCTGGTAGAATGATCATGATATATATGCACCAGCCTGGTCTCATTGTTAAAGGGGTACTTCAGTGCTGGGAAGATGAATGTGCATTTAAACTGGGCCATTTATGTAGTAGAAATGTGAAATTATTTTTGAATTTGGTCTCTTCTAGACTGAGAAAAGCCAGAAAATGTATTTTTGTCTCATGTGTATGAAAGACAACAACTCCCAGAATGCACTTGCTTCACTGCCCTATGAGGCCACTCCCAAAGCCACGGCTACTGGATCACTTGCCCACAGCGGTACCGCCCCTACCGTTGTTTTCATTTTCATAATAATAAAATCATTTAGTTCAGTTAGAGAACACACTACAATTAAAAACTGAATGTGTCTGTTCAATATAATGTGAGTGAGCCGAGCGAGTGTCACGGCACAAACGCAGCAGGAGTCAGATTACATTCATCACGAGAGCGAAGAGCTGAGGTAAGCGCGGGTGCGGCATACATTCACGGCGCGTGTTCAGTCTGCTGCATTTTCAGATCATACCTGCGGAAGCTTAACTCTCATAGGAATTCATTTGAAAAGTTGAAACTCACTTTGCACCGCACCGCTCCGTTTACATGAATGCCCGCAGCTGCCCGAGCCGAGTGCTGTGAGTGCGATCCCACCCCCCCATGGGCGATGCGGAACTAGCTCCTACTACTGGCTGTAGTATTTAACCTCTGGACAAAGAAATCCTTCGATGACGCAAATTGGCGATATTTGAGGATTTTTTTTCCATAAATAAAATACGATGGGGATGAGGTTGGGGCACAATCATGCGAAAATACTACCGGATTTCTACTGATACAAAGCTTAATGCTAATCACTGAAGTATCCCTTTAATGCGTAGGTATTAAAGGATTAGTTCACTTTAAAATGAAAAATTACCCCATGATTTACTCACCCTCAAGACATCCTAGGTGTATATGGCTTTATTCTTTCTGATGAACAATCAGAGTTATATTAATAAATATCCTGACGCTTCCAATCTTTATAATGGCAGTGAATGGGGCTCACTTGTTTAAAGCTAAAAAAAAAAGTACATTCATCCATCATAAACATACTCCACACGGCTCTGGGGGGTTAATAAAGGCCTTCTGAAGAAGCAAAGTGTTTAAGAAAAATATCCATATTTAAAACTTTATAAAGTAAAATATCTAGCTTCCACCTTCCGTATTCATCTTATGAAAAAAGCGTAACTGATGCGATGTATGACTAACCAAGCCAAGCATTCATATAATGCATCTCATAACCTTGTATTCCAGTTATATCAGTGCACATGATTGTCTTTGCTTAACGCTTTGAACAGCAGTTACGCTAATTATTTTCCTGTTCTGTTTTATCTCGGATAACGGTACTGCACTTTTGAAAATGTCAAAAGTGGTACCAGTCATTCAAATGTAGCAGTCGCAGTCCTCTCTGGCAATATATAATAGATTCGTATGAGGTACATAGCAGAATTTAAGTTATTAAACCATGAAAAGTTAATCCGGCTTCACTCTGTGAAGGCTGCATTTCCCTGTTTCAAATGTACATCGATTGAAATGTCTCATTCTGTGACGAAGCAGGTGAGAGCCAATGAGCGTTTGATATCAATGTGGTAAAACATGTCATGAGGGCACATTTTTTTAATTTGAATTCATCACAGGGAGCGCATGATTTTACGTTTGTGGTCGCTGCTGTGAATGGAGATGAAAATTGCTGTATAAAGGGCTGAAATTGGAACTGTTCCTCGCAAACATTTGGATTGTAAAGATTCGGATTACAGCTAACAAATAAAATGTATGTCTTTTGTGAATTTAAGATGTGTTTTGGTGTAGCTATTTTATGGTTCTATTGTCAGTCGCTGTATAGGAGAAAACGCATTTTTTCACGGCAAACAAATTAAATATTATAAAATGGTTAAACGATTAAAGAAATGTTATTCATTTCAAGGTTTTAAAGTGTAGTCTTGTTTAACATTATGTAAACAAGTTTGCAGCAGAAGTCATGAACAGAGCGAACTGTTATTATTTCTTATGTAGATGAGTAAACATGTCATTGATATTTGACATGACAATGACAATTGAACTGACAATTGAACTGACAATTGAATACAATAGAATCAAAACATTAATGCCATGATTTTAATATTCATAAGCAGGAATAGGCCTGTACAAATTTAAGTTGTTCATACGTAAATAATTTACATATTATTGCCGTCAATACATCTATACTATACGTTTCAGTGTATATGCAAACATAAATAAATGTATGTGTGGTAGAACTACACTTTATGTAAAAATACAGAAAATATGTCATAAAAGCTGTTTTTTGTTTTGTTTTGCATCTTCAGGTTTGGTGTGAAAACCAGGACCAGCCTAAATCATTTTCATTTAATAGAATCAAAATACAAATGTGAACAATAAAAAGTTGTCATGGGCAGTTAGTGAAATCTGACGAAACCTCTGTTTGGGGAAATTAAAGTTAATTAAAGTAGAAATTAAAGTAAATTAAAGTTCTGGGGGAAAGTAAATGATGTTATGTAGTTGTGTATTTGTGAGTGTTTTCATAAGCTCTACTCATCCATGCACACCTGCTATACTGACGCATTGCAACAGGGATTTATTTGAGGTGTTAAACTGGAGAATTGACACCATCAATAACTCTTGACTTGACTGAAAGCTGTATGTGTGTGTTTTTCCCATCATCAGTGGCTATACACAAATGCATAAATGCACACAATGCTTATTTGTAGCTATGTTTCCATTATTTGAATGCGAATTTTGGGATATCACATAAAAAAAAATTTTTTTTTTAAAAAAACACTGGATGGAAACACCAAGATGATGAATTGATGTGGCTATTTTTTGGTTACATTTCAGATTAGGGTCCAATTCTCACTATTAACTATGACTTATGCCTTAATAAACTCCCAATTACTTCTTATTGATATTTATTAAGGTAGTTGTTACGTTTAGGTATTGGGTAGGATTAGGGATGTAGAATATAGTCATGCAGAATAAGACATTAATATGTGCTTTATAAGTACTAATAAACAGTAGCCTGGATGGCAGCCGAATTTAGCCCCGCCCACAACATTTGAAGTTCGGTATGGACTTGATCCGTTGTGGAGCAACTATGCTCGAGCCAGAGCTGTTCGGACCAATCAAATTGTCAGGGCGGGCTTTATACGATGATGGACAGATGATCAACACTAACGTCATCATCCACATCAGCAAAGAGTGCTTGGGTTAAATTCGTTCTAATCCTATACGGAGAACTTGTTCATATATGCATTCACCTTTACTGTTTCTCTCAGAAATGATGATCATGTTAGTAAGTACTCCGTGTATCCTTAAATTCTTTTTACCACACCGGCAAAGATCATTTACACTCATCTTCTTCTTCTTCATTCCAGCGAGCGTGCAGTTGAGTTCTGTTGACAACTATGCGTCGCTCAACGTCACTTACTCCATTGCTCTGATTGGTTGTAGCTCTATCCAATTGAGTGCAGAGGCATTTTCTTTCCCAGTTCTGTTGAAACGCCCCATAATCACAGCCCAGGAGCAGTATCAGACTCATATTCTGACTAGAAATGAGTATGACGAAGTCAGGCTAAATAAACAGCCAATATCCTAGTAATAAGTGACCCTGCACCACAAAGCCAGTCATAAGCATACATTTTGTGAAAATGTGAAATTGATTTATACATCGCCTGAAAGCTTTCCATTGATGCATGGTTTGTTAGGATAGGACAATTTTGGCCGAGATACAACTATTTGAAAATCTGGAATCTGAGGGTGCAAAAAAATCTAAATACTGAGAAAATCACCTTACATTTTTTCAAATGAAGTCCTTAGCAATGCATATTGCTACTAATAATACTTTTTTATGTATATTTACGGTATGAAATTTACAAAATATCCTTATGGAACATGATTTTTACTTAATATCCTTATGATTTTTAGCATTAAAAAAAGAAAAAGATAATTTTGACCCATACAATGTGTTGTTGGCTATTGCCACAAATATACCAGTGCGACTTATGACTGGTTTTGTGCTCCAGGGTCACATATGCATGCTAATAAGCAACTAGTTAATATTGAGAATTGAACCCTAAACTGAAGTGTTACCTATTTTTTTATCTGATAAGAAGACATGCGCATAAACTGATGGAAACACATACTGAATAAATCCCTCGATGCGCAACATTAAACTCACAAGACTTTGCTCCACCAGAGGATGTGATTGGATAACTGGACTAACCAGCGGACCAATTTCAGTGCACAGCATCTTAAATGTCAGTTTGGTCATTCTGAAATGCCTGAGCTAAAGTCTGTCATTACAGTTTTTTCCGATTGCTAACACACTAAAATGACATGCATAGCACAATTATTTAAACTGACACACAGAGAGCAAAACCTTTACTCAAGTCTCCTAAAGTCTAAACACATTTTCTGTTTTATACACATTTTGCAATTCAAAATGTCACTTTTTAAATGCCCTGAACACGGTTCTCTACATAAGACAAAACAATCTGACATAAAGTCACACGTTTGCCATTTCAAAACACTGCCATTTAAAATGACACTGCATGAGCTAATTGGCCAACACATGTGCCACCTGGCCAAACACCTCATTGGTTAATGGTTAACACTTCAATCGGGATGAAAGCACTATGAAAAGACCACAGGTGAGCAACTTTTTTTTACAACAACAATGGAAGACGTTGCAGAGAGAGAAGAGGAAGGATGCAATTTTCTTTTTCAGTTTACTTTCTTTCAGTTTTTTTTGTGAGCATATTTTCTTCAGTCCAATGTAAATATATCTGCTGTGCATATGTAGCACTGACTTGTTTGGTGAAAATTAAAATAATACATGTTTCAACAGCATCTGCAAATATTTCTGTGCATGTGAACAATCTGGAGAATTTTCTACAATTTGAACTACATATTTTAGTATTATGGCAAAGCACACTAAAGATGAGAGTGCTTTCATTATGCCCAACAGTGTGCAGTTGATTGGACAAAAATCTGGTAATATGAATGAAGTGTGTGCCATTTCAGGCAAAGTTTGAGTTTCATAATGCTATATGTAGTTTTGGTTGCAGTGCTTCATTTTGCAAGATATATGAGGTATTTTGCAGTTTGAGTGTGTGGTTTTGTGAATTGTGTGAATTGTGAAGTATTTTGATAAAACCAGCCTAGTTTGCAAAACTGTGTGCTAGCAATTGGAAAAAACTGTAAAATTGTTGGGTATGACAACCTCACAGAACTGTCTCAAACAATTTTGTTCCCAAACATCAGGCATCCGATAACATGATGGTGTTTATTGTGTTTTGTCACTCTGATTTTGTTCTTGAACACATGAAACTATGCTTTATTCGCAAATGCTTTATGCAATATTCCAATTGTGCACATAATTTACGCAACTTTGGAAGGAAACATGAGAGGTAGGTCTACTATTACTGTGATACTTGTGTGTGTGTGTGTGTGTGTGTGTGTGTGTGTGTGTGTGTGTGTGTTATGTTTTTCTATTCCGGTGGGGACTTGAATGCACACTGACTCATGTCACTATGGGGACCTAAATTGAGGTCCCCATGAGGAAACAAGCTTACAAATCATACACAATGAGGTTTTGTGAGAATGTAAAAATGCAAAAAGTTTTGTGTGATGGGTAGGTTTAGGGGTAGGGTTAGTGTATAATGACATGGGTATGACATAGGTATTACAAGGAGAGGGTGACTTATGAGGACATTACCCATGTCCCCATTTTTCAAAAGGCTTATAAATCATACAGAATGAGTGTTTTTTTTTTTTTTTTTGGGGAGAAAGTAAAAATGTGTAGCTTCCTGTGATGGGTAGGTTTAGGGGTAGGGGTAGTGTAGGGGGATAGAAAATACGGTTTGTACGGTATAAAAACCATTACGCATATGGAATGGCCCCACAATTCACAAAAACAAATGTGTGTGTGTGTGTGTGTGTTGATGTCAGTTTGAGTTGAAGGACATGTACAGAAAGACACAATCAACCTTTCCCTGTCTTTCTATCACACATACATCAGACAGATTTATGTGGAGCAGGTTTGTGTCATCATAGTGCTGACTGATGAGGTCAGATACCTGAGTACAGATGAGATAGAAGACACACACACACACACACACACACACACACACACGCTAGAGGAACTCTTTTTTATTCTTGTTTACCTTTTTAAAGCAAGCTGTCTTAATATAAAAGGTTGTCTTGTCTGCTGCAAAGTTATTGGTTTTTTAAAGTTTACTGTGAAGTATGCTTTGGTTTCATGAAGAATTTGTGGAACAAAATAATAATGCAATTAACTGATTACCAGCATTTAGAAATAATGTTTTCACTCAACTGAACAACTGAATGGGATTTTCCCACTTTTCTAATACATTCTGCAAAACAAATCATTCATTTTTGGTTTTCATTTCTTGAACCGCTTCTAATCCCTGGCCATAATAATAGACAGACCTAGAAACTCAATCAAGTAATGGCACAGCTGTCTCCGTGACCAGCTGTACAGAAAAAAACTGTGATGATATTATTGGAAAATGTGTGCAGTCTTTCTGTTTATCTGAAAGTAACATGTTTCCCTGGCAT
Organism: Paracanthobrama guichenoti; assembly: GCA_018749465.1. NCBI lineage: Eukaryota > Metazoa > Chordata > Actinopteri > Cypriniformes > Gobionidae > Paracanthobrama > Paracanthobrama guichenoti. The sequence goes on from CM031957.1 coordinate 22,702,030, forward strand.
ATCCGGGAAAAAAATAAATGGAATATATAGTTGTCCTAGTGGATAACTAGGTGGTTAAATAAACTTGCAATTATACCAAATTCTCAGTTGTTGACAAAAGTAAAATAGTAGAATATTAGTAGAAATTAGTAGTAATATTAATAGAATAGTAGAATTGTAGACAAACTTAAGTTGGCTTGATAAAGCCGGACCAGAAAGTTTGAAGTTTTAAAAGCTGTTTTCAGTTTGAAATAGTTTTAAGTTTTAGTTTTGTAGTTTTAAAAAAATAGATAGATTTCTACGGTATTTGGGGTGGTTGCTATGCGGTTGCTAGTGTACTCAAGGTGATTGCTAGGGTGTTACTATGTGGTTGCTAGGGTACTCAGGGTGGTTGCTAGGGTGTTGAAACTTTTAAGTATATATTACTTAGGATTGCTATTTTTTATAGTGAAATCTCAATAATTGAAGTAGAAATCTTATCCACATATTTTAGTATTTTTCAATAATGTAAAATTAAGTAGAATCGAATTAATGGTGAAATACAGGCGTTACAATCATGCTTAAAACTATATCTACCTTGTATGACAGTTGACATTTTTATATATTGTTCATTGAAATGTTACTTCTGTAAGTTAATGTAATTATTCAGATTTGAAAGTAAAGTTTTCTTATAAACTGAAAGATTTTGTTACTGTAGATTTACTCACTTTATTCATTAATAAATTGCAAGATTAACTATATTTAATTAATTTTATACCATTGATTATCACTCAATAAATGTCTGTAAAAATGTCTTTGAACTGATCTTGCGAACTTTGGCGAATTTGGTGATTTAGTTCTTACTCAAAAAAAGCTTAGAGTAGCAGCCTGGTAGCTGTGTTTTTCCAGCCAACCAGATTAGAGCTTGCCAGGCTGAGAAAATGCCTATTTTGTGTGCAATATGCATCAGGCAGTCTGTGAATGCACTGCAATCTGAGGCTAAGACTGAAATGTGTTGGACAAAATGTGCTGCATTCATTTAGAATTAAAATGACAGTGTGTGTGAGTGTGTGTGTGCACGCTGTAAATGTTTGACCTTGGCTTGCAAAATATCCAGTCCTTATCTGGATTCTAGGCAAAATGTTTGTGCTAAAATGAGACAATTGCTCAACACAAGATATTAAGAACATTTAATCTTTTAGATTAATTTCGTTTTAGCCAACTGCTCTGAAAGTCTTCTGCAGTAATTTAGTGCTCTACGGGATCTGTGCCTAAAGAGAATGTCAATTTAATTGCAATTTGAAGAAAAAGTTGTCTCACTAATAGTTCATTATTTGCACTCACATTTCTCTTGGTTATGTGACTGTGTTACTTGAATATATTTCTGCTGCTTCTGCTAGTTATTAAATACAGCTTCATCCTATAGCCATCAAGGGATTCCAGACACACTTTCTGAACACTGAAAAAAAGAAGAAGAATTTCTAGAAGAACAAGTGTGCTACTGTTACATAGCCTAATTGAACCATTGAAATGCCTACCTGTCCAGCAGAAAAAAAGCCGTAAAAAACCCTTCAAAACACAGAGTTTTCACGACACCTTTTAAAAGCCCTTTTTATCCTTGTTTTCGTATGGGCCCGTTTCCAGTCTCTTTTTTTTTCTGTAGCCACTCCGAAGTCCGAAGTCTTTTGCATTTTACAACGGGTGAATCTCTAGTTGTCACTGGTATTGGTTGTTTGAACCTTTCTGGATCCGCCAACAAATTGATATGTTTAATTATATCAAGTGCTGTGAAAAAAGACTATAAATCTCCACCTCCAACATCCTCACACATTAAACACATTATTACAAGCTTACCGTTGTAAATCGAGCTAAGGTAAGCAGATAGTTTTGAACACTGGCTAGTTATGTACTTGCTTAAAATAATCTTTTTGATCATTTTTAACCCAAAAAAGTACCAAACTTGGATCCGTCCAAAAGACTCAGCAACCCCTGCTACTCTCTAACAACTTCTCTTTCTCTCACACCCCTCGCCACACTGGGAGGGGTGGAGGCACAGGTCTTCTCATTTCTAAGTATTGGAAATACTCAACCCATACATCTCTATGCAATAACAACTCTTTTGAATACCATGCTATTACAATAACAACTCCTGTTAAAATACATATTGTAGTCATTTGCCCACTTGTAGTCCTCAGCAACTTCAACATTCACCTGGACAAACCTTATGCTACAGATTTCCACTCCCTCCTAGCCTCATTTGATCTCAAACGGCTCATCACTAACCCACAAATCTGACAACCAACTTGACCTCATTTACACACACAACTGCTCTACAGATAACATTTTGGTGAAACCTCTACACACTTTATCACATTTAATCTACAACTTACTACTCGTGCACCACCAGTCTCTCTACCAGTTATGTTCAGACGAAACCTGCACTCACTTTCTCCTTCTCACCTGTCCTCTGTTGTGTCCTCCTCTCTTCCCTCATCCATACAATTCTCATCCATGGATGTAAACACTGCAACTGACACTTTATGTTCCACTTTAACTTCTTGTCTAGATAGTATCTGTCCTCTATCTTCTAGGACAGCACATGCTACTCCCTCTAACCTTTGGTTATCTGATGTTCTTCGTGAACACCGGACCAAACTCAGGGCAGCAGAGAGAAAATGACAAATCAAACCGCCCATCTGACCTAGGTAAGTATCAATCTCTGCTCTTATCCTTCTCGGATGAAGTTCATGCGGCCAAATCTTCATATTTCCACAACAAAATCAACAGTACCTCACAGCACTCACACACATCATCAACACCTTTCATCTCTCTCGGGCATTTTCCCTACCACATTCAAACAGGCTCGGGTAACCCTACTGCTTAAAAAACCCACATTAAACACTTCACTTGTAGATAATTATAGACCTGTCTCTCTCCTACCATTCATAGCAAAAACACTTGAACGAGTTGTTTACAACCAGGTTTCATCTTTCCTCTCACGGTATAATCAGCTGGACGTCAACCAATCAGGTTTCAAAAGGGGCCACTCAACAGAGACTGCATTACTGTCGGTCACTGAAGCCCTGCAGCTTGCGAAAGCTGATTCCAAATCATCAGTCCTCATCCTCCTTGAGCTATCTGCTGCATTTGACACTGTGAATCATCAAATTCTTCTCTTAGATTCACCCTCTCATCACTGGGCATCACAGGGATTCCACTTCACTGGTTTGAGTCCTATCCTCACAGGCAGGTCTTTCAAGGTTGCCTGGAGAGGGGAGGTATCCAAAGCACATCAATTGACCACAGGGGTTCCTCAGGACTCAGTGCTTGGACCTCTCCTCTTCTGCATTTACACTACATCACTGGGACCCATCATACAGGCACATGGCTTCTCATACCACTGCTATGCTGATGACACACAGCTCTACCTTTCATTTCAGCCAGATGATCCCACAGTAGCGGCACAAATCACGAGCTGTCTGGCGGACATCTCGGCATGGATGAAAGAACATCACCTGCAGCTCAACCTGGCAAAGACTGAGCTTCTCGTCTTCCCTGCCAATACGACTCTACAATACGACTTCACTATTCAGCTAGGTTCATCCTTGATTTCCCCTTCAAAGTCAGTCAGAAATCTTGGAGTAACCTTTGATGACCAGATGTCCTTCAAAGACCACATTTCAAAGACAGCTAGGTCATGCAGGTTTACGCTGCACAACATCAGGAATATCAGACCATTCCTAACATGCAACACAGCTTCTCGTCCAGGCCCTGGTCATTTCTAGGCTTGACTACTGTAATGTGCTTCTGGCTGGACTACCATTATGTGCAATCCAAACACTTTAAATGATCTAGAACGCAGTGGCACATCTTGTCTTTAACGAGCCCAAAAGGGCCCATGTCACACCTCTCTTCATCTCTCTGCACTGGCTACTACTCGCTGCTCGCATCAAATTCAAGGCGCTGACGCTTGCTTACAGATCCACCACAAACTCAGCACCCGAATACTTTGACTTGCTCCTACGAGTCTACACCCCCACCAGAAGCCTTCGCTCAGCTAAGGAGCAATGGCTCATGGTACACACAGAGAGGCTCTATTCCCTCCCTACTCTAGCTTGTGCTACACTGAGTAATGTCCAAAACTTCAGGCACTCTTTGTGTTTCTTCGCTTCTTCATGATGGATTGCTTCCTGTACTCCTCAGTTGTAAGTCGCTTTGGATAAAAGCGTCTGCTAAATGCATAAATGTAAATGTACCGTTTCTTAAGTTTGTCTGCCTTTTGAAAGGCCAAAAAAGTGGGTTTAGATTCAGGGTGGAAAAAAACAGCATCTCTTGGATATGGCCAACAACACACTACTAATGCAACTCAACCAGGCCTGCGTGCTCCTTGGGTGGAAATTATTTAAATGAGGAATATTGTGATGTGTTTGTTCCCAAAAGAAAACTCAAGACTGCATTTGAGTTCATAAACAGTGTTTACTGATATAGAGACTAACTCCCTTTGGAGAGACTTTGTACTTTATAACTTTGCTCAAACAGCAACATTACACACTAAAGAAGGTCGAAAATGTAAAAATAAATGGACCTCAAGTAATTTTGAATCTTAATGCATCTTGCATCTTGGTTTAAGAATGTTTTGATATGTACTTGAAAACAAGTAAAAAATAAGTAATAAAAAAAATAAAAAAATAAATATATTTTAAAAAGTTGATTGTTTTACAGAAAAGTGCAACAACCATCTGTTCTGCTTAAAACGGAGTCAGTATTGAATACTGTCTGACACTGCAAATGACTGCAGCCTCACAAGACAATCGAATGTGTGTGTTTCTGCACACGGTTGAGGTGTACCTGCAGTCTGATCGACAGGGTACCATGCTGTGTGGGAACAGACATGACTGAACATCTGACTAATTTCGGCACCCATTGCACACACACACACACACACACACACACACACACACACACACACACACACACACACACACACACACACACACACACACACACACACACACACACACACACACACACTTGCCCTGCAGATGAATCGTCCTCTTGTGCTGCTGATGGACTGCTGGATTGCTCAGCATCTCCCCTATCAACTCACACAGCAGATTACCTCAGTGAACACCTGTCTTTGTCTTTCAGTTTGCTCATCCCTCCTTGTTTCCGTTCTCTTCTTACGATTTTCTAATCTGTCAAGCCACATGTGTCTGGCTGCATGCGTAACCACTGCTGCTTCAAATTCAGATGTGTGTGTTTGTGCTTGTGAAAGTGATTTGGTTTGTATTAGGGGTGTGAAAACTCAATATGCTCCCAAACAACAGGAGGTAAAGCAGAGAAAATATCGGGTCAACAACCAAGAACTAGCAGTGGGAAGTAGAAATTTACTAATTAGTCTTTTTGACTTCTTTTAAGGATCTTCAGATGTTTTTACTGAAAAACAAATACATTTACTCAAGATGCAACATTGCAAAAGATATTAAGACTTTTTTTTTTTTTTGTATGTATGTTGAATATGAGTGTGTCTACAATGGCAGATTTTATTTACATTTATTTTAGGTATAAACATTTAGGTATAAATAAATATGGGGGAAAAAAAAATCTTGTGCAATGTTATGGAAGCTTGTTTCCGTCACAGAATAAAAAATAAAAAAGGTAATTGCAATTTTTATCTTATAATTATGACTTTTTTTCTCACAATTGCGAGTTTACATTTTACTTTTTTTCTCAGAATTGCATGATATAAACTCGCAATTGTGAATTATAATGTCAGAATTCTCGCAATTCTAACTTTATATCTCATAATTCTGACTTTAGAACTCGCAATTGTGAGTTTATGTCACTCAATTCTGAGAAAAGAAGTCAGAATTGCGAGATGTAAACAGTTGTAAAATGTAAACAGATGTAAAATGTTTTATTTTGTGGTGGAAACAAGCCGCTTTTGAATGAAACAATGTTGCTTTTAAAGCTTAAAATTACAAAAACTCATATTCATAGAAGGAAAGGTTCTTTATACAAACCCGATTCCAAAAAAGTTGGGACACTGTACAAACTGTGAATAAAAACAGAATGCAATGATGTGGAAGTTTCAAATTTCAATATTTTATTCAGAATACAACATAGATGACATATCAAATGTTTAAACTGAGAAAATGTATCATTTTAAGGGAAAAATAAGTTGATTTTAAATTTCATGGCATCAACACATCTCAAAAAAGTTGGGACAAGGCCATGTTTCCCACTGTGTGGCATCCCCTCTTCTTTTTATAACAGTCTGCAAACGTCTGGGGACTGAGGAGACAAGTTGCTCAAGTTTAGGAATAGGAATGTTGTCCCATTCTTGTCTAATACAGGCTTCTAGTTGCTCAACTGTCTTAGGTCTTCTTTGTCGCATCTTCCTCTTTATGATGCGCCAAATGTTTTCTATGGGTGAAAGATCAGGACTGCAGGCTGGCCATTTCAGTACTGGGATTACACAGTATAACAAAATTGATTTACCGGCTTGTAAAACACCACTGACCAAACCTGTATTGTTTTAAAAGTAGAATATTTAAACATGGTGGACATGGTTAAACATGGATATGTATAAGTACATAAATTCACCTCAACTGGGATTCCTGTCACCTGGGTCTTATTATACCTCTGATCGCGAGTGCGATCGTTAACAATTGTATTTGTAAATTATTGCTTTCCTTTTTTATTCACAATTTCTACAGTGTCCCAACTTTTTTGGAATCAGGTTTGTAGATTATAAAGGGTAGTATATGTACAATTATATGTACATGCAGTGCTTGACATTAACTTTTTAGCTCATCAGCCACTTTTGTGTGTGTCCCTTTAAATGCAAATGAGCTGCTGCTCCCAGCCCCCTTTTTAAAAGGGGGCGGAGCTTCAAGAGCTTATTTTAGCAGCTCTGATTACCTTACACAGACATGCACTGAAAATATCAGAAACTGTTCAGCCTTTTATCTTCAAACCGGAGTCGGACACAGATGGAGAGACTTACAAAGAAGTGATAACCTTTAGAATGCAACAGGACCTTTTGAATGGTTAGTCGATACATTTATGATGTGGAGTTAACTATCTTCAAGTCATTGCTTAGTATTCTGTCATGATAATCTATAAATCGCTCATATGGGAACTGTTGTAAAATGCCTTCATATATGCTGCATGAAGATAGAACTGGTTTAGTTTAGTTTCATCTTGCTTTTTTCTTGCATTTATGTTATGTACTGTATTGCAATAAATGTGAAAAGATGGATGCAACAGCTTGAGTAGACTCCTAAATGTGCTCTACAACAACTCTTCCTCTTCTCTAAAGTAGCCCTTTGTTGCATGTTTCTGGGGGTAGGGTTTATGTAAATTTTAGGGTTAGTGATGTCACTAACCCGTGAATAAGCTCGTTGTAGTTCCTACCATCCGTTTGTTGTAGTCCCTAAAAAGCAATTTATATATTAAAAAGAAATATCTCCCTTTGCATGAACTTTGAGCGTTGTAACTTTGCAGATTTTTGCAATTATGCTCAAAGAGCAACATTACACATTAACTAAAATTAAAAAAAGTTAAATCATAATGAACCACCCTTTAAAACATAACTGGCTGTGTTTACGTGAATACTTGCCAAGATCGGCATTTTGACTTTATTTTGTGTGCATTTGACTATTTAAGCACAATAAGCATTGAAAAGGAACTCAGTTCAGTTCTGAGAGATGGCTTTATTTGCATGCACTTTGGATGTGAGCAAAAAATCAGCAGGAATGAGAAAAATTATGTGCAATACACAATCCCACGCCGAAAATTCAAGCTCTGTAACACCAACAATATTCATCTGGAGCAAATCAAATGAGTGAGTGAGGGAGAGATTTCAGAAAGATGAGAGAGCGAGAAAGCACAGCTGGTATCATATATCTGTGGAAAATGAGTATTGGAAGCGTTTCAGATATTTCAGTATCAATATGTATCGAAAAATCAATATTTCTGACAACACTAGATTGCACTTGGTTTATTATTTCAGATGCCTTTTTAAAAGACTACAATTGAAATTGTGTATATAATATATTTAAAATTCAACCTGCCAAAATGGCTAGGAGTGACTGCATTACACGCCACTGCTGAAATACACCCGCATTTGGCGGGTTGGTGGGTGTTAATGTCAAGCCCTGTGTACATGTAGTTTGTCTTATATCCAAACTATAAAACAATATTTTTCTAAATTTAAAGAACAATAACAATCTCTCCATTGACCTGTGAACCTGTCCTGAGAGTGTAACAACCAGAATTTATGCAGGTTCTGCACACAAGTACTTAAGTTTGCAGTTATATATTGTTAACATGTTAAGTTTTATTTACAGAAATGTTATGATATCTAACTTGTTAAAGAAATGTGTACTCTTATACACTGCAAAATAAGCTGTACAAGAACCTGCATTTATATTTAGTACAATCATTGTATTATTTTGGCATTATTGATTGTACAAATACAAATGCACCTTTTGACCAAAAAGCATTTTATTTTTGTAGGTTAAAACATGGTGCCTTTAATATTGTTTGGCACATTTATCATATGGCATATGTTTGACACTTCCCCAATTCAATTAGTAGAATGTACAGTGTTTACTTCATTGAGAAATACTTGAATGCTACATGCTGTTGGTTTAATTGAATTGTCAGTGGAGTTAATTTGGAAACATATTACAATAAGGCTCTATATATTAGCATATGTTAATATGAAATGGAAATAAACAACATTTTTAAAACGTATTAATTTTTGGAACAATCATGAACAGCGGACAATACAGTGTTTAAATGATTTTACATTAACAACACTTGTAAAGTGTTACTGTTAATATAACTTATTACTAATATATCACTAATACAACGTTTTAAATAAAGCAGTGTTTTCAATAGCATATTTTTACTGTGGTTTGACTATCTATATAATAGACTACTGACTATTTGGTATCCTGACAACCCTAGTTTGTACCCTGTTAGCTTTTGAAAGGTTCCTGTTGACTGCGGCGAGTAGAAGAGATCCAGTAACACAGAAACAATGTTTCTCTGTGTATTTTTTAGTCTCAGTCTGTTGGGAGAGTGAAGATCTCAGCGGTCTGTTTCTCCTTTCCAGACACTGTTACTGTTCCTCTGCAGCTCTGAGTTGAACTTCCATCAAAGCGTGTCAGGCCACAGCATGCTTCACTTTCAGGTTGTGTGTGTGTGTGTGTGAGAGAGAGAAACTTCTAGACTGCTAAACAGAGTCGAACTGGAACTCGGTGTTGCTCTGTTCCAGTCGCAGTGAACTGTCTACGGTGGCGGCATTTTAAGGCATCACAGGTTCGCTCTCCACACGCGCTGAATTTTCGAGACATTCCACAGCGTCTTTTATTGTGATATTGTGTATTTTTGGGAAACAATTAGTATATTAAAAATCTGACCGATACACTCTAAAACATGCTGGGTTAAAAACAACCCAAGTTGGGTTGAAAATAGACTAACCCAGCGACTGGGTTAAATGTTTGCTTAAAACAACCCAATCGCTGGGTTAGTCTATTTTCAACCCAACTTGGGTTGTTTTTAACCCAGCATTTTTTAGAGTGTACCGAAATACTGTAAGCTGATGGTTATTTCCATGTTATGGCCGATATTAACATTCAAACTATTTTATCTAATTAATGTAAAAAATAAAACCAATTTTGGATGCACAGCATTATAAATGTACAGCATGAAAAATTGATATTCATTTTGCGATTTTACAAAGCAGTGTTAGTTTACATATTATATAATGTTATTAGTATTTGAATTAACTTTTATTTTCTATATTTTTGGTTTTCATTTGAGTTATTATTTATATATATATTTCTGTCATGACATCTCTCTGAGTGTTTGACATGGTAAATGGGAGTAGATCTGCTATGCTGCTGCTGCTTTTATTGCTGCTGCAGAGCAAGTACGGGACTTGCTACTGCCAATACATACACGACACACTGCTGTGAGCAAGCAAGACATGCTACTGCTGTGCAATAGAGTATACATCATTTACCCATAGCAGATCTATACAGGTGGAGCTGGGGAAGGTGGTGGATTTTTGAAAGTGCCCTGCACTGCCTTAGGGCAATGCTACCTGAGTATTTGAAGGTTGAGCATGCAAGCTCATTGGCTACTGATACAGCAGGAACCAATCAGCTGTGCCCTAAAGATGATGATGTGATAATGAGCAGGTAGTTAAAGGACCTATCTAGAGTTTCCTGACAGAACTTTGTATGTATGTATGTATATATATATATATATATATATATATATATATATATATATATATATATATATATATATATATATAAAATATATATAGAGAGAGAGTACTTCAACTTATATTTAGTTAGTTGCCAAGGAAAGTTGCCAAGTTTTTAAATATAAATGTTTATTTTGTTTCAGCTTTTTAATTTTAATTTATATATATATTTTTTTAATACTGTAGATTTAGTTCCAACATCACTGTTTTAAAAATGACTTTCAATGGTGTTATTAAATTAGGTTTTTGTTTTTTTAAGATTTTAACTTTGAATGTTAGATGATGGCAGAGACAATCTAAATGAAAATAAACATGCACAATTAAATAACTAATATTGGCTGATATTGATATATTTAAAGCAACCATGAAATAAAAAATTTTGACAATTCTTGCTTTTTTCCTTCCTCTTGCAGCTCATCTCTTTTCTTCTCTGATGACGTGTTTACAATAGCAAACCACAACCAATAGCAAACCACAACCATCCAATCAATTCCCAGTGGGCAAAATCAAGTCCCGCCCTACATTTTTTACTTGTTCAAAAAGCTGTTTCACACGGATATACATCACAATAGGGATAAAAAGAACTTCCATTAGATGCCGACTTTTAAAGATCTTTAATATTGGCTGATAACAAATATGGTACCAATATATATCATGCATCCCTAATCTATTTGATACTTACCCATCCCTGATACACTATATTGCCAAAAGATTTGGGATGCCTGCCTTTACATGCACATGAACTTTAATGACATCCCATTCTTAATTCGTAGGGTTTAATATGGAGTTGGCCCACCCTTTGCAGCTATAACAGCTTCAACTCTTCTAGGAAGGCTTTCCACAAGGTTTAGGAATGTGTTATGAGAATTTTTGACCATTCTTCTATAAGTGCATTTGTGAGGTCATGTTTGTAGAAACGTCTGCATGTCTAGGAGCTTGATTGTATACACCTGTGGCCATGGAAGTGATTGGAACACCTGAATTCAGTGATTTGCAGGGGTGTCCCAATACTTATGGCAATATAGTGTACGTCAAACCACAACAAACTTTAAATGTCAGTAAGATGTTCTGTTTCTGTCTTAGCATTCATGGCCATAAAAACTACCTGACCAAGACTTTAAGTGTGCAAAAGTGTGACACTAGGATGTTATTTGTATGGGAAAAAGCAAGGCAAAGGATAATGATTTGCAGTATGGAGACCAGAGGTTGTTTCTCATTGTTGCCCGACTCTCCAATTCTTATATTGTTCTTATGTTTCTCCTTACATGCACGTTCTGCTATCTGCGCTATTTTAGATTTAAATTAGAGCAGTAATGACCTTATATTCCCTCTGGCAGAGAGACAGACAGAGAGAGCGGGAAAGGCAGTGCCTGATCGCAGTGTCACATTTGCATTGATAACGGTTCAGCAGGTTTAATAAAGAATTTAGCTTTGTTAATTCATTGGCAGTGGCATGAACACGTAAAAGGAAAGTGTGTGAGTGCATGCAAAAGTGATTTTCTGAGCTAAATCAGGGTGTGTGTGCAAAAACATTTTGCACAGTTTACCACATTTTTGCCTTCTCTGATGATGATGAAAATGAAATCATTATAAATGTCATGTCCTCCTACGCATAGACATGTCAAAATGCACCTAAGAGAGGGGTGGCTAATGGCATAAATGTAAGATGGCCTTAAGAGTGAAATAAAATGTTTCCATTAGGCATGAAGTGGAGAACAAGCTGATCCTTTTTCCCACTCTCTTTCTATCTGTCTGCCTGCAGCACTGTTGCATTTCACACCCAGGTGTTTGAACATGGATTTCCAGCCTTGTGCTGGAAACTGGCCAGTTTAGCGTCCACGCTAGCACGTTCACAGGAACACATGCTCGGTCTGGCCAGCGGCCACGTGGTCTCACCGCTAGGCTTCTTAATAGGTGCTGCCTTTAATTTTCAGCCAGCCCTTTTGTGGCTACGCCGAGGCTAAAACACTCTGATCTGAACTACCCACAGTCTAACCATTTATTATTACAGCAACACAACACAACTGCGCCCAGATCTATAGCCAAAGGCAGCTGTCATGCTAGCAGCTTTATTGTTGCTCACACTGCTAGCAGCTGCTAGAAAGAGCATTAGCCCTCGTGCAAACTGGTGTCTGTAGCGTTTAAACGCTAGTCAGTGCTGTTAGGTTGGTATATCATGCTGGGAGGTAAAGTGGTCGGGTTGCTGAGTGACATATGTTTCAAGACAGAGCTGTCAAAGAATTTTAGCCTAGCTGTTTTTACCCTTCAGTGTTTTAATTGATGGATCTGAGCTCTGTGATTTCATACTGGGGCCTTTTACAGTTAGCGAGCCAGACTTGAGCTCAATTAGCTTGTTGGTGCTTTTTAGTGTATCAGTTTTATAAGGAATCCCACAGGGATGTAAAATCACAAATGAGATGTCAATTCTTCTTTCTAGACAGCAATGGAATTATATGAAGAACAAAATGAGATGTTTTGATGGGTAGTACATCTGCGTAGAAAATAATATTAACTTTACAAAGCTGAAGAATTACTTTTTACTCTGAAGGCTTTTTAATGGAATTTTGCAGTATTTATAATGATTCATCTGTGCACATCACTATTTTATTTTATATTCACGTACTCTCATAATCTTTGATCAGAATAACGTCCCCTTCCTCTTGCAGCTCATCTCTTCTCATCTCTGATGATGTGTTTACTGGCTTGAGGAACGGGACCGCCTGTCACTCACATGAGGTCAACCAATAGCAAACCACAACCATCCAATCAATTCCCAATGGACAAAATCAAGTCCCGCCCTACATTTTTTCTTGTTCAAGAAGCCGATATAGATATTATATATATATAATCATCAAGAGAGAGAGAGAGAGAGAGACTATAAAATGTTTTTTTAATTATTATTATATTGTGTTTTTATTACTGTGATTATTATTAAATATAAATACTAAAATAAGAAATATATTGCAATCATATATTTGTACTGGAAATAAGCTGGCAAAAAGCTATTGTATATAAAAACTGAGAATTATTATTATTAATAATAATAATTTTAATTTACAACTGTAAAATTACAATATTAAGATTTTCAAATGTAAAACTATATCAAGCTTTTCTGGAAGCTTACTAGACTTCACAATTGCATTAAGAAAGTAGTTTGTTTATAAATGTGTATCTAATAATCTGTACTATTCACATATATTCCTTGCTTACTCAGAAAACCCAAGTTAAGATTAATTGATTGGTTTGAGTGCCATTTTGTCAGGCAAAAAAAAAAAAAAACACTCACTATTATGGTGATCAGTATTCACTTTGGCGATGCAAAAAGAAATCAGTTTAGTTTCAGAGGAAGAGAAATAATAAATAGGCTGCTTTTAAAAGTTGATCTAGCTACTGACTGAATAATTAACTATAGTTAATGATTTAGTCAGAAATTAATATTTCCCTTTATGTCGTATAATGATCGTTTGCAATTTTAGTGCTAACACTTACGTCATAAACACCTGTGAAACTTTTAATTGGATTGATATAATCCCTCTATTTTTGTAACAATATCTTGCAGTTGACCATGCTTGAGTCACACACACAGACTTCAACATTCAGTATGCAAAACACAACAATGGTAACAACTATGGAAGCTATACTAAGTCAAGAGTAAATCTAAAGTAAAAGATCAAGTACTCTCTACAGTTCTTTTAGTTACTAGAACTCTTGTGTAAGTAAACTTTACTAACGAAGCATTTGTTAGTACAACATACTATTGACTTTAGTTTGCATGCTTTTTTAAGTTATATAACACACACACACACACACACACACACACACACACACACACACACACACACACACACACACACACACACACACACACACACACACACACACACACACACACACACACACACACACACACACACACACACACACACACACACACACACACACACAACAGGGCTATACATTTATACTACTGAATGCTTGACTCTGATTGGTTGATGAACGTTCTAAGGTGTGCAATTATTTTCAGGGAAAAGCACAACAAAAGTAGTTCCAGGCAGGTCTTGACCACATTACAGTTCCATGTCACTTCTCCAAGTGATTTAAGTTATTTCAAATGTCTTTACAGCTGACAACTGCAAACGAACCAAAACCCACAATGACACTCACCAGGCAAATAAATATAGTAAGCAATAGGATAAAAACTTCAAATTATTTCCATGTCTTTTTTGCCACAAAATGACGTTTTATATAGCATATACTACAAACCTGATTCCAAAAAAGTTGGGACACTGTACAAATTGTGAATAAAAAAGGAATGCAATAATTTACACATCTCATAAACGTATATTTTATTCACAATAGAATATAGATAACATATCAGATGTTGAAAGTGAGACATTTTGAAATGTCATGCCAAATATTGGCTCATTTTGGATTTCATGAGAGCTACACATTCCAAAAAAGTTGGGACAGGTAGCAATAAGAGGCAGGAAAAGTTAACTGTACATATAAGGAACAGCTTGAGGACCAATTTGCAACTTCTTAGGTCAATTGGCAACATGATTGGGTATAAAAAGAGCCTCTCAGAGTGGCAGTGTCTCTCAGAAGTCAAGATGGGCAGAGGATCACCAATTCCCCCAATGCTGCGGCCAAAAATAGTGGAACAATATCAGAAAGGAGTTTCTCAGAGAAAAACTGAAGTTATCATCATCTACAGTGCATAATATCATCCAAAGATTCAGAGAATCTGGAACAATCTCTGTGCGTAAGGGTCAAGGCCGGAAAACCATACTGGATGCCCGTAATCTTCGGGCCCTTAGACGGCACTGCATCACATACAGGAATGCTACTGTAATGGAAATCACAACATGGGCTCAGAAATACTTCCAGAAAACATTGTCGGTGAACACAATCCACCGTGCCATTCGCCGTTGCCGGCTAAAACGCTATAGGTAAAAAAAGAAGCCATATCTAAACATGATCCAGAAGCGCAGGCGTTTTCTCTGGGCCAAGGCTCATTTAAAATGGACTGTGGCAAAGTGGAAAACTGTTCTGTGGTCAGACCAATCAAAATTTGAAGTTCTTTTTGGAAAACTGGGACGTCATGTCATCCAGACTAAAGAGGACATCTAAGTTGTTATCAGCGCTCAGTTCAGAAGCCTGCATCTCTGATGGTATGGGGTTGCATGAGTGCGTGTGGCATGGGCAGCTTACACATCTGGAAAGGCACCATCAATGCTGAAAGGTATATCCAAGTTCTAGAACAACATATGCTCCCATCCAGACGTCGTCTCTTTCAGGGAAGGCCTTGCATTTTCCAACATGACAATGCCAGACCACATACTGCATCGATTACAACATCATGGCTGCGTAGAAGAAGGATCCGGGTACTGAAATGGCCAGCCTGCAGTCCAGATCTTTCACCCATAGAAAACATTTGGCGCATCATAAAGAGGAAGATGCGACAAAGAAGACCTAAGACAGTTGAGCAACTAGAAGCCTGTATTAAACAAGAATGGGACAACATTCCTATTCCTAAACTTGAGCAACTTGTCTCCTCAGTCCCCAGACGTTTGCAGACTGTTATAAAAAGAAGAGGGGATGCCACACAGTGGGAAACATGGCCTTGTCCCAACTTTTGTGAGATGTGTTGATGCCATGAAATTTAAAATCAACTTATTTTTCCCTTAAAATGATACATTTTCTCAGTTTAAACATTTGATATGTCATCTATGTTGTATTCTGAATAAAATATTGAAATTTGAAACTTCCACATCATTGCATTCTGTTTTTATTCACAGTTTGTACAGTGTCCCAACTTTTTTGGAATCGGGTTTGTATCTTTCTCCCGCTCTGTCTGTCAAAAACGCATACAAACACACACTGTCAGTGCTGCTCTGACGATTTTATTAGTAACAACTTAAAAGCTACATGACATGTCTCACTAGCGAGGTAATAATGGCCTTGTTCTTGGAGCAGATAAACTTAAAGTTTTGCTATTAGTAGAGATGCTGCGGCTGAACACTGTTGAAGGTCGCGCAGACTGAGGTAATTCATACACGCTTAATAATTCTCTCTCTCTCTCTCTCTCTCTCTCTCTCTCTCTCTCTCTCTCTCTCTCTCTCTCTCTCTCTCTCTCTCTCTCTCTCTCTCTCTCTCTCTCTCTCTCTCTCTCTCTCTCTCTCTCTCTCTCTCTCTCTCTCTCTCTCTCAAAACTCACTGCTATAACTGCATTAGTCTGCTATCAGTGGCTCAAGCCTCCGTTACTAGCTCTAAAATGACATTTTGGAATTACCAACGGAGGCTTGGGATGAGATGTGTAAGAAAGAGTGTTTGAAGGACAAAAACCTGACAAATGTCTTGAAATACGTCATCTGAACAAGAGATGTTTTGAGATGTGGTAACCATTGTGTAAGTGTTTGTGTGTGTAACTTCCAGTATGACATGATCTAAGTAGTGATATATTCACATACTTGTATAATTTTGCTGCATAATCACATTTGTTTCATTTAGCATTTCTTTTGATTTTAGGATATACCTGAGACCAAGTTGATACTTGAATGACACATAACATCTGATATTAACAGACACATAACATATTAACATAACTTATCTTAGAACATAAGTTTATTAAATTATGAAAGCTGCAAAGATACAAGAAGACAAAACAGACAGAACCAACAGAAAGACAGTTCTGGTACAAGTTGCTTCATATATCCTCAAGAGTTTGAGAAATAAAGGTTTGATTTGATTATGCTCTCCAATGACCTAACGTATGAAATCTCTGTGCAAGCATCCTGCGGTGAGGAGCAGATGTCATTAGTGCACCGATAACTTTGGTAAGGGTCCTTAAATGGAGAGACCCGCTGTACTAATGGTGGAGATGAGGTAGCCGGTCATCAGGGATACCACCAGATATACATTCATCTTCATAACCGCGAGCGCTTCCATCAGTCTCTCTCGGCTTTCGCCTTGACAGATATCCATTAACACTAACTACTGAGAATGAGAGAGGAGAGGGAGTGAATGAAAAGTGGTCTGAGAACTGGCATGCTTGTGCTTTTTAAATGTGTGAAAAGTTGGGCTTGGTAAGACTTACATGTGTGAATATGTTTAGATGAATTCAAGCGCTAGATTTTTACAAGAAATTACGATTGTTGTTTGCCTACGAAGAACTCACACCACAATGCTGAGTGGTTGGTAGGGTGTTGCTATGTGGTTGTTAAGGTGTTCTTAGTAGTTTTAACATGTTGCTATGTGGTTGCTAAGGTATTCTGAGTGATCTATGATATTAGTCTCTATATGGATCAGTTCCCTCATTTAGTCTGTGGGATTTTTATGTGCTCATTCTGTCTAATTGCTTCAAGAAGTAAAACTGTGTCCCGAGGTGTCATGATTATGTTTAGTTGGTTCCTGTCATTTCTTAGTTCTCAGTAGCTCCTGTGGTTACTGATTAGTTAATCTTGTCCAGCTGTTCCTGTTTAGTTCCCTCATTTTTCTTGTGTACAAATACTTCCTGTTTTTCACTTTGATGTTGGTCATTGTCTATGTGAGTTGTGTTTAAGTTATCTGCTATCTTACTGAGTATTTGAGTTTCCTATCTCAAGTCTCTTTGCATTCTAAAGACACGTTACACCAGGCAGGTATGATAAAGTGATGAGCAAACGTTTTATTTATTTGACTATCTGTTGCAGGACGAGTTATATGCAGAAGTTGTATGCATGTTTGCATTGTATAGGATTACTGATTTGAACAGAGCCTTAACCCTATTACATTTGCAGTTTTGCATTTGGCAGATGCTTTGATAAAAGTATAAACTGCTAAAAAAGTTGCATTTTTCAATTAGTCTTTTCATACTTGTTTTCCAGTAAAAACTTAATGCATAAAACAGGATAAATTTAGATTTTTATGAACTGTTTTCATATATTATATCAGCGGTCTTACTTCAGTGGCTTATTTTTTTCTTGTTTTTAACTTGTACTTGTTGAAAGTGCTGTTAAATACACTTGAATAAATATTTTGAATATAGATGCTTCTGTCTCCTTTTGTCTCATCTGTCCTTACCCCCAGGTACTGGGGTCGCTTAGACTGCCGGGGGGAGTAGAGTGCAGTCTCGTGGGTACCCCCCGGGCAATGGGGGTATGTGACAAGAAGGGCTGTGAGCGATGCGAGGCCGGTGAGTGATTGGATGAGCGCCAGCTGCGCGTCACATTGGTCTCGGATCTCTCATGGAGGAGTGACGGGAGCATAAAAGGAGCGATGACAGTGGATGAGAGAGGACCGGGCTTGGACTTTATGTTGGTTTTTTTTGCGTGTGTGTGTGTGTGTGCGTGCGTGTGTGTGTGTGTGTGTGGAGGCTGACGTTTTTACATTCATTTTGTTTATTTTACTATTAAAGTAGTAAAACATGCTCTACTGTTTAAGCTATATAGTGGGCATGAGCAATAGTAATAGTGATGTTTCACTTAACACCACTCATTTTAATCCGCCTCAGTTATATTCTGATAGTATATGGCAAGGTGTGACTAACTTCAGAGGAATGGACTGATCTGTTTGGAGAGAAAGCTTGGGAAAAATGAACTAATTTCTTCAGGAGCAGAGGAGAGAGGACAGCTATTTTTTTTTCCCTCTTGGCTTGGATGACATACAGAAAGCCAGAGAAGGAGAGGAAGTGTTTGAACAGCGAGTCTGTGGATTGCTGATACGGATTTCGTGTTTGATTGGCGGCTGTGTCGCTGGATTGACCCAACGCCACATCTCAGAGTCACTCAAAAGAGCACTGCGACAGTGTCTCAAATGCACTGTGTGTATGTGTGTGTGCGAGGGATGGAGACAGAGAGAAAAAAATGTGTTTGTGTTCTCACAATGGCAAACGATAATTATCCACGGTGTGACAGACAATAACAGCTGCTTTATAGAGATGCTGTTCTGACTTTTCCATCGTTTGACAGTCAAATTGTGACAATATCTCTCCTGCCACACTCTGGCAGTGAAATAATGTGATCGTTCAGACAAACTCTCCTAATCAATCAAGCTTCCATGCTGGTGTTTGTCTGTCACTGCAAACTGGGTTGCTGAGTTTGCTAAATGTACACTCTTGGAAGAAAAGGTTCTGTGTAGAACTCAAAGGGTTCTTTCAGGAACCCATTTTATTTATTAATCGTATTAAGCAGCTCATAAACTTTATCAATAGAAAATAATAATAATAATAATAATAAACTGTTTAAGACATTTCTTCTTATATAGAACCTTTTTGGCATAAAGCATTCTTTAAAGTGCCCCTATTATGCTTTTTTAATATTAACTTTCATGCAGTGTGTAATATAGCTGTTTGTGAAATGTAAAATGTCTGCAAAGGTATTATCCAGACAAAATGTCTGGATAATACCACAACAAATAAAGGTATTATCTCCTAAAAGAAAGAAATGATTCTGACCTGCCGAAACGAGCAGAAATTCCAGTCTCACTTGCTGTTACAAAGCTATAATGCTATCCTTTGGTCTTCATTGGCTGCCTGAAAACAATGTCTACTTTGACCCTCAAACACTGTAGTTGTAGCTGAGACCTGGAAGATTTTTTTTTTTTCGTGTTGTCAACATTTTGAGAAGATGCCGTTTTCTATTACGATTCCACTTTGCATGCACTTCAAAATGAGGATTCGGCTTCAAACTTATACGGTAAAAGCAACGCCATCATTACTGTTCATATCACCGTGTGTATCAAGTACTGAGGAAGCCTGAGCTGAAATTCAGATATGGTAATGGGCGTTTTCTTTCCAACATGCGCTGTAAGCGGTAGATCAATCACAACAGACTGGGCCATCTGACCAATCAGATCAGAGTAGACCGTCTGACCAAACAGAACAGAATAGACCAATCACAACAGACTGGGCCGTCTGAACAATCAGAGCAGAGTAGACCAAATCACAACAGACTGGGCCATATGACCAATCAGAGCAGAGTAGACCAATCACAACAGACTGGGCCGTCTGACCAATCAGAGCAGAGTAGACCAATCACAACAGACTGGGCCGTCTGACCAATCAGAGCAGAGTAGACCAATCACAACAGACTGGGCCGTCTGACCAATCAGAGCAGAGTAGACCAATCACAACAGACTGGGCCATTTGACCAATCAGAGCAGAGTAGACCAATCACAAAAGACTGGGCCGTCTGACCAATCAGAGCAGAGTAGACCAATCACAAAAGACTGGGCCGTCTGACCAATCAGAGCAGAGTAGACCAATCACAACAGACTGGGCCATTTGACCAATCAGAGCAGAGTAGACCAATCACAAAAGACTGGGCCGTCTGACCAATCAGAACAAAGTAGACCAATCAAAATCATAGCATATTAGGGCTCTTTAAAATTAATTCAAGAATCCTAGTATTCTATAGAACCCCATTGAACATATTATTCTAAAAGTGTAACGATTTTATTTCATGTATATCAATGTTGGTTTGCTCATACTTTGGGTTCAGGGTTGTTTTAAACTCTTAACTTTAAATGTTAAAGGTCTTCATGCAACCCGTCCCACACAGTTTGTGCTATGCATATGACTGATGCCTCAATTTGTGCAGATTGCGTGATTTTCTCCTAGCATGAATGCATGAACTGATAAAATGTATATTTTGAATGCAGTGCAAGTCGTTTTGGCAAAAGCATCTGGCATAAAATGTAAATGTGATGTAAAAATGTAAGTTTTGCATGGTCAAGCACCGCTCACATTTTCCTCAGAAAATCGAAAAATCTGCTTTAATATATGTATGAAGTGTTATATAGAGAGGATGTGAAATACACAACATGCCATAAGGGTTTATGGAAAGAGATTTAGTTGATGTACCAAGACCACTTTGGCCTACGTTTCCATGGTGAATGAAATGATGCTGGCAGAAAGACCGAACTGAGTGAAATGCGTCCAAAACTGTGTTTGCAGGATTAACTTCAAGATGCTTTGTCTCCCCAGTAGATAAAGGACATTGGAATTCTGACATGTTGAGAGACTTGCTATATTGAATCTTTTGTTTAATTATAGCACTGGTTTAGCTGTGACATTCATAATGAACTATATTATAAGTACAGCCCCTCTGAAGAAGTTGTCATGGGCCGTTTCCATTCTGGAGCCTTGTCAATATTAAATCAAAGTTGACCATATATACTTTCACAACACACATTCCCGGTCCCATATATTTATGAAATGTTTGTTTATATTTTTTTACTTGGTAATCTTTTATCTAAATTGGACTGGTTCCACCTTTGAATTGTTGGTCATTTTCAGCTGATGTTACAGATCCCTTTTACTTTTCAACCACTCTCCTCTAGTCTCATTGGATGTATTCCACAGGATTTCCGGGTGACGTGTATGTCGCATTCTTCAGCAGTCCCTCTGTAAACAGCCATTGTGATGCCAAACCCCCTCATGGAAAAAGAAAGCCTCTGTGTTTACAGCTGTGACAATGAGCGCTTATCAGGATCGACTAAATGCTGAATTTTCAAAAGTATGTAAAGTGCGTGAAGTTCGTGGCATAGACTCTTTAAAATGCGTCCAAGAGTTTTACACACCGGTCTGTTATTGTAGGGACATCGACTTTACATTTTTCACACACCGAAACATGACGCCGAACAAAACTATTTGTGATTGGTTGCTTTACATGTCAGTCAGTCAGACGGCCTCTGGGTGGTCCTTGGCCAATGAAAGCTACGATGGAGTACAGACCTTCTGGCATCAGTCGGAAGGTCTGGCTATGCAGGAATAACTCAACTCCTGGCTCCATTCTGGCAATGTGAATTTCAATTAATTTCGCACTGGGTAAAAACTTTTTTTTTTTACTATAGTAAAATGGCTTACGAACTGTGTTTCATTGTTACGGTCCTGTGCCCTTGAGAGCCACCAGAGGGCACTCCCCTGTTCATTGCCATTTTCATCTCAGACTTCATTATTCAGAACCCACTGCCTGAACTAATCAGCCATGATTGTCTAAAGCTGTGTCTTGCTACCACATCACTCTCACCTTATTTAAACCATGGTTTATGTCTCATTTATTGCTCAATTCCTGCCTGTGTTCTGGATATCGTTGTTTGGACTCTGCTAACTCTGTGTTTGCCTGTTTTTCGACTTGATTGTGGATTACTTTTTTATTTATAAATACTGCTTTTGGATCCTCTGCCATCGTGTCCTTGTGCAATTTGTGATATTCATGTTGACTTTACTGCTGGGTGAAAATACAAATTCTTCTGATTAATTGTAGTCTTTTTGAATTTGTATTCTTAAAATACCATTGAATCGGTCATGTGATCACTAAAAATAAAAACATTAATGATAAGGTACTGTTATATAGTAGTAAATATATGGATTTTTACATTATTTTATAATTTAAATAAAAGATGCCTTTGAAAATTTGTGGGATTTTTTCCTTGTGACTTTCTACTGCTTTATAACTAATATTTTTCTAGTTAAAGGTGCACTATGTAACATTTTTTCAGTTAAATATCCAAAACCCACTAGGCCAGTGTTATACATTTTGTTCATTTGGGTACTTACAATATCCCAAATGTTTCCAACTATTTGTAAATCGTGAGAAAATTGCTATTTTAACCAATGAACCGGGACGTGTGAGGGAGTCGCAATCAATGCCGTCATATCTGCGTTACCCTCGGTTTCTGGTTTTATTCTGCTTTACTCTTACTGCAGTGTGCAACAAGTGTCATAGCAGAGGGAGCAAATGCACAGAATAACGTCATATCATTTTCAACACACTCAGATGTATCTAATATGATAAACAGAGCTGCGCTACCTCATACTCATGACCGGAAAAGCGGAAATAGCGCCGGCGACTGTGACATAAAAGTCCTGCTTCTCGTGAGGTGTGTGTTGAATTCAATCGCTCCAGCAGCCTTGCTCAGCTCCTACAACACTCTGTCCTGCTCTGCTTCATACGACAGTAAATGTTAATAATCACATCCATGAACTTGATTTCTGCCCGAGTCCTATCCCGATTCTTTTTCACCAGCTGTGAGATGAAGACCACATGTCCCAAGAGTCTGCGCTCAAACTTGTCATCAAGCTACGCCTTTGTTTTGAATAGGCGACCTCTAGCGGACGGAAAAGTTACATAGTGCTCCTTTAAATCGCAGTCATCTTGATTTAGATTTTTTTTTAATTCCACTGAAATGTGATCACTGAACTTGATGTTGAACTCGACACTTTATTTAGTTATATAATAATATTTAGTTTAATGATGTAATAATATAAATTATTTTACTATTTTATTAAAATATGTCAGTCAAATTTGAGGAATGTGGAATTTTTCAGTGATTCTTTCGGTAGGTTACATCGTAACGCCAATATATGACAAGAAGTAACTGTCTTTATGAGTGAACCACTAAATCATTTTCACAAATTCTCAAACATTCTCTTATTCCTTCATAAATGCTAATTCATCTATGGACATAAAAGAATGTCTTTCTGAGTGAATCATTACTGGTAGCTTTTGGTTGTTTTGACTAGCTATTTTTATTAAATACATAGCAATTGAGCGGCTTAGTTTGTGCCCTGTTGTTGTTTTTTTGTTGTTGTTGTAATTCCCAAAGTTAGAATGTTTCCTTTATAATTTACAACATATTTAAACAAATACATTTTTAATCAAATAAATCAGAATTAGAATCTGAAATCTGTTCTGATACTCAGCTCAAACTTCTCTCCAAGCTAAAAGAGTCTCCGTCACACAATGGCTGATCCTAAGGAATGATGGTTGTTTACTACTTCTTTTTGAATAATCTAACAAGGCTTCTCTTTGAAGTACGTAAATGTCATTTGAGGTTTGGGTCGGCCTGTCTGTCTGTTGCTATCTGCTAATAAATTTTGCACAACGAAGCATATGTCATAATTTATCAAATGATTCTTGCAGAATTTCAACCAGCCGTGTTTCACCACCTTCATGACCCCATTGTCATGTGTATTCCCACGGACGGCTGGACACATGACTGAATACGTGACAGGCAGCTGCACTGAAAAACTGATGGGCAAAGTTACTGTGGACAAGATGTTCTCGGCTACTTTATAGTAGCTGTCCATCACAAGCTCACTGGAGCATCATGAGTTTGCTCTCTGAAGACTTCACCCATGCTCTTCCTTTAGACAGTCTGGATATCAGCACAGCATTTCACAGACACAAATGGGTGTTTTTCAAATACATAGACCACTTAAATCACAGGGTTATTAAAGTTAACAAATGAAAAGCATAAAAAAAAAAAAAAAAAAAAAAATTGCTACTTGAAATAAAATGAACATTGAAGTAAAATATAAAAAAAAAGAAACTTTAGTCGTCGCTGAGGCCTGGAAGAGTTTGGTTTGTGTTGTCTGCATTTATAAAATAATAAACCGTTTTCTGCACTGCGAATCCAGCTCACTTAAAAAAAGATCCATGTAACAAAGTTTGTAGAATAAGGAGGAAGGCGGGAACCGGTGAACATTTAAAAGATGTTCCCCTCACAGACGACTGCAGCGCACGCGCATAATAAAATAAACAAAACTCAACATAAAAGTCCAGGGGGATAGTCAAGAAAGCAAGGTTAATTTACCGTCACCTATATCTTGGACTCTCAGTTGATTAACTCAAACCTTGCTTACTCGAGGTATGGTGATTCCAAAAACACGTCCGGGAGTAAGTTCAGACAACCCAGAGTATGTTCCCGGTTAACACACAAGACATTTTCAACAGAACGACAAATCGATGAGTCACCTCGGGAAAAAAACGCTAAGAAAAAAAGCGCACCATTCTACTTCCTCCTTTGTTTAATGGCGAGTTACATAACCTACTTAATGCACAGCACCACCTATTTGGTGGTTATGCAATCATTTTCACTGTCTTCGTTTAATAAGTAATCTTTATTCACGGAGCACAAGGATTATATTGATGCTAATTGAATGCAGAGCCATGTGTGAGATGACAATGAAATAAAAAATATATATATTTGAATTGAATTAACATTTAAACATTACCTTGTTATAATATTTTATTCTAATTCTTTAGAATATATAATATTGTATATTATATAACTTAAATTTGGTTATATTAATAATTAATTATATAAAACACATCTGAATACCTCTTAGGCAAATTTACCCTGGAACATAACCTGCTCTGGAGTAAGTTATGTTCAGAGAGTGATGTTGCCATGGTTACTTGCATACCCTGAAAGTTACCTCCGTTTTTTGGAACTGAAAGATGAGATTATCCGCTTACTAAACCTTATACCTTTCTGGAATACCCCCCAGGCCTGGTCCTCTCCTCTTCACTGGTGTCGCTCGTCCTTATCTGCCTCCGGGCTCCCTCATGAGAGAACGTCTCTCGCTCGCCCACCTCGCCACAATCCAGTCAGAAAAAAAGTAGACCAATTACAACAGACTGGGCCATCTGACCAATAAAAAACAGAGTATCAAACTGCTTTCAGAGTCTTTGAGAAATGAGGTAATGCTGTTATGTATATTAAGTGAAAATTAAAACATTTTTGACCTTGGATGCATGTAAACCTGTTGTAGGAGACTTCTAAAAATTAAGAACCTTTAAAAGAGAATAGGGGCACTTTAACTTGATGCACTAAAATAGCTAAAACTGAAATAAAGAAAAACTATACAAATAAAATGACAAAAATAGTTAGGGTTAGTTGACCACTTATTCACAGGGTATTACAGTTAACAAAAAATAAAAATAATTTTGTGCAAATTGTAGCCTCTTTTTCCTATTTGTAGTGGAGATGACTGGTACCCGGTGGGGTCTTCTGCTGTTGTAGCCCATCTGTCTCAAGGTTGTGCATGTGGCTTCACAAATGCTTTGCTGCATACCTCGGTTGTAACGAGTGGTTATTTCAGTCAAAGTTGCTCTTCTATCAGCTTGAATCAGTCGGCCCATTCTCCTCTGACCTCTAGCATCAACAAGGCATTTTCAACACAGGACTGCCGTGATACTGGATGTTTTTCCTTTTCACACCATTCTTTGTAAACCCTAGAAATGGTTGTGCGTGAAAATCCCAGTAACTGAGCAGATTGTGAAATACTCAGACCGGCCCGTCTGGCACTAACAACCATGCCACGCTCAAAATGGCTTAAATCACCTTTCTTTCCCATTCTGGCATTCAGTTTGGAGTCCAGGAGATTGTCTTGACCAGGACCACACCCCTAAATGCATTGAAGCAACTGCCATGTGATTGGTTTAGATAATTGCATTAATGAGAAATTGAACAGGTGTTCCTATAATATAAATAAATAAATAAATAAATAAATAAATAAATAAATAAAAAAAAAAATATATATATATATATATATATGTTTGTTATGTTATGTTATGTTATGTATATATGTTTGAAAGGCAACTTTACTCATCTTCATCTCATTTAATGAGGTCAAATCTGCACTCCATAGTTTTTCCTCTTTGTCTCCATCTCTGTTTGAAATCTGCAGCTGCAGTTATTCACGGAATTATCAACTTTAGGTGAATTGTGCCTCGGATCGGCACAGCACGGATGAATCCAATGTTTTGAGGAGAATGTGCAGCTCTCAGTCACTGCGCCGGTGTGGATACTGTCATTTGGAATCACAGATTCTACTTTTTGAAAGTATGACCAACATAATGTCATCTGAACAAGGAAGTAGCTAACATCCACTTTTGTTCTGAGGGGAAAAAAGCATTGCAATAAATCGCGATAACAAAATCTAACAATCGCTTATGTCACGTCAAACTGTGCAAATTATACTTTACTTTCAAATTGTTAATGTTAACAACATCAGCATTGTGTGACTACATTTAATGTGTATTAGGGCTAACGTTACCTGTAGTTCAGTTTCCATTTCTGTGAAGTCTAATTTCTAATTGTCATATACTAACAAATGAATGTGGAGTAGAGGTGAATTGCTCTCTCATAGCTAGCACAAAATCACTGATATTTACCATAATGCACATAGCAAAACGAGAAAGGCACAATACAGAAAACTCTGTAACTGTATGAATTAAGTGAACAAGTGTGCTACTGTTACATAATTGAACCATCGAAATGTCTTACCGGTCCAGCAGAAAAAAAAGCTTCGAAAAGTTTCGCACCCTTGCAGTTGCTGGAATGGAAGCTTGCTCCTTACAACCTATTGGCAGGGATTGGCGCCCAGACATATGGCGACGCTATGGGTCTCGAGAAATTCATCCAGCTGTCTCCAAGTAGTGCCTTGTGTGCAGCACTGTATGGAAGACTAACAGGGCCAAAAGTTCATCAATCCTCTGTACCAGCCAGAGTTTGCCAGCGCTCCATAACCTGACAGTGAACCAATGCAACTCTGTAACAGTCGTCTACCTTTTACTGAGTGATAGAGAAGGCTGACCCAGGGTCTTTGTTTATACTGCGGAGCTTCTGGCCATGTCAGGTCAACATGTCCGATTCATCCTCCAAGGCACCACACACCACTGTTTTAGTTCTGACTGCACAAAATTCCTCTGTTTCAGTACCAGCCCTCATCGTCAGCCAGAAACTTCATATCCGGGGAACTCAGCCGCCAGCTCCAGCTTAAGAAGAGGTATAGAGAAACCAGTTACCAAGTCCACTCCGTAATTGGAAAACCACTCTGCAAATGTGATATCAGATTCTGTGTCTGTGTCTGTCAAATTAGTCTTTGTCATGAAGAAACCATCAGTCTGTTGGTTCTGGAGCGTTCAGCTGCTGACATCCTTTTAGGGCGACTGTGGTTAAGTCAACACTAACCAGTACTCTCTTGGAAATCTGGTGAAATCCTGAAGTGGGGCGACAGCTGTTTTCCGGAATGTTTCTCTCATCTCCCTCTCAAAGTTCCAGTGGCTCCAAAGGTCTTATCACTTCATTCCACCTCCAAAGTCCAGTGGAGAAATAGTCTGTCAAAATTCCTACCTGCTATGCCCCCTTCAGTGATGTCTTCTGCCCCAAGAGAGCTACCCAACTGCCATCTCATCAGCCATGGGACTATGCGATTGACCTGCTTCCGGGTGAACCAGTGCCCCATGGTAAGATCTACTCACTTTCCATTCCTGAACAGAAGGCCATGGAGGAGTACATTGAGGAAGCATTGTGTCAATGCTACATTCGACCATCGATGCCCCCAGCTGCTTCAAGTTTCTTTTTTGTGGCCAAGAAGGATGGAGGCTTGCGGCCCTGCATTGACTACCACTCACTTAATAAGATCACCATTAAATTCCATTATCCACTTCCCCTCGTCCCGGCGGCATTGGAACAACTCTGTGGAGCAGCCGTGTTCACCAAGCTGGACCTCCGCAGCACCTACAACCTCATGCAGATACGTGAGGAGGACGAGTGGAAAACAGCATTTCTGACCCCTTACTGGTCACTATGAGTAATTGGTCATGCCATATGGATTGGTCAACGCCCCTCCGTATTCCAGGATTTTATGCACAATGTGCTCCGGGACTTCCTACACAAGTTTGTGCTGGTTCACATTGATGATATCTTGGTGTATTCCTGGAGCCTGGCCAAACATCGCCAGCACGTTGTGGAGTTCCAGCAACACCTGAGAGACCATCATCTCTTCCTCAAAGCCAAGAAATGTGCGTACCATCTATCCTCAGTGCAGCTCCTTGGATATAATTTCAGTGAATGTGGCATCCAGATGGACGAGGGGAAGGTAGAAGCTGTTCACAATTAGTAAACTCCCACCACCATTAACACCCTGGAGTCAGCCGTCGCACCAGCGTGATCAACTTTTTCTCTTATCAGTGCCAAAGAGACTCAAATAACTTTTTTTTATCATTCAGGCAAGTGTTATACATCATTATAATCTGTTAAGCTTCTATTATTTTTTGTGTACAGTCACAAAAAATACATTGTTGTGCTTCTTGCAAAATAAAGAAAACAAACATGATGTGTGATCTGCAGCCTCTCTGTCAAAGACATTCATTCAGAAAGTCTTCAGAAAAGGAACTCTAACTTAGTGAACACTTATCACCGTTACAAACAGGCTTGACATGGAGAACAGATGATTAGTAAGCGGTCTTTGAGCAACCAGAGGTGAACGGACCTGATGAGTGAGAAAAAGCAGATATCAGAGGTGATGCTAGATACTGGCTGATACTGTACTTTGTCTTTGTAGTATGGCGGAGGGAGAACTCAGGAGACGGAGACATGGAGACTAGGAGACAGGAGACAGGAGACTTGGAGGAACACAGAGAATGCAGGAGAGTCCTTGAGGCAAGCATAAGCTGTGCTATGTGCAAACAAGACCAGACAGTGACTGAGTGAATGCATGGGGCTTCAGTACAGGTGGTGATGAAGTGCAGGTTTGTGTGATCAGTATTCCAGTGATGGCGTGCGCTGGGATTGGGAGAGGGTGGAGCCTGGTGTGCTTGTAACAATCGCACAAACATGAGACATATGTCTAAAGAAATGTTGAAATGTCAGGTTTTAAATAAATCAAATCGAAAACAAATATTCTGTTTATGTAATCGGTTTGAAAAGGGAGCGATCTCAATCGTCCGCGAGGGTCTCACTATCCACTAATGCGACTACGCCCACAGAGCACGCGTTCTTTTGAGATTAAAATCTGATGGGATCCATGTGAGAGCAGAGTCAACGCCCACATCAACTCAAATAACACATCAACACTTTACATCGTTTTGAGATGCAGTGATGAATAATCCTCTAATAATTTACCTCAGAAAAAGCGGTTTATTTCTAAGAGCAACAGATACAGGCGAGGATTGTGAGGTAAGTTTATTCTGTTAGCGTCTGTGAATATTAAACACAAAAAGACCATTTAAATATGAATCCTGCTACAACATAAAATGTCATAGAAGACAGACATCTGTTTTGGACAGATTATGAAGTGTTTATTGTAAAATAGCCTAGCGTCACATCAATACAGATTTTATTCGCAATTGTCTGCTCAGTGCTATAAATACAGTACTAGTAAAACGTATTTTGTTTCGTATTGATGTTTAAATATTATAGCCTTTTTTTTTTTATATATGTTGATTGTGAAAATTGAACAGCACAAGTAATAAAGGACACATCATTTGATGCGCAATATATTAGAAGACATGGGGGACAGAAATTATTTTGACCACTTCATTAAGTTTTGTTGGAAGCATTTATTTAAAGTGAATTTCGTTTTGTTTAAATTGTATCTTAATTTTAATCAATGTTTTTAATATAGTTGCTTCTCATTTAATAAGCAGCAAATATAACAGACAATAGCCTTAGCGCTGACGATCATACATTGCACCAATCTCATAAATTAACCGAAACTCTAAATTATATTCGAGTATAGGATAGTTTACAAAATCAAATGATTCAGAAAATTTGCCACTGAAATGACGAAAAAAAATGAAATGACTCAAATGATGAAAAAAGTGTCCCAATCAACCTGAATTCACCCTATACTCTTTGAAATCATAATTGCGTGCTGTTTTAAATCCTAAATATTTTGCTTATAACATTAATCATTACCAATTATTCAGTTATTTGTATTTACTGAATTGTGTTCAGTGTCACAATATTACGGTTTCTTTTAGCATGAGACTTCATTCAAAAACATAAAATAAAAAAATAAATAAAAAGTACACTGCCAAAAATACTCTTAGTATTTTTGTCTTGTTTCTAGTCTAAATATCTAAAAATTCTTCAATCAAGATGCATTTACTAGAACGTGAAATGACAATTTCTTGTTTTGTTAAAAAAAAAAAAAAAAAAAAAAAAAAAAATTTTTCAAGAGTTTTTGCTTAAAACAAGCAAAATTATCTGCCAATAGGGTAAGAAAAATTATTTTGTTTCTGACTGAAATCTTGTTTCTGGACATGGGTACCTTGTATAAAACTTATACATCTTTATTAAACAATAAAATAATTAAAATTTGTCTCGTTCAATGAATCACACATAACAGAGAGAAGATTCCACACAGCAAGCAACACCACCTGCTGTAAAACAACAATTATCAAACAAAGAGAGAAACAAAAACAGACACCACAACAGAAGAGCCTGGGCTTACCACTGGGCTTCAAGAATGCCCGCAGTAATAATGATGATGATAATAACCACACGTACCCCAAACCACACTCCAAAGGATCCATGGCAACTCCACGCCACTCTAGTGAACAGTGAGATTACCACATGGGAAAGTTCAGCCTGCCCTCTCCATGTTACAGTCTGTGGTGCGGCAGGGAAGTAATAGATAAATAAAAGAAATTCTTCAAATAATAGATGGGTTTAATTATAAACAGGAGAAAACAAGTGACATCCAAACAGAACATAACAAGATTAGACAAGGAGTGCAGGGAAGTGAGTCCTGATGACGAACGCCAGGTGCAGGGAATCCGGGGAGAGCGGGAAAGATGATGAGGGAGTGCATTCAGGTGTGAGGCAGGGAGGATTCTGGGAAATGGAGTCCGGGACAGGCGTGGACTGTAACACTCCAGGCCCCAGCTCCAGTACAGGAAAAGAAAAAAAAAGAGAAAAGGTTACAGCATAAAAAAAAAAAAAAAAAAAAGAAGAACCACCACCACCAATCGACGAACAGTTAAATACAAAAAATACTAAAGCAAACGGGTTACAATTACCAAAAATAAAAATTTACAGCAAAACAAAATCAGAGAAAGCAACACTGAACAATTACAAACAAGCTCTACTGTTTGTTACAAATTAAGGAAGACAGAACCAAAACCATTAAGGCAAAACAATGTTACTGATTACAATAAAGGAATAAGCAAAACAAAATAACAGGACAAGTTAATAAACGAAAAACAAGCATTACCAAATGCAACGCAAATTTAATGGATGCAAAACATGCATTTAATGAATGCAAAGCAAATACTAAATACAGAAGTAATAAAGAAAGAAAAAAATAAGGGCACAACAAAATAATAGAAACTAAACAAAAAGACAAGACAAATTAATGAATGCAACTCAAATTATTACACTAAATGAAATTAAAGCAAAACAGCAGTGTTGAAGGTGCAAGCCATGCTGAAGTCAAGATGTTGCAAGATGCAAACTGGAAGCAAACAGGCACACTCACAGAATGGTTTAAACTTCTAAAACACACAAGAGCATTATAACCAAGTTACCTTTATGAGGGCCAAAGGGAAGTAGGAGTGGGTTATACGTACATCTATCCAGCAGCTACCACTTTATTTGATCACATGCAGACAGCAGAAATCCCTCATGAAGGTATCACATGCAGTTCACAAGTACAGCGGAGTGCAATGGCAAAGCAATGGTTGCTGACCATCCGTGGGTGCAACAAGCACTCAACCGAACGCCAGCCCAACCAAAATTACTATTAGCAGACAACAAACATTTAAAAGGACTTTTAGCATCTACCACACGGAAAACCACGGAGAAAACACCCATACATACCCTTCGTGCAACGCAACGAGACGCCTGAAATGTCTCGTTGCGTTGTATGACGCAACACCCGTTTACCGTACCTCATGCCTTATATACGCTCCATCACAAATGTTACCTAGGGGGCGTGGTCAAAAAGGACCACAGCAATAATCTGCACTTCACCACACTTATCTAGTAAATGGATCTTGATTTAAGAATTTTTTGATATTTGGACTGGAAACAAGACAAAAATACTAAATAAGAAGAACATTTTTTGCAGTGTAGATCAAATCTTTTGATCATTTAAAATATAATAGGTCTTTGTAATGTGCCTTTGTTGACTATATTCTAAATAAACTATAACAAATATGTATTTCCTTTGCTCTGTTCCTTAGCTCCCTCTCAGTCACATACATGAAGCTCATTCATTATGCAGCTCATTATGCGGGTCTTTTGTTCTCTCAGGTGTGATTCACAGCATTATTCATGAACATGAACATGCATACGGCCTTTGTAAAGAAAAAGAGTCTTTCAAAATGTAATTCAAATATATTGTGTTATAGGAATAAGCAGGCTCAATGATTCTCACATCAGTTTGAAGCAAAAACTCTAGGCAACACCACCCATTAGTCTAAAGTCTTGTGAACACATATCTATTGTGTGTTTTGTAGCCTTAATTCAGTACTTACATTTTTTTCAAAAACCACGCATAAACATTATTCTCTCAAAAATACAAGCATGTACAACATGTTGCTCACATATTATGGTAGCCCAGTTTGTGCTGAATACGGTGTAATGACACTTTTGCCATTAATGTGTTTATAAGCATTTGAAAAAAGCACAAATGTCAGAGCATGTCAAAACTTCTAAAGGGCCCCAAAACAGCTCAGACTCTAGTGGGTTAAAGAACTCCAACACTTCCTAGGTTTTTCCAATTTCTGCCACCACTTCATCCAGAATTTCAGCTCCATCGTTTCCCTACTAACCAACCTCCTGATGGGTAAACCCAAGTCGCTGTCCTGGTCACCATCAGCCACACAGGCCTCCGAGAAGCTCAAAACGGCCATCCCCAGCGCTCCGCTCCTCATTCATCCTGATTCCACCAAACCCTTCATAGTGGAAGTGGATGCCTCCACTACCGGAGTCGGTGCAGTGTTATCTCAGCAGCATGGGGACCCAGCAAAACTCTGTCCATGTGCCTTCTTCTCCAGGAAACTCATCCCGGGGGAGAGGAACTATGACATCGGGAACAGGGAACTGCTGGCTATCAAACTCGCCCTTGAGGAATGGAGGCATTGGTTGGAGGGAGCTCACCGATCACAAGAACCTAGAATACCTCCAGGAAGCGAAAAGACTGAACCCACGCCAGACTCGATGGGTACTCTTTTTCACACATTTCAAATTTAACATCACGTATCGTCCTGACACCAAGAACACGAAGGCAGATGCTCTATCTCGTCTCTATGCCCCTGAGAACATAGAAGAGGAACCTGAACCCATTTTCATCCCAACGTCTTAGTCAGTCCCATCCAATGGTCGCTAGATCGACAACTTACCAACTCCAATGCCTCCCAGCAGCCTCCGCCAGGGTGTCCACCTAACTGGACATATGTACCTAGATCTCAACGTAATACAATCATACAAACATACAGTCATGCTCAAAATTATTCATACCCTTGGTAAAAAAATGACCAAAGAAGGCTGTGAAAATAAATCTGATGGAAAAAAAAGAGCTTTTTGTCAGCAAACACTCAAGATGAGTTTCGTGCACACAGGGATAAAAAAGTACGATATGTAAAATGAAATACTCTGCTGTATCATTAATGTTGTGGGCCTATCTTTCTTCCAGAGATCCTGGACATTTTGTTCAGATGCATGGTATCATGGATTCTAGCAAATACCAACAGATAAAAAAATTAAGACCTGACTGTCCCAGCTATAAATCTTATAATGGGCCGTGGTTGGATCTTCCAACAGGACAGTGATCCAAAACAATCATCACAATCAACACAAACATGAATACAAAACCAAGTTTCTGCCATGGCCATCCCAGTCCCTGACCTGAGCACTATAGAAAATGATGGGGTGAACTGAAGGGAAGAAGCACCAACATGGAGCTGGGAATCTGAAGGATCTGGAGAGATTCTGTATGGAGGAATGGTCTCTGATCTCTTGCCAGGTGTTCTCCAAACTCATCAGGCATCATAGAAGAAGACTCAGAGCGGTTGTCTTGGCAAAAAGAGGTTGGAAAAAGTATTGAATAAAAGGGTATGATTAATTGTGAGCAATGTGTATTAGAGAAAAACATTTCTTTCATAATAAGATTTACCCCCCATTTAAAATTCTTATTTTCCAATGAAAGTTTAGAATTTGATACATTTTTAAAACAAAAGATCAAAAGGATTAACAATGCAGATTTATTTTCACAGCCTTTTTTGGTCATATTTACCAAGGGTATGAATAATTTTGAGCACGACTGTACATACTCTTCCTTGGGCACTGGTCAACCTGGGGCCAATGGAACCCTCTCGCTGTTACATGATCATTACTGGTGGCCTAGCATGGCACGAGACGTAAGAAGGTTCATTCAAGGATGCTCTAATTGTGCCATCTCCAAGAGTCAACACCACTTACCATCTGGAAAGTTACTCCCATTGCCCATTCTTTGACGCCCCTGGTCACACCTAGGAGTGGACTACATTACATATCTACCTCCATCGTCTGGTAACACTTGCATTCTAGTCATTATAGATGGTTTCTCTAAAATCTGCCATTTGATCCCTCTCCATGATGACTGCGGAGTTACTTTTTACTGTAACAAACAAGCCAGGCTCTGTCACCAACCAATCACAAAGAACACCATCCCTGGACTATTAATCACACACCTGATCCAGTTTTACATTCATCCAGTCACAGTATTTAAGCACACACCTCAAACATCATTATTGTCTGGTCTCATTTCGAGCTAGGACTGCTTAGTTCTACTAGTATACTCAATGACGATTCCACATATTCTCTGTGTTCAAGTTTTCCACGTTTCCCCAGTCTTCTCCTAGTGTGCGCCTTCCATGCGCCTTCTGTGTGTGTTTTACCTTCCAACTCTCCGGTGTCTCCTCAAGGTGTGTGCTCTCGATCCATATCCAGTTCCATCATCCACAATCTCATCTGTGAAGAAGGAATCCTGCTACTATAGTTTTTAACCCCAAAACGTTACGGACTGCATCTTTAAATTTAACTAAAATTAAAACTGTATAAAAACTATGGACATATTTAAAAAAGAAGAAAACAAAACAAAAAAAAAAAAAAAAAACACAGCTGTCAGCTATCAGCACAGCTGTTTCACAGACACAAACTGGTATTGTTCAATCACATAGACTGTTCTGACTATTTAAGTAGTCATTTAATTTTGGTTTTATTTAATTGGTTAGGATGCGTCATGTGACCTAGGTTAGAGGTCTTTGCGGCCACCTTAGTTTTCACTTCACAACAGCAGTGATGCAGCAGCAGATGTCTCTCTGGTAAAAGCTATTCTTCTGTTTCACGCCAAAGAGGCCATCGTCTCTAAGTTTATTTAATATCATCTATGTTAAAAGGAGTATTTCATGACATTTAAAAAAGCTACATTTGCTGTGCGTTTAACAATGAATATTGTCATTATCTTTCTTTCCTATATTAGTGTTAGATTGTGTTCTTCCTTAATATTTACTTTTATTTATACTTAATACTTAAATGTACATTTGTGTTTGTATTTTAGTTTCACAAAATTATGTTGTGGGAATGAAGATTTCAAAGTAAAACACCGGAAAATAACTTCTTTGTTTTCGACTTTTTCTTCAACCTCCATCCTGTTCAACTATCTGTCGAGGTGGAACTTACTTGCAGCAGGGACAGAATAGTGAAAAGACGTAGCCTCTTCAATCCAGTGGAAAGACAGAATCTCTTCAATCAAGCTTCAGAGTTTGCTCTCATGTGAAATCTCTCCTCATATCTCATTCTTCCTCATCGTTCCAGTACTCGACTGAGAGGTACTATTTATGCATTATATGTCATGGAGGGTGAGAGAAAATCTGAGACTGAGAAGATACTGGAAACTAGATCTGTTGTTAAACGCTCAACAACATCATCTAAAAGATCTAGTAGGACAACGGCTAGCATGGCCTCAGCAAAAGCACAAGCTAGAGCAGAGGCAGAGCATACATGGGCATATTATGTCAAGAAAGAAACTAAAATGAAAGTAGAGAAAGTTCACATGGAAGGCAGTTTTACGGCACTAGAACATGAAAAGGCGGCAGCTGCTGCTATGGTTGAGGCAAGGATATTGGAGGAGGCTGTAGAGAGCATGGAGGAAGGCAGTTATTGTTCACATAGCCAGATCGCTCCTCCTGTGGACCCTCTGCAGCGCACTAGTGATTATGTGGAGCAGCACTCAAATCACTCCATTGCTGTTCCTCCTGAAGAAATAAGTTTAGCTGCCCCACATGTTGATCTCATGAACCTTTTACGGAAGTGAAAACAAGCAGTTAATGGGAAGCTCTTCAAGGAGTGTACCACCTGATTGTGTAAAACGGGTCAATGATTCAGTATCAAAGCCTAACACTATTATGATCGAAAAACCTCAGTCTGCCACGTACAGCCCAGTTAATTACTGGCCCCTTGCACAGACTTACAATGCCTGTGCTTCTATGCAGTCTCATTCCCATGGAGAAGATTAAATGATTGATTTAGCAAGGTTTCTTGCCCATCGTGAGCTCATTAATTCTGGGCTCACAAAATTCGACGACCACCCAGAAAACTACTGGGCTTGGAAATCTTCTTTCTTAAATGCCACCAGCGGGCTCAAACTCACTTCCAGCGAACAGTTGGATTTACTGATTAAGTGGCTAGGCAGTCATCAAAATATGTGCGACGAATCAGGTCAGTGAATATAAGGTATCCTGATGCAGGGCTTAAAATGGCTTGGGATCATCTAGAGGAGATGTATGGATCCCCTGAGGTGGTTGAGAAAGCACTTTTTGACAAAATTGAGAAATTTCCAAAAATCAATAAACAGGATCCTCTGAAATTACAAGAACTCAGAGATCTGCTATGTGAGATTCAGTCTGCTAAAGCTGAAGGGTACTTGACAGGACTTTCTTATCTGGACACCTGCAGAGGAGTCAGTCCGATTGTGGAGAAGCTGCCTTATCATCTGCAAGAAAAATGGATTTATCAGGGTTCTGAGTACAAAAGGAAGTACAACGTTACCTTCCCTCCATTCTCCTTTCTTACTGACTTTGTCTGTCAGGAAGCATGTGCTCAAAACGATCCAAGCTTTGCTATTAGGGCAGTAAGTATGACCCAAATCAAAATAGAGCTGTTTGTAAAAAGGCAATTACAAAGATGGGTTGCTGTGTCTACCCACAAGACAGGTGTGGCATCGTCATTTGGATTTCTTTCCACAAGAAGTTCTGTTAATGAGCCCATTGATGTAGAAAAGCAGTGTCCTATACACAAAAACAAACCTCATCCTCTGAGATGTTGCCGTGGGTTCAGAGCGAAGACTCTAGAAGAAAGGCAAACACTGCTTAGAGAAAATGGTGTGTGCTATAGGTGCTGTGCTTCAACGGTTCACTTGGCAAAGAACTGCAAAGCGGAAATCAAGTGCAATGAATGTGAGAGCAATAGGCATGTGTCTGCACTTCATCCTGGTCCTCCACCATGGCCCATCAAAGACCCCTCGTCAGATTATGGCGGGGAGGAGGATAAAAGCCCTCCCGCTAATGCCACTTCACAATGCACAGAGATTTGTGGAGACCGTCCTATACCTAAATCATGCTCTAAGATATGCCTGATAGGAGTATATCCTGAGGGTCATCCGGAGGCTATGGTGAAGATGTACATAGTGCTCGATAAGTAAAGTAATAGATCTCTAGCTAGACTAGTTTTTTTTTTATCTATTCAAAGTAAAGGGAACAGAGCATCCATACACTCTACGAACTTGTGCTGGGGTGACCGAAACTTCAGGAAGAAGAGCCGCTGGGTTTCAAGCTGTATCCATGGATGGAAAGACACGTGTGTCACTCCCAACACTTATCAAGTGTAAGTACATGCCTGATGACCATTCTGAGATCCCATCTCCCACCATTGCACATCAGTTCTCTCACCTGAAATCTATCGCTCACAAAATACCAGAGATCCATGTGCTCAAATACTGCAACTCTTAGGGAAAGACATCATCCAAGTCCACAAAGTGAGGAAAATGGCTAAATGGTTTGAACAAAGCACCATATGCCCAAAAACTCGACTTTGGCTGGGTGATAGTTGGAAATGTCTGCTTGGGGTTTAGCACATAAACCTAACACAGTTGATGTGTTTCGCACAAACATACTTCTCAATGGACGTCCAAGCATATGTGAGCCGTGTCCTAATCAGATACAGGTAAAAGAGAAGCTAAGCAGCAAAGATCATGCCATTTCGTCACATGGCTGTCATTTCTACCCATCCACCTGCCCTGAGTACTTGCTGGGTAACACTATCTTCGAACAGACACAAGATGACGAAAGGGTAGCCTCTTCTATCGAAGATCGAGCGTTTATGAAACTGATGGACAAGGAAATGTTCATTGACAGCTCTAACAGCTCTTCCTTTCCGAACTCCACGCCAACAGTTACCCAACAATAGGGACCAGAGTGTGAAACGTCTCCTGTCACTCCATCAGACACTAAAGAAGAAGCCTCAAATGCAGGAACATTTCATCACATTCATGCAAAGGATTTTCGATGCAGATCATGCAGAATTAGCTCCACTTGTGAAGGAAAATGAGGAAGTGTGGTACCTGCCTATATTCGGTGTCTATTACCCTCGCAAGCCAGGACAGATCAGAGTTGTTTTTGACTCTAGTGCACAGTACAAAGGCCTTTCTTTGAATCAAGTGCTTCTCTCAGGACCTGACCTGAATAACTCCTTGCTGGGCGTTCTGCTGCGTTTTCAAAAAGAGACAGTAGCATTTACTGCTGACATTCAACAAATGTCCCATAGCTTTGTGGTGAGAGTGGATCACTGCAACTTTCTCCGCTTCTTGTGGTTTGAGGATAATGACCTCTCTAAAGATGTCATGGAGTAAAGGATGAAAGTCTATGTTTTTGGGAATAGTCCCTCTCCCGTGGTAGCAATCTATGGACTTCACTGTGCAGCTCAACATGGAGAACTTGAGTTTGGGAAAGATGCAAGAGCTTTTGTGGAGCGTGATTTTTATGTGGATGATGGCCTGAAATCAGTGCCCACGGCTGAGGAAGCAGTTGATCTGTTGAAAAGAACTCAGGAGATGCTAGCAAGTTCCAGCCTGAGGCTTCATAAAATAGCATCTAACAGTCCTGCTGTAATGAATGCTTTTCCTGTGGAGGATCATGTGAAAGACCTCAAGGACCTTGATCTGGAAAAGGATACTCCACCTATTCAGAGGAGCCTTGGTCTGAGCTGGAATCTTAAAACAGACACTTTCACTTTTCGTGTTTATGCAGAAGAGAAGCCTTTCACACATAGAGGTGTCTTAGCAACTTTCAACAGCGTTTTTGACCCTCTTGGGCTGGCAGTGCCTGTTATAATACAAGGAAAGTTCCTTCTTCGTGACCTGACAGCATACACCAAAGACTGCGATGCCCCTCTACCAACAGTCAGGGAAGCTGAATGGGAGACTTGGAAACACTCTTTGCAGGATCTAGCTCAATTTGAAATACCCAGAGTGTACTCAAAGGTTTCTCTATCTTCAGCAGAAAGGTCAGAAATTCATGCTTTCTCCGATGCTTCCACAAAGGCAATTGCAGCAGTAGCCTACCTGAGAGTGATGAATGACAATGGTTAATGTACTGTAGGGTTTGTTCTAGGCAAGGCTAAGTTTGCTCAACTGTCTGTTCACACTATACCTCGATTAGAGCTTGGAGCAGCAGTCCTGGCAGTAGAAGTGGCAGAACTCATTCAAAATGAGATTGATATTACTCAAAATGCTGTAGAATTCTATTCTGACAGTAAAGTTGTGTTGGGGTATATTCATAACCAAACCAGATGGTTTTACGTATACATGAGTAATAGAGTCCAGCGGATTAGGAAATCTACAAGGCCAGAACAGTGGCATTACATTTCCACAAGTCAAAACCTTGCTGATCATGCAACATGCTCTGTGCCCGCCTCAGACTTGAAAGACTCCACATGGCTTTCTGGACCTGCCTTTTTTTCTCATCCTGATTCAGAGTGTCTTGAAGACAACCCATCATACAATCTAATTGACCCTGATTCAGATGTGGAAGTACGCTCTAACCGTACAGATCTGACACCCCATGAATTTCCTGTTAAACTTGGCTCACATCGCTTTGAGCGCTTTTTGACCTGGAAATGTCTCTTACAGGCTATATCCAACTTAATCCACATCATACATTCATTCAGACTTGAAACTGAGTTAGCAGGTGCCTGTAAAAAGTGCAATCTTTGTGACAAAGCACTCATAGAAGAACTTTCACAGGCAGAAGTTGTGATTCTACAATGTATCCAATGGGAGAGCTACTATGTCGAGTTTTTTCGTCTTTCTGAAGGAAAGGAAATCCCCAAAACAAGTGGACTGAGAACCCTGAACCCCTTCATTGACCAAGATGGGCTTCTGAGGGTAGGCGGCAGACTCAAGCATGCTCCTATAGAACAAAGAGAAAAGCATCCCGTTATCATTCCTGGGAAAAGCCACATAGCCCTTCTCATCACGAGACACTTTCACAAACGGGTCAGACACCAAGGACGCCTATTTACAGAAGGTGCTATCAGAAATGCAGGATTCTGGATCATTGGGGCGAAGAAACACATTCACAGTGTGATTCATAAATGCGTCATCTGTCAGAAACTCAGAGGAAGAGTTGTTGAACAGAAGATGGCAGATCTTCCTCCGGATCGACTTGCCACGGATCCACCTTTCACTTATGTCGGCCTTGATGTCTTTTGGCCCTGGATGGTCGCTTCTTGCCACACTCAGGGTGGTTTGGCAAACAGCAAAAGATGGGTGTGGCGAGGCGAGGGACCGTGAGAGCGGGCCGGTGGCGAATGATAATGAGCGTCAGCTGTGCGCCACACCAGTCTCGTCTCATGGAGGAGTGACGGGAGCATAAAAGGAGGAGTGACGACAGTGTAAGACGAGAGAGGACCAGGCCTGGACTTTATGTTGTGTTTTGTTTTGTATGTAGGCGGCAGTCGGCCGTGAGGGACTGCTGCCATTATTGTGTTTTGGTTTTGTTTTGTTTTTAGGCAGCAGTCGTCCGTGAGGGGCTGCCGCCGGCATTATATTTTGTTTGTTTATTTTTGATTTAAAGTTGTTAAATGTTCGCCGGTTCCCGCCTTCTTCTTCCCTGATCATTTATTACGTTACAATGGGTACTCATTTTTACCTGTTTGAGTATTCGAGCAGTACACTTTGAGTTGATTGATCAAATTAGATCAGACTGTGGCACAAATTTCAAGGGTGCTTGTAGGGAGCTGGGAATGCTTGCAGAGGAGCCTAGCTTTAGGAACTACATGAGTGAGGAAGGATGTCGTTGGATCTTTAATCCCCCTCATGCATCCCATATGGGAGGAGCTGGGGAGTGACTTATTGGAGTTGCGTGTCGCATATTAGACTCCATGCTGCTTCAAAACAGTCACACTCATCTCACTCATGACATGCTGGCGACATTCTTGGATGAAGTTTCTGCAATTATGAATGCAAGACTTCTCATACCTATCTCAAGTGACCCAAACTCACCTGCCCTGTTAACTCCAGCTACTCTTTTGACTCAGAAAGTTGGTGTGTTGTATCCTCCTCTAGGGGACTTTGAAAAGGATGTTTGTCACCAGAGATGGAAGTAAGTTCAACAA
The DNA here is from genome assembly GCA_018749465.1 of Paracanthobrama guichenoti. Taxonomy (NCBI): domain Eukaryota; kingdom Metazoa; phylum Chordata; class Actinopteri; order Cypriniformes; family Gobionidae; genus Paracanthobrama; species Paracanthobrama guichenoti. The sequence continues at coordinate 22,744,490 of CM031957.1, forward strand.
CTTGCCAACACCTTCTGGGAAAGATGGCGACGTAAGTACCTAGTCAATCTTCAAAGTCGCCTCAAATGGCATACCAAATATAGACTTAATCACAGAGTAATTTTTTTAACAAAACATTACATTACAAATTACATTACTAAAACTTACTAAATTACTAAATACTAAATGTATTTACTAAAATACTAAAATAACTGAAATAAAATGAATGAAACCTATACAGACATTAAAAATCTTTAATAAAAATGACAAAAACACAAGAAACTTACTGTTACTTTAAGTATAACATTTTAGAATTTTTTTTTTGAATTCATAATATTAATAAAAACTATAATAGTGTCTCATTTATGCTAAAGTAACGCTGCTTAATGGGCGTTCTGAGCGAGCATTGCATTGTCTTCTCAAAGAAGCCAGTGCGATTTATGATCCGGCTTGACTTTGTGTGATCCGTGACTAAGAGGTGTTAGCTTTAGGGAAATGGAGTCTTTCTTTAAGTGAGGCCAGCTAATACTATTAGCTTTAGCTTGAGTGGCTAAATCACCTATTAAAAAAGTTGGGAAATGAGTAATGGACTAGCATACTCGGTTTAACACTAGCGAAGAGCTAACGTGAACGGTCTGCCCTGTGACGGATCGTCCCATTAAAGCAGAGCACGAAAGAGTAATGGGCCCGGTGCCTCAAGCCAGCACCAGGTTTAGCTCCACTGGCTAAACTGGCTATTACAGCTTCCCACGGGAAAGCGAGTGGCTGCATGTGTACAGAAAAGAGTCTCTTTGCACACATATATACGTATATATGTGTTTGCCAGACCGTCTCTGTGAGAAATGAATGTATCCTTCTCCGTTTCGCCTCCCTTGCTGACCGCACAGCTGTGTAATGATGCCCAATTGTGTGGTTAAAGCAGCTGCTCAAATCATGGTTTTTCTAAAGATAAAAGCTCATCGTGAGTCATAGCAGCTAGCGTCAGTCTCAGATAGGACTGGAGGTGAGTTTTAGCCTGACTGCTTTTGATAATTTACCAGCACAGAAAAAAAAAACAAGTGGTATTTTGGCAGATTCGGGATGTTTGGACGAGTAGGCAGGTAATTTGACTGTAGGGTTTAATTGCTTGATTGAAGTCTTTAATTAGAAAGGAAATTGCATCATCTGGTTGACGAGAGAGAGAGAGAGAGAGAGAGAGAGAGAGAGAGAGAGAGAGAGAGAGAGAGAGAGAGAGAGAGAGAGAGAGAGAGAGAGAGAGAGGGGGGTCCTCAATCCTACATTTTGTCTTACAATACACACACCCCCTGCAGACTGCAGAAATGCACGGATGCTACACCCCGCGGTGAGCTAACCAGTTCACTTCACTTCCTGAAGACTTGAGAGGGGTCAGCTCGACAGATTGGCTAGAAAACTGAAATAAATGGTGTGTAAACAGAAGCAAGCAGTGCATTTTTTTTATATATATATATATATAGATGTGGTAAGAAAAGGCATGTGAACAATGAATCTGTTAGACATGTGAACAATGAATGTAGGTTTTAATTGATTTAAAAACTTGAATTGCTTGCTATGCTTAGATTCATCAATGTAATTGCATATATGAATATTTGTTAAGAAAAGCCTCAAAATGAAGATGGTACACTACAGTTTAGGGTTTAGGGTCAGTAAGATTTTTTTTTTTTTTTAAAGAAATAAATTATTAAGCAAGGTTGGATTGATCAAAAGTGACAATGAAGGCATTTATAATGTTACAACAAGATTTCTATTTTAAAAAATGCTGCTCTTTTGAAACTTTCTATTCATCAACAGGAAGCGGGTGGCGCTATGACTATAACTGAATATGGGGATGGACATGTGTTAAGGATTGAACTCTTATCAAACGTGAAGTTTCCCCGAGTCAACTTCCTGTTTCATGGCAAAACATCGAAATTTGTCAGGCCGCCAGGGCCACGCCCTTTGATGAAAACTCTAGATCTTTACAATTTAGCACCGCAAAGGCCTTATGATTACACTCACCAAATTTGAATATGATCCGATTAAAACTCTAGGAGGAGTTTGTTAAAGTACAAAAAAGCAAAAAACAAAAAACAAAAAAAAAAACAGGCTGACTGTGTTTAGGGCTTTGCTCCAAGATACTTGTTTATCGGTTTTGGGACATCACATGTATGTGTAATTTTATAGGTGGTGCTATTGAGACATTTTGCCAGTTCTGACGCGTGTGAAAAGTTTCATGAGTTGTTGAGCATGTTTAGGCCCTCAAAAATGTGATTCATTTTGGAGAAGAAACAGAATAATAATAATAATAATAAACAGAGCAGAGGTGCCTGGGCCCTAATTACATTTTATAATATATTATAATGGAAAACAGTTATTTTAAATAGTAATAATGTTTCACAAAATTGCTGTTTATATTCAAATAATTGCAGCCTTGATGAGCTGTATGGAAGCTTGTTTTCGCCGCAGAATAAAACCTTTTTAAAGATTTTTTTACTTTTTATCTCACAATTTTGAGTTTACATCTCACAATTCTGACTTAAAATAAACTTGAAATAAACTCGCAATTGTGAGTTATAAAGTCAGAATTGAGTGATATAAAGTCAGAATTGAGTGATATAAAGTCAGAATTGAGTGATATAAAGTCAGAATTGAGTGATATAAAGTCAGAATTGCGTGATATAAAGTCAGAATTGCGTGATATAAAGTCAGAATTGAGTGATATAAAGTCAGAATTGTGTGATATAAAGTCAGAATTGAGAGATATAAAGTCAGAATTGAGTGATATAAAGTCAGAATTGAGAGATATAAAGTCAGAATAAGTCAGAATTGTGTGATATAAAGTCAGAATTGAGAGATATAAAGTCAGAATTGAGAGATATAAAGTCAGAATTGAGAGATATAAAGTCAGAATAAGTCAGAATTGTGTGATATAAAGTCAGAATTGAGAGATATAAAGTCAGAATAAGTCAGAATTGTGTGATATAAAGTCAGAATTGTGAGATATAAAGTCAGAATTGAGAGATATAAAGTCAGAATTGTGAGATATAAAGTCAGAATTGAGAGATATAAAGTCAGAATTGAGAGATATAAAGTCAGAATTGAGAGATATAAAGTCAGAATTGTGAGATATAAAGTCAGAATTGAGTGATATAAAGTCAGAATTGTGAGATATAAAGTCAGAATTGAGTGATATAAAGTCAGAATTGTGAGATATAAAGTCAGAATTGTGTGATATAAAGTCAGAATTGTGAGATATAAAGTCAGAATTGAGTGATATAAAGTCAGAATTGTGAGATATAAAGTCAGAATTGTGAGATATAAAGTCAGAATTGAGAGATATAAAGTCAGAATTGAGAGATATAAAGTCAGAATTGAGAGATATAAAGTCAGAATAAGTCAGAATTGTGTGATATAAAGTCAGAATTGTGTGATATAAAGTCAGAATTGAGAGATATAAAGTCAGAATTGAGAGATATAAAGTCAGAATTGTGAGATATAAAGTCAGAATTGAGAGATATAAAGTCAGAATAAGTCAGAATTGTGTGATATAAAGTCAGAATTGTGAGATATAAAGTCAGAATTGAGATATAAAGTCAGAATTGAGAGATATAAAGTCAGAATTGAGAGATATAAAGTCAGAATTGTGAGATATAAAGTCAGAATTGTGTGATATAAAGTCAGAATTGAGTGATATAAAGTCAGAATTGAGAGATATAAAGTCAGAATTGTGAGATATAAAGTCAGAATTGAGTGATATAAAGTCAGAATTGTGAGATATAAAGTCAGAATTGTGTGATATAAAGTCAGAATTGTGAGATATAAAGTCAGAATTGAGTGATATAAAGTCAGAATTGTGAGATATAAAGTCAGAATTGAGAGATATAAAGTCAGAATAAGTCAGAATTGTGAGATATAAAGTCAGAATTGTGTGATATAAAGTCAGAATTGTGAGATATAAAGTCAGAATTGAGAGATATAAAGTCAGAATTGAGAGATATAAAGTCAGAATTGAGAGATATAAAGTCAGAATTGAGAGATATAAAGTCAGAATAAGTCAGAATTGTGTGATATAAAGTCAGAATTGTGTGATATAAAGTCAGAATTGAGAGATATAAAGTCAGAATTGTGAGATATAAAGTCAGAATTGAGAGATATAAAGTCAGAATTGTGAGATATAAAGTCAGAATTGAGTGATATAAAGTCAGAATTGTGTGATATAAAGTCAGAATTGTGAGATATAAAGTCAGAATTGAGTGATATAAAGTCAGAATTGTGAGATATAAAGTCAGAATTGAGAGATATAAAGTCAGAATAAGTCAGAATTGTGAGATATAAAGTCAGAATTGTGTGATATAAAGTCAGAATTGTGAGATATAAAGTCAGAATTGAGAGATATAAAGTCAGAATTGAAAGATATAAAGTCAGAATTGAGAGATATAAAGTCAGAATTGAGAGCTATAAAGTCAGAATAAGTCAGAATTGTGTGATATAAAGTCAGAATTGTGTGATATAAAGTCAGAATTGAGAGATATAAAGTCAGAATTGTGAGATATAAAGTCAGAATTGAGAGATATAAAGTCAGAATTGTGAGATATAAAGTCAGAATTGAGTGATATAAAGTCAGAATTGTGAGATATAAAGTCAGAATTGAGTGATATAAAGTCAGAATTGTGAGATATAAAGTCAGAATTGAGTGATATAAAGTCAGAATTGAGTGATATAAAGTCTGAATTGAGTGATATAAAGTCTGAATTGAGTGATATAAAGTCAGAATTGAGTGATATAAAGTCAGAATTGTGTGATATAAAGTCAGAATTGTGAGATATAAAGTCAGAATTGAGTGATATAAAGTCAGAATTGTGAGATATAAAGTCAGAATTGTGAGATATAAAGTCAGAATTGTGAGATATAAAGTCAGAATTGAGAGATATAAAGTCAGAATTGAGAGATATAAAGTCAGAATAAGTCAGAATTGTGTGATATAAAAGTCAGAATTGTGTGATATAAAGTCAGAATTGAGAGATATAAAGTCAGAATTGAGAGATATAAAGTCAGAATTGTGAGATATAAAGTCAGAATTGAGAGATATAAAGTCAGAATAAGTCAGAATTGTGAGATATAAAGTCAGAATTGTGTGATATAAAGTCAGAATTGTGAGATATAAAGTCAGAATTGAGAGATATAAAGTCAGAATTGAGAGATATAAAGTCAGAATTGAGAGATATAAAGTCAGAATTGTGAGATATAAAGTCAGAATTGTGTGATATAAAGTCAGAATTGAGTGATATAAAGTCAGAATTGAGAGATATAAAGTCAGAATTGTGAGATATAAAGTCAGAATTGAGTGATATAAAGTCAGAATTGTGAGATATAAAGTCAGAATTGTGTGATATAAAGTCAGAATTGTGAGATATAAAGTCAGAATTGAGTGATATAAAGTCAGAATTGTGAGATATAAAGTCAGAATTGAGAGATATAAAGTCAGAATAAGTCAGAATTGTGAGATATAAAGTCAGAATTGTGTGATATAAAGTCAGAATTGTGAGATATAAAGTCAGAATTGAGAGATATAAAGTCAGAATTGAGAGATATAAAGTCAGAATTGAGATATAAAGTCAGAATTGAGAGATATAAAGTCAGAATAAGTCAGAATTGTGTGATATAAAGTCAGAATTGTGTGATATAAAGTCAGAATTGAGAGATATAAAGTCAGAATTGTGAGATATAAAGTCAGAATTGAGAGATATAAAGTCAAATTGTGAGATATAAAGTCAGAATTGAGTGATATAAAGTCAGAATTGTGAGATATAAAGTCAGAATTGTGAGATATAAAGTCAGAATTGAGAGATATAAAGTCAGAATTGAGAGATATAAAGTCAGAATAAGTCAGAATTGTGTGATATAAAGTCAGAATTGTGTGATATAAAGTCAGAATTGAGAGATATAAAGTCAGAATTGAGAGATATAAAGTCAGAATTGTGAGATATAAAGTCAGAATTGAGAGATATAAAGTCAGAATAAGTCAGAATTGTGAGATATAAAGTCAGAATTGTGTGATATAAAGTCAGAATTGTGAGATATAAAGTCAGAATTGAGAGATATAAAGTCAGAATTGAGAGATATAAAGTCAGAATTGAGAGATATAAAGTCAGAATTGTGAGATATAAAGTCAGAATTGTGTGATATAAAGTCAGAATTGAGTGATATAAAGTCAGAATTGAGAGATATAAAGTCAGAATTGTGAGATATAAAGTCAGAATTGAGTGATATAAAGTCAGAATTGTGAGATATAAAGTCAGAATTGTGTGATATAAAGTCAGAATTGTGAGATATAAAGTCAGAATTGAGTGATATAAAGTCAGAATTGTGAGATATAAAGTCAGAATTGAGAGATATAAAGTCAGAATAAGTCAGAATTGTGAGATATAAAGTCAGAATTGTGTGATATAAAGTCAGAATTGTGAGATATAAAGTCAGAATTGAGAGATATAAAGTCAGAATTGAGAGATATAAAGTCAGAATTGAGAGATATAAAGTCAGAATTGAGAGATATAAAGTCAGAATAAGTCAGAATTGTGTGATATAAAGTCAGAATTGTGTGATATAAAGTCAGAATTGAGAGATATAAAGTCAGAATTGTGAGATATAAAGTCAGAATTGAGAGATATAAAGTCAGAATTGTGAGATATAAAGTCAGAATTGTGTGATATAAAGTCAGAATTGAGAGATATAAAGTCAGAATTGTGAGATATAAAGTCAGAATTGAGAGATATAAAGTCAGAATAAGTCAGAATTGTGAGATATAAAGTCAGAATTGTGTGATATAAAGTCAGAATTGTGAGATATAAAGTCAGAATTGAGAGATATAAAGTCAGAATTGAGAGATATAAAGTCAGAATTGAGAGATATAAAGTCAGAATTGAGAGATATAAAGTCAGAATAAGTCAGAATTGTGTGATATAAAGTCAGAATTGTGTGATATAAAGTCAGAATTGAGAGATATAAAGTCAGAATTGTGAGATATAAAGTCAGAATTGAGAGATATAAAGTCAGAATTGTGAGATATAAAGTCAGAATTGAGTGATATAAAGTCAGAATTGTGTGATATAAAGTCAGAATTGTGAGATATAAAGTCAGAATTGAGTGATATAAAGTCAGAATTGTGAGATATAAAGTCAGAATTGAGAGATATAAAGTCAGAATAAGTCAGAATTGTGAGATATAAAGTCAGAATTGTGTGATTTAAAGTCAGAATTGTGAGATATAAAGTCAGAATTGAGAGATATAAAGTCAGAATTGAAAGATATAAAGTCAGAATTGAGAGATATAAAGTCAGAATTGAGAGCTATAAAGTCAGAATAAGTCAGAATTGTGTGATATAAAGTCAGAATTGTGTGATATAAAGTCAGAATTGAGAGATATAAAGTCAGAATTGTGAGATATAAAGTCAGAATTGAGAGATATAAAGTCAGAATTGTGAGATATAAAGTCAGAATTGAGTGATATAAAGTCAGAATTGTGAGATATAAAGTCAGAATTGAGTGATATAAAGTCAGAATTGTGAGATATAAAGTCAGAATTGAGTGATATAAAGTCAGAATTGAGTGATATAAAGTCTGAATTGAGTGATATAAAGTCTGAATTGAGTGATATAAAGTCAGAATTGAGTGATATAAAGTCAGAATTGTGTGATATAAAGTCAGAATTGTGAGATATAAAGTCAGAATTGAGTGATATAAAGTCAGAATTGTGAGATATAAAGTCAGAATTGTGAGATATAAAGTCAGAATTGAGAGATATAAAGTCAGAATTGAGAGATATAAAGTCAGAATAAGTCAGAATTGTGTGATATAAAGTCAGAATTGTGTGATATAAAGTCAGAATTGAGAGATATAAAGTCAGAATTGAGAGATATAAAGTCAGAATTGTGAGATATAAAGTCAGAATTGAGAGATATAAAGTCAGAATAAGTCAGAATTGTGAGATATAAAGTCAGAATTGTGTGATATAAAGTCAGAATTGTGAGATATAAAGTCAGAATTGAGAGATATAAAAGTCAGAATTGAGAGATATAAAGTCAGAATTGAGAGATATAAAGTCAGAATTGTGAGATATAAAGTCAGAATTGTGTGATATAAAGTCAGAATTGAGTGATATAAAGTCAGAATTGAGAGATATAAAGTCAGAATTGTGAGATATAAAGTCAGAATTGAGTGATATAAAGTCAGAATTGTGTGATATAAAGTCAGAATTGTGAGATATAAAGTCAGAATTGAGTGATATAAAGTCAGAATTGAGTGATATAAAGTCAGAATTGTGAGATATAAAGTCAGAATTGAGAGATATAAAGTCAGAATAAGTCAGAATTGTGAGATATAAAGTCAGAATTGTGTGATATAAAGTCAGAATTGTGAGATATAAAGTCAGAATTGAGAGATATAAAGTCAGAATTGAGAGATATAAAGTCAGAATTGAGATATAAAGTCAGAATTGAGAGATATAAAGTCAGAATAAGTCAGAATTGTGTGATATAAAGTCAGAATTGTGTGATATAAAGTCAGAATTGAGAGATATAAAGTCAGAATTGTGAGATATAAAGTCAGAATTGAGAGATATAAAGTCAGAATTGTGAGATATAAAGTCAGAATTGAGTGATATAAAGTCAGAATTGTGAGATATAAAGTCAGAATTGTGAGATATAAAGTCAGAATTGAGAGATATAAAGTCAGAATTGAGAGATATAAAGTCAGAATAAGTCAGAATTGTGTGATATAAAGTCAGAATTGTGTGATATAAAGTCAGAATTGAGAGATATAAAGTCAGAATTGAGAGATATAAAGTCAGAATTGTGAGATATAAAGTCAGAATTGAGAGATATAAAGTCAGAATAAGTCAGAATTGTGAGATATAAAGTCAGAATTGTGTGATATAAAGTCAGAATTGTGAGATATAAAGTCAGAATTGAGAGATATAAAGTCAGAATTGAGAGATATAAAGTCAGAATTGAGAGATATAAAGTCAGAATTGTGAGATATAAAGTCAGAATTGTGTGATATAAAGTCAGAATTGAGTGATATAAAGTCAGAATTGAGAGATATAAAGTCAGAATTGTGAGATATAAAGTCAGAATTGAGTGATATAAAGTCAGAATTGTGAGATATAAAGTCAGAATTGTGTGATATAAAGTCAGAATTGTGAGATATAAAGTCAGAATTGAGTGATATAAAGTCAGAATTGTGAGATATAAAGTCAGAATTGAGAGATATAAAGTCAGAATAAGTCAGAATTGTGAGATATAAAGTCAGAATTGTGTGATATAAAGTCAGAATTGTGAGATATAAAGTCAGAATTGAGAGATATAAAGTCAGAATTGAGAGATATAAAGTCAGAATTGAGAGATATAAAGTCAGAATTGAGAGATATAAAGTCAGAATAAGTCAGAATTGTGTGATATAAAGTCAGAATTGTGTGATATAAAGTCAGAATTGAGAGATATAAAGTCAGAATTGTGAGATATAAAGTCAGAATTGAGAGATATAAAGTCAGAATTGTGAGATATAAAGTCAGAATTGAGTGATATAAAGTCAGAATTGTGAGATATAAAGTCAGAATTGAGTGATATAAAGTCAGAATTGTGAGATATAAAGTCAGAATTGAGTGATATAAAGTCAGAATTGAGTGATATAAAGTCTGAATTGAGTGATATAAAGTCAGAATTGAGTGATATAAAGTCAGAATTGAGTGATATAAAGTCAGAATTGAGTGATATAAAGTCTGAATTGAGTGATATAAAGTCAGAATTGAGTGATATAAAGTCAGAATTGTGAGATATAAAGTCAGAATTGTGTGATATAAAGTCAGAATTGAGTGATATAAAGTCAAATTGAGTGATATAAAGTCTGAATTGAGTGATATAAAGTCAGAATTGAGTGATATAAAGTCAGAATTGTGTGATATAAAGTCAGAATTGAGTGATATAAAGTCAGAATTGAGTGATATAAAGTCAGAATGGAGTGATATAAAGTCAGAATTGAGTGATATAAAGTCAGAATTGTGTGATATAAAGTCAGAATTGAGATATAAAGTCAGAATTGAGTGATATAAAGTCAGAATTGTGAGATATAAAGTCAGAATTGAGTGATATAAAGTCTGAATTGAGTGATATAAAGTCAGAATTGAGAGATATAAAGTCAGAATTGAGTGATATAAAGTCAGAATTGTGAGATATAAAGTCAGAATTGTGTGATATAAAGTCAGAATTGAGTGATATAAAGTCAGAATTGAGAGATATAAAGTCAGAATTGTGAGATATAAAGTCAGAATTGAGTGATATAAAGTCAGAATTGTGAGATATAAAGTCAGAATTGTGTGATATAAAGTCAGAATTGTGAGATATAAAGTCAGAATTGAGTGATATAAAGTCAGAATTGTGAGATATAAAGTCAGAATTGAGAGATATAAAGTCAGAATAAGTCAGAATTGTGAGATATAAAGTCAGAATTGTGTGATATAAAGTCAGAATTGTGAGATATAAAGTCAGAATTGAGAGATATAAAGTCAGAATTGAGAGATATAAAGTCAGAATTGAGAGATATAAAGTCAGAATAAGTCAGAATTGTGTGATATAAAGTCAGAATTGTGTGATATAAAGTCAGAATTGAGAGATATAAAGTCAGAATTGTGAGATATAAAGTCAGAATTGAGAGATATAAAGTCAGAATTGTGAGATATAAAGTCAGAATTGAGTGATATAAAGTCAGAATTGTGAGATATAAAGTCAGAATTGAGTGATATAAAGTCAGAATTGTGAGATATAAAGTCAGAATTGAGTGATATAAAGTCAGAATTGAGTGATATAAAGTCTGAATTGAGTGATATAAAGTCTGAATTGAGTGATATAAAGTCAGAATTGAGTGATATAAAGTCAGAATTGTGAGATATAAAGTCAGAATTGTGTGATATAAAGTCAGAATTGAGTGATATAAAGTCAAAATTGAGTGATATAAAGTCTGAATTGAGTGATATAAAGTCAGAATTGTGTGATATAAAGTCAGGATTGAGTGATATAAAGTCAGAATTGAGTGATATAAAGTCAGAATGGAGTGATATAAAGTCAGAATTGAGTGATATAAAGTCAGAATTGTGTGATATAAAGTCAGAATTGAGATATAAAGTCAGAATTGAGTGATATAAAGTCAGAATTGTGAGATATAAAGTCAGAATTGAGTGATATAAAGTCTGAATTGAGTGATATAAAGTCAGAATTGAGAGATATAAAGTCAGAATTGAGTGATATAAAGTCAGAATTGTGAGATATAAAGTCAGAATTGTGTGATATAAAGTCAGAATTGAGTGATATAAAGTCAGAATTGAGAGATATAAAGTCAGAATTGTGAGATATAAAGTCAGAATTGAGTGATATAAAGTCAGAATTGTGAGATATAAAGTCAGAATTGTGTGATATAAAGTCAGAATTGTGAGATATAAAGTCAGAATTGAGTGATATAAAGTCAGAATTGTGAGATATAAAGTCAGAATTGAGAGATATAAAGTCAGAATAAGTCAGAATTGTGAGATATAAAGTCAGAATTGTGTGATATAAAGTCAGAATTGTGAGATATAAAGTCAGAATTGAGAGATATAAAGTCAGAATTGAGAGATATAAAGTCAGAATTGAGAGATATAAAGTCAGAATTGAGAGATATAAAGTCAGAATAAGTCAGAATTGTGTGATATAAAGTCAGAATTGTGTGATATAAAGTCAGAATTGAGAGATATAAAGTCAGAATTGTGAGATATAAAGTCAGAATTGAGAGATATAAAGTCAGAATTGTGAGATATAAAGTCAGAATTGAGTGATATAAAGTCAGAATTGTGAGATATAAAGTCAGAATTGAGTGATATAAAGTCAGAATTGTGAGATATAAAGTCAGAATTGAGTGATATAAAGTCAGAATTGAGTGATATAAAGTCTGAATTGAGTGATATAAAGTCTGAATTGAGTGATATAAAGTCAGAATTGAGTGATATAAAGTCAGAATTGTGAGATATAAAGTCAGAATTGTGTGATATAAAGTCAGAATTGAGTGATATAAAGTCAAAATTGAGTGATATAAAGTCTGAATTGAGTGATATAAAGTCTGAATTGAGTGATATAAAGTCAGAATTGTGTGATATAAAGTCAGGATTGAGTGATATAAAGTCAGAATTGAGTGATATAAAGTCAGAATGGAGTGATATAAAGTCAGAATTGAGTGATATAAAGTCAGAATTGTGTGATATAAAGTCAGAATTGAGATATAAAGTCAGAATTGAGTGATATAAAGTCAGAATTGTGAGATATAAAGTCAGAATTGAGTGATATAAAGTCTGAATTGAGTGATATAAAGTCAGAATTGAGAGATATAAAGTCAGAATTGAGTGATATAAAGTCAGAATTGAGTGATATAAAGTCAGAATTGTGTGATATAAAGTCTGAATTGAGTGATATAAAGTCAGAATTGAGTTATAAAGTCAGAATTGTGTGATATAAAGTCAGAATTGAGAGATATAAAGTCAGAATTGAGAGATATAAAGTCAGAATTGTGAGATATAAAGTCAGAATTGAGAGATATAAAGTCAGAATAAGTCAGAATTGTGAGATATAAAGTCAGAATTGTGTGATATAAAGTCAGAATTGTGAGATATAAAGTCAGAATTGAGAGATATAAAGTCAGAATTGAGAGATATAAAGTCAGAATTGAGAGATATAAAGTCAGAATTGTGAGATATAAAGTCAGAATTGTGTGATATAAAGTCAGAATTGAGTGATATAAAGTCAGAATTGAGTGATATAAAGTCAGAATTGTGAGATATAAAGTCAGAATAAGTCAGAATTTTGTGATATATAGTCAGAATTAAGTGATATAAAGTCAGAATTGTGAGATATAAAGTCAGAATTGCGAGTTATAAAGTCAGAATTGTGTGATATAAAGTCAGAATTGAGATATAAAGTCAGAATTGAGTGATATAAAGTCAGAATTGTGAGATATAAAGTCAGAATTGAGTGATATAAAGTCTGAATTGAGTGATATAAAGTCTGAATTGAGTGATATAAAGTCAGAATTGTGTGATATAAAGTCAGGATTGAGTGATATAAAGTCAGAATTGAGTGATATAAAGTCAGAATGGAGTGATATAAAGTCAGAATTGAGTGATATAAAGTCAGAATTGTGTGATATAAAGTCAGAATTGAGATATAAAGTCAGAATTGAGTGATATAAAGTCAGAATTGTGAGATATAAAGTCAGAATTGAGTGATATAAAGTCTGAATTGAGTGATATAAAGTCAGAATTGAGAGATATAAAGTCAGAATTGAGTGATATAAAGTCAGAATTGAGTGATATAAAGTCAGAATTGTGTGATATAAAGTCTGAATTGAGTGATATAAAGTCAGAATTGAGTTATAAAGTCAGAATTGTGTGATATAAAGTCAGAATTGAGAGATATAAAGTCAGAATTGAGAGATATAAAGTCAGAATTGTGAGATATAAAGTCAGAATTGAGAGATATAAAGTCAGAATAAGTCAGAATTGTGAGATATAAAGTCAGAATTGTGTGATATAAAGTCAGAATTGTGAGATATAAAGTCAGAATTGAGAGATATAAAGTCAGAATTGAGAGATATAAAGTCAGAATTGAGAGATATAAAGTCAGAATTGTGAGATATAAAGTCAGAATTGTGTGATATAAAGTCAGAATTGAGTGATATAAAGTCAGAATTGAGTGATATAAAGTCAGAATTGTGAGATATAAAGTCAGAATAAGTCAGAATTTTGTGATATATAGTCAGAATTGAGTGATATAAAGTCAGAATTGTGAGATATAAAGTCAGAATTGCGAGTTATAAAGTCAGAATTGTGTGATATAAAGTCAGAATTGAGATATAAAGTCAGAATTGAGTGATATAAAGTCAGAATTGTGAGATATAAAGTCAGAATTGAGTGATATAAAGTCTGAATTGAGTGATATAAAGTCAGAATTGAGAGATATAAAGTCAGAATTGAGTGATATAAAGTCAGAATTGAGTGATATAAAGTCAGAATTGTGTGATATAAAGTCTGAATTGAGTGATATAAAGTCAGAATTGAGAGATATAAAGTCAGAATTGAGAGATATAAAGTCAGAATTGTGAGATATAAAGTCAGAATTGAGAGATATAAAGTCAGAATTGAGTGATATAAAGTCTGAATTGTGTGATATAAAGTCAGAATTGCGTGATATAAAGTCAGAATTGCGTGATATAAAGTCAGAATTGAGTGATATAAAGTCAGAATTGAGTGATATAAAGTCAGAATTGTGTGATATAAAGTCAGAATTGAGAGATATAAAGTCAGAATTGAGAGATATAAAGTCAGAATTGAGAGATATAAAGTCAGAATTGAGAGATATAAAGTCAGAATAAGTCAGAATTGAGAGATATAAAGTCAGAATTGTGTGATATAAAGTCAGAATTGAGAGATATAAAGTCAGAATTGTGAGATATAAAGTCAGAATTGAGAGATATAAAGTCAGAATTGAGTGATATAAAGTCAGAATTGTGAGATATAAAGTCAGAATTGAGAGATATAAAGTCAGAATAAGTCAGAATTGTGAGATATAAAGTCAGAATTGTGTGATATAAAGTCAGAATTGTGAGATATAAAGTCAGAATTGAGAGATATAAAGTCAGAATTGAGAGATATAATGTCAGAATTGAGAGATATAAAGTCAGAATTGAGAGATATAGTCAGAATAAGTCAGAATTGCGAGTTATAAAGTCAGAATTGTGTGATATAAAGTCAGAATTGAGAGATATAAAGTCAGAATAAGTCAGAATTGAGAGATATAAAGTCAGAATTGTGTGATATAAAGTCAGAATTGAGAGATATAAAGTCAGAATTGTGAGATATAAAGTCAGAATTGAGAGATATAAAGTCAGAATTGAGTGATATAAAGTCAGAATTGTGAGATATAAAGTCAGAATTGAGAGATATAAAGTCAGAATAAGTCAGAATTGTGAGATATAAAGTCAGAATTGTGTGATATAAAGTCAGAATTGTGAGATATAAAGTCAGAATTGAGAGATATAAAGTCAGAATTGAGAGATATAATGTCAGAATTGAGAGATATAAAGTCAGAATTGAGAGATATAGTCAGAATAAGTCAGAATTGTGTGATATAAAGTCAGAATTGTGTGATATAAAGTCAGAATTGAGAGATATAAAGTCAGAATTGTGAGATATAAAGTCAGAATTGAGAGATATAAAGTCAGAATTGAGAGATATAAAGTCAGAATTGAGTGATATAAAGTCAGAATTGTGAGATATAAAGTCAGAATTGAGTGATATAAAGTCAGAATTGTGAGATATAAAGTCAGAATTGAGTGATATAAAGTCAGAATTGAGTGATATAAAGTCTGAATTGAGTGATATAAAGTCTGAATTGAGTGATATAAAGTCAGAATTGAGTGATATAAAGTCAGAATTGTGTGATATAAAGTCAGAATTGAGTGATATAAAGTCAGAATTGTGTGATATAAAGTCAGAATTGTGAGATATAAAGTCAGAATTGTGAGATATAAAGTCAGAATTGAGAGATATAAAGTCAGAATTGAGAGATATAAAGTCAGAATTGAGAGATATAAAGTCAGAATAAGTCAGAATTGTGTGATATAAAGTCAGAATTGAGAGATATAAAGTCAGAATTGAGAGATATAAAGTCAGAATTGTGAGATATAAAGTCAGAATTGAGAGATATAAAGTCAGAATAAGTCAGAATTGTGAGATATAAAGTCAGAATTGTGTGATAAAAAGTCAGAATTGTGAAATATAAAGTCAGAATTGAGAGATATAAAGTCAGAATTGAGAGATATAAAGTCAGAATTGAGAGATATAAAGTCAGAATTGTGAGATATAAAGTCAGAATTGTGTGATATAAAGTCAGAATTGAGTGATATAAAGTCAGAATTGAGAGATATAAAGTCAGAATTGTGAGATATAAAGTCAGAATTGAGTGATATAAAGTCAGAATTGTGAGATATAAAGTCAGAATTGTGTGATATAAAGTCAGAATTGTGAGATATAAAGTCAGAATTGAGTGATATAAAGTCAGAATTGTGAGATATAAAGTCAGAATTGAGAGATATAAAGTCAGAATAAGTCAGAATTGTGAGATATAAAGTCAGAATTGTGTGATATAAAGTCAGAATTGTGAGATATAAAGTCAGAATTGAGAGATATAAAGTCAGAATTGAGAGATATAAAGTCAGAATTGAGAGATATAAAGTCAGAATTGAGAGATATAAAGTCAGAATAAGTCAGAATTGTGTGATATAAAGTCAGAATTGTGTGATATAAAGTCAGAATTGAGAGATATAAAGTCAGAATTGTGAGATATAAAGTCAGAATTGAGAGATATAAAGTCAGAATTGTGAGATATAAAGTCAGAATTGAGTGATATAAAGTCAGAATTGTGAGATATAAAGTCAGAATTGAGTGATATAAAGTCAGAATTGTGAGATATAAAGTCAGAATTGAGTGATATAAAGTCAGAATTGAGTGATATAAAGTCTGAATTGAGTGATATAAAGTCTGAATTGAGTGATATAAAGTCAGAATTGAGTGATATAAAGTCAGAATTGTGAGATATAAAGTCAGAATTGTGTGATATAAAGTCAGAATTGGAGTGATATAAAGTCAAAATTGAGTGATATAAAGTCTGAATTGAGTGATATAAAGTCTGAATTGAGTGATATAAAGTCAGAATTGTGTGATATAAAGTCAGGATTGAGTGATATAAAGTCAGAATTGAGTGATATAAAGTCAGAATTGAGTGATATAAAGTCAGAATTGAGTGATATAAAGTCAGAATTGTGTGATATAAAGTCAGAATTGAGATATAAAGTCAGAATTGAGTGATATAAAGTCAGAATTGAGAGATATAAAGTCAGAATTGAGTGATATAAAGTCAGAATTGAGTGATATAAAGTCAGAATTGAGTGATATAAAGTCAGAATTGTGTGATATAAAGTCAGAATTGAGTGATATAAAGTCAGAATTGAGAGATATAAAGTCAGAATTGAGTGATATAAAGTCAGAATTGTGAGATATAAAGTCAGAATTGAGAGATATAAAGTCAGAATAAGTCAGAATATTGTGAGATATAAAGTCAGAATAAAAGAGATATAAGATATAAAGTCAGAATTGTGTGATATAAAGTCAGAATTGAGAGATATAAAGTCAGAATTGAGAGATATAAAGTCAGAATTGATGAGAGATATAAAGTCAGAATTGTGAGATATAAAGTCAGAATTGTGTGATATAAAGTCAGAATTGAGGTGATATAAAGTCAGAATTGTGTGATATAAAGTCAGAATTGAGAGATATAAAGTCAGAATTGTGTGATATAAAGTCAGAAATTGAGTGATATAAAGTCAGAATTGTGAGATATAAAGTCAGAATTATGAGTTATAAAGTCAGAATTGTGTGATATAAAGTCAGAATTGAGATATAAAGTCAGAATTGAGTGATATAAAGTCAGAATTGTGAGATATAAAGTCAGAATTGAGTGATATAAAGTCTGAATTGAGTGATATAAAGTCAGAATTGAGAGATATAAAGTCAGAATTGAGTGATATAAAGTCAGAATTGAGTGATATAAAGTCAGAATTGTGTGATATAAAGTCTGAATTGAGTGATATAAAGTCAGAATTGAGTTATAAAGTCAGAATTGTGTGATATAAATGGAAGTCAGAATTGAGAGATATAAAGTCAGAATTGAGAGATATAAAGTCAGAATTGTGAGATATAAAGTCAGAATTGAGAGATATAAAGTCAGAATTGAGTGATATAAAGTCTGAATTGTGTGATATAAAGTCAGAATTGCGTGATATAAAGTCAGAATTGCGTGATATAAAGTCAGAATTGAGTGATATAAAGTCAGAATTGAGTGATATAAAGTCAGAATTGTGTGATATAAAGTCAGAATTGAGAGATATAAAGTCAGAATTGAGAGATATAAAGTCAGAATTGAGAGATATAAAGTCAGAATTGAGAGATATAAAGTCAGAATTGAGAGATATAAAGTCAGAATAAGTCAGAATTGAGAGATATAAAGTCAGAATTGTGTGATATAAAGTCAGAATTGAGAGATATAAAGTCAGAATTGTGAGATATAAAGTCAGAATTGAGAGATATAAAGTCAGAATTGAGTGATATAAAGTCAGAATTGTGAGATATAAAGTCAGAATTGAGAGATATAAAGTCAGAATAAGTCAGAATTGTGAGATATAAAGTCAGAATTGTGTGATATAAAGTCAGAATTGAGAGATATAAAGTCAGAATTGAGAGATATAAAGTCAGAATTGAGAGATATAATGTCAGAATTGAGAGATATAAAGTCAGAATTGAGAGATATAAAGTCAGAATTGTGAGATATAAAGTCAGAATTGAGTGATATAAAGTCAGAATTGTGAGATATAAAGTCAGAATTGTGAGATATAAAGTCAGAATTGAGAGATATAAAGTCAGAATTGAGAGATATAAAGTCAGAATTGAGAGATATAAAGTCAGAATAAGTCAGAATTGTGTGATATAAAGTCAGAATTGAGAGATATAAAGTCAGAATTGAGAGATATAAAGTCAGAATTGTGAGATATAAAAGTCAGAATTGAGAGATATAAAGTCAGAATAAGTCAGAATTGTGAGATATAAAGTCAGAATTGTGTGATATAAAGTCAGAATTGTGAAATATAAAGTCAGAATTGAGAGATATAAAGTCAGAATTGAGAGATATAAAGTCAGAATTGAGAGATATAAAGTCAGAATTGTGAGATATAAAGTCAGAATTGTGTGATATAAAGTCAGAATTGAGTGATATAAAGTCAGAATTGAGTGATATAAAGTCAGAATTGTGAGATATAAAGTCAGAATTGAGTGATATAAAGTCAGAATTGTGTGATATAAAGTCAGAATTGTGAGATATAAAGTCAGAATTGAGTGATATAAAGTCAGAATTGTGAGATATAAAGTCAGAATTGAGAGATATAAAGTCAGAATAAGTCAGAATTGTGAGATATAAAGTCAGAATTGTGTGATATAAAGTCAGAATTGTGAGATATAAAGTCAGAATTGAGAGATATAAAGTCAGAATTGAGAGATATAAAGTCAGAATTGAGAGATATAAAGTCAGAATTGAGAGATATAAAGTCAGAATAAGTCAGAATTG
>CM031957.1:22829631-22874631 GCA_018749465.1 Paracanthobrama guichenoti
GAAGATATAAAGTCAGAATTGAGTGATATAAAAAGTCAAAATTTAGAGATATAAAGTAAAGTCAGAATTAAAGAGATATAAAATCCAGAAGAATTGAGAGATATAAAGTCAGAATTGAGGTGATATAAAGTCAGAATTGAGAGATATAAAAGTCAGAGAATTGAGGAAGATATAAAGTCTGAATTGAGGAGATGTAAAGTCAAATTGAGTGATATAAAGTCAGAGAATTGAGAGATGTAAAGTCAGAAGTTAGGAGATATAAAAGTCAGAATTGAGAGATATAAAGTCAGAATTGAGAGAGATATAAAGTCAAGATTAGGAGATGTATAAAGTCAGAATGTGTGATATTATAAAGTCAGAATTGCGTGATAAAGTCAGAATTGTGTGATATTGAGTCAAGATATAAAGTCCAGAATTGAGAGATATAAAAGTCAGGGTGAGAGATATAAAAGTCAAATTGAGGAAATATAAAGTCAGAATTGAGTGATATAAAGTCAGAATTGAGAAGATATAAAGTCAAATTATGAGATATAAAGTCAGAACTGAGTGATGCAAAGTCAGAAATTGTGTGATATAAAGTCAGAATTAGAGATATAAAGTCAGAATTGTGTGATATAAAGTCAGAATTGCGTGATATAAAGTCAGAATTGAGAGATATAAGTGATCAGAGATATCAGGTGATATAAAGTCAAATTGGAGATATAAAGTCAGAATTGAGTGATATAAAGTCAGAATTGAGAGATATAAAGTCAGTTAGTGCGAGATATAAAGTCAGAATTGCGAGATATAAAGTCAGAGAGGGTGAATATAAAGTCAGGGTGAGAGATGCCAAGTCAGAATTTGCGTGATATAAAGTCAGAATTGAGAGATATAAAGTCAGAGATAAAGTCAAGTTAGTGCAAGTGAGAGGATAAAGTCAAATTGAAGATATAAAGTCAGGATTGAGTGATAGTCAAAATTGAGATATAAAGTCAGAATTGAGTGATATAAAAGTCAGAATTGAGTGATATAAAGTCAAAAGAGATAGAAAGTAGGAGATATAAAGTCAGAATTGAGTGATATAAAGTCAGAATTAAGAGATATAAAGTCAGAATTGTGTGATATAAAGTAGATGATACACAAGTCAAATTGAGATATAAGTCAAATTGAAGTATAAAGTCAGGAGGTGGGGAGATATAAAGTCAGAATTGGAGATATAAAGTCAGAAGGAGATATAAAGTCAGAATTGAGTGATATAAAGTCAGAATTGAGAGATAAATCAGAAGTGAGATATAAAGTCAGAATTGAGGAGATATAAAGTCCAGAATTAGAGAGATATATTAGGTGATATAAAGTCAGGATTAGGTAGTACTCAAGTCAAATTTAGAGATGTAAAGTCAGAATTGAGAGATATAAAGTCAGAATTGAGAGATATCAAAGTCGAGGTCTCAAGTCAGAAATTGGAAATCATAAAGTGAAATAAAGTCAAATTGAGAGATATAAAAGTCGGTGTTGTGTGTGTATAAAATTAGAGATATAAAGTCAGAGATTGAGGAGATACTCAGAAGTCAGAGAATTGAGAGATATAAAGTCAGAATTGAGAGATATAAAATCCAAATTCAGAGATGTAAGTCAGAATTGTGTGATATAAAGTCGAGATATAAAGTCAGAATTGAGAGATATAAAGTCAGAGATAGAAGAGATAAAGTCAAAGTGCAGGGAGATATATTGAGTGATATGAAGTCAGAATTGAGAGATATAAAGTGAGGATATAAAGTCAGAATTGGAGAGATATATTGAGTGATATAAAGTCAGAATTGAGAGATATAGCAAAGTCAGAATTGAGAGATATAAAAGTCAGAAGAATTGGGAGATGTAAAATTCGAAATAAAGAGTCAGAATTGAAGATATAAAGTCAGAATTACGTGATATAAAGTCAGAATTGGAAGATGCAAGAGTCAGAAATTAGAGATATAAGTGGAGATATAAAGTCAGGAATTGATATGAAGTCAGAATTGAGTGATATAAGTCGAGGATATAAAGTCAGAATTTAGGAAATGTAAAGTCAGAATTGAGAGATATAAAGTCAGAATTGGAGATATAAAATTAGAGAGATGAAGTGAGAATTGAGAGATATAAAGTCAGAATTGGGAGATATAAAGGAGAAGTCAGAATTGTGTGATATAAAGTGGGGATATAAAGTCAGAATTGGGAATGCTCTTGGGTGATATAAAGTCAGGAATTGGGAGATATAAGGTCAGGAGTGAGAGATATAAAGTCAGATTAAGGAGATGTAAAGTCATGAATTAGAGATATGTTGAGTGATATAAAGTCAGAATTCAGAGAGATAAGTCAGAAAGGTCCAGGCGATATGGAGAGTCAGAATTGAGAGATATAAAGTCGAGATATAAAGTCAGAATTATGTGATATAAAAGTCGAGATATGAGTCAAATTGAGAAGATATAAGAGTCAGAATTGAGAGATGTAAAGTCAGAATTGAGAGATATAAAGTCAGAATTGTGTGATACCAAGTGAGATATAAAGATTTAGAAATTGGAAGATATAAAGTCAGAATTAGAGAGAGATAAAGTCAAATTGGGAGATATAAAGTCGAGATATAAAGTCAAATTAGAGAGATATAAAGTGGGAGTGGGAAGATATAAAGTCAAATTCAGAGAGATATAGTCAGAATTAGAGAGATATAAAGTCGTGAAATAAAGTCAAATTAGAGATATAAAGTCAGAATTGAAATATAAAAAATTCAGAATTGAGAGATATAAAGTCAATTATGTGATATAAAAGTCGATGAGATGAAGTCAGAATTGAGAGATATAAAAGTCAGAATTGAAGATATGAAATCAGAATTGTATGATATAAAATCAAAATAAAGTCAGAATTGAGAGATATAAAGTCAAATTAGAGATATAAAATCAAAGATTGAGAGATATAAAAAGTCAGAAGTGTGTGATATAAAGTCGAGATATAAAGTCAAATTGATATATAAAGTCAGAATTAGAGAGATACAAAGTCCAAATTGAGAGATATATAAGTCAGAGATTATTGTGATATAAAGTCGAGATATAAAGTCAAGTTGAGAGATATAAAGTCAGAAATTAGTGATATAAAGTCAAATTGAGAGATATAAAAGTGAGATGTAAAGTCAGAATTGGAGATATAAAGATCAGAATTGAGAGATATAAAGTCAGAATTGTGTGATATAAAGTCGAGATCTCAGTCAGAATTGAGATATATAAAAGTCAAGGTAGAGAGATATAAAGTCAAGATAGGAAGATATTAAGTGAGAGATATAAGTCAGAAAATTGAGAGATATAAAGTCAGAATTGTGTGATATCATAGTCGAGATATAAAGTCAGAATTGAGTGTTAAGTGAGATATAAAGTCAAATTGAGAGATACAAAGTCAGAATTGAGAGAGATAAAGTTGAGATATAAAATTGGGATTGAGTGATATAAGTCAGAATTGAAGATTGAGTGATAGTTAGAGTTGAGAAGATATAATTCAGAATTGGGTGATGTTGAAGTCGAGATAATAAGAGTTAGAAGTGGGAGATACTGAGTCAGGAATTGGGTGATATAAGGTCAGAATTGAAAAATATAAGATTGGTGATATGAGATGGAAGATTGGAGATATAAAGTCAAATTAGGAAATTATAAGTCAAAGTGGAGTGATGTGATATCATAAGTCAGAGATATAAAGTTAAATTAAGAGAGATCTGAAGTCAGAATTAGAGTGATATAAAGTCAGAATTGAGGAGAGATAAAATTAGGAATTGAGTGATATAAAAGTCCGAGATTGATAATATATAGTCAGAATTGAGAGATGTAAAGTCAGAATTCAGAGATATAAAGTCTGGGTAGAGATATAAAATCAAATTAAGGGAGATATAAAGTCAGAATTGAGAGATATAAAGTCAGAATTGAGAGATATAAAAGTCAGAGATGTGTGATATAAAGTCAGAATTGCGTGATATAAAATCAGAATTAGATGTGATATAAAGTCAGAATTGAGAGATATGAAGTCAAATTGGGAGATATAAAGTCAGAATTGAGAGATATAAAGTCAGAATTGAGAGATATAAAGTCAGAATTGGAGAATGTGAAGTCAAGTGTAATGTAAATATAAAAAAGTCAAATTAAAACGATGAAGTCAAAATTATTTGATGATATTAAGTCAGGTGCGTGATATAAAGTCCAGAGAATTGAAGAGATATAAAGTCAGGATTGGGAGATATAAAAAGTCAGAATTGAGAGATATAGTCAAAATTCAGAGAGATATAAGAGTCAAGGTGGAGAGATATAAAGTCAGAATTCTGAGATATAAAGTGAGATATAAAGTCAGAATTGAGAATATAAAAAGTCAGGGTGTGCGTGATATAAAGTCAGAAATTGGAAGATATAAAGTCAAGTGAGATATAAAGTGAGATATAAGTCAGAGTGAGAAGATATAAAAGTCAGAATTGTGTGATATAAAGTCAGGGTAAGATATAAAGTCAGAGAATTGAGAGAGATATAAGTCAAGAATTGAGGTGATATAAAGTTAGAATTGAGAGATATAAAAGAGTCAGAATTGAGTGATATAAAAGTCAAATTGAGAGATATAAAAGTCAGGAGTGCAAAGAGATATAAAGTCCAAGGGTGTAGAGAGTATAAAAGTCGAGATATAAAGAGTCCAAGGAGTGAGAGATAAAGTCAAGAATTGCAGGAGATATAAAGTCCAAATTGAAGATATAAAATCAGAATTGGGAGATATAAAGTCAGAATTGGATATAAAGTCAGATTGAGTGATATAAAGTCAGAATTGAGTGATATAAAGTCTAGAGATATAAAGAGTCAGAATTGGGAGATACAAAGTCAGATTGTGAGATATATATTGAGTGAATATTGAGTCAGATATTGGATGAATATGAAGTCAGAATTTAGAGATATGAAAGTCAGAATTAGGAGATAAAGTCAGAATTGAGAGATATAAAGTGAGATATAAAGTCAAATTGAGAGATATAAAGTCAGAAATAAGAAGTCAAATTGAGAGATAAAGTCAGAATTGTGTGTGATATAGATCAGTGAGATATAAAGTCAGAATTGAGAGATATAAAGTCAGATTGAGAGATATAAAGTCAGAATTGAGTGATATAAAGTCAGAAATTGAGAGATATAAAGTCAGAATTGTGTGATATAAAGTCAGAATTGAGAGATATAAAGTCAAATTAGGGTATATTGAGAGATATAAAGTGTCAGAATTGAGAGATATAAAGTCAAATTTAGAGATATAAGTCAGGATTAAGTGATATAAAGTCAAATTGGAGATATAAAGTCGAGATATAAAGTCAGAGAATTGAAGATATAAAAGGTGAAATAAAGTCAGAGATTGGGAGATATAAAGTCAAAGTGAGTGATATAAAGTCAGAAATTGAGAGATGTAAAGTCAGAATTAAGAAATATAAAATGAGAATTAGAGAGATATAAAGTCAGAATTAAATGATATAAAGTCAGAATTGGGAGATATAAAAGTCAGAATTGTGCGAGATGAAAATTAGGAGATAAAGTCAGAATTAGGAGAGATAAGTCAGAATTAGGTCAAATTCAGTCAGATATAAAGTCAAATTGAGTGATATAAAAGTCAGAATTAGAGAGATATAAAGTCGAAAGGATATAAAAGTCAGAATTGAGAGATATATTAGTGATAGATAAAATTAGAGATGTAAAGTCAGAATTGTGTGATATAAAGTCAAGAATTGAGAGATATGAAGTCAGAAATTAAAGAGATATATTGAGTGATGTAAAGTCAGAATTGAGAAATGTAAAGTCAGAATTAGAGATATAAAGTCAGAATTGCGAGATATAAAGTCATAATTGAAGATATATTGGGTGATATAAAATCCAGAATTGAGGAGATATAAAGTCAAAATTGATGCGAAGTATGAAGTGAGAATTGAAGATATAAAGTCGAGATATAAAGTCAGATTATGTGATATAAGAGTCAGGATATAAAGTCAGAATTGTGAGATATAAAGTCAGAATTGAGAGATATAAAGTCAGAATTGGGAGATGTAAGTCAGAGATTGTGTGATAAGTCAGATATAAGTTAAATGCCGAGATATAAAGTCAAATTGAGAGATATAGTTAGAAGTGAGAATGTCAAGGTAGAGATATAAGTCAAATTGAGAGATATAAAGTCAGAGAATTGAGAGATATAAGTCATAATTGAGAGATATAGTCAGAGTGCAGGTGATATAAAGTGAGAAATAAAGATATAGAGTCTACTTGAGGAGATATAAAGTCAGAATTGAGAGATATAAAATTGATTAGGAGATATAAGTCAAATTGTGTGATATAAAGTCAGAGATATAAGTCAGAATTGGAAGATATAAAGTCAGAATTGGGAGATGTAAAAGTCAAATTGCCTTGATATAAAAGTTAGAAATGTAGTCATAAAAAGTCGAGATATAAAGTTAGAATTGAGAGATATAAAGTCAGAATTGAGAGATATATAATCAAATTGTGAGATATAAAGTCGAGATATAAAAAGTCAGAGAATTAGAGAATCTCAGAAGTCAGAAGTGAGAAGTATAAAGTCAGGAATTAGAGATATAAAGTCAGAATTGTGTGATATAAAGTCAGAAGATAAAGTCAGAAGTGAGAGATATAAAGTCAGAATTAGAGTGATATAAAAGTCAAGATTGAGAGATGTAAAATCAGAAGATATGTGATATAAAATTGAGAATAAAAGTCAAGGTGAGAGATATAAAGTCAGAATTGTGAGATATAAAGTGAGATATAAAAAGTCAAATTGAATGTATGATATGAGAAGTCGAGATATAAAGTCAAATTCAGAGATATAAAGTCAGAATTAGGAAGATGAAGTCAGAATTAGAGAGATGTCAAGTCAAATTGTGTGATATAAAAAAATTAGAGATATAAAGTCAGAATTGAGAGATATAAGAAGTCCAAATTGAAGATGAGAGTCAAGATTGGGTAGAGATATTAAGTTGAGATATAAAGTCAAATTAAGAGATATAAAGTCAAATTGAGTGATATTAATTTGAGATATAAAGTCAAATTAAGAGATATTAAGTCAGAGATATAAATTCAGAATTAGAGAGATATAAAGTCAGAATTGAGTAGTATAAAGTCGAGATATAAGTCAAATTAGGTGATATAAAAGTCAAGAATTGAGAGATATAAAGTCAGAATTGAGAAGATATAAAGTCAGAAATTGAGTGATATAAAGTCAGATATAAAGTTAGAATTGAGAGATATAAAAGTCAGAATAGAGTGATATAAAGTCCAGGAATTGAGAGATATAAAGTCAGAGAATTGAGAGAGATCTAAAAAGTCGAGATAAGAAGTCAGAATTAGGAGATATAAAGTGTAAATTGAGAGATATAAAGTCATAATTAGAGAGATATAAAGTCAAAATTTGAGAGAGATATAAAGTCAGAGGGTGGAGATAAATAAAGTCAGAATTGGGAGATATAAAGTCAGGAATTGAGGTGATATGAAGTCAGAATTGAGAGATATAAAGTCAAATTAGGAGATATAAAGTCAGAATTGGGAGATATAAAGTCAGAATTGAGAGATATAAAGTCAGATTGAGATATATAAGTCAGAGTTGAGAGATATAAAAGTCAAATTGAGAGATATGAAGTGTCAGAGGGTGTGGCATGATGTAAAGTCAAATTAGTGATAAAAGAGTCAGAATTGCATGATATTAAATTAAAGGATATCAAGTCAGGAATTGGGAGATATAAAGTCAGGATTGGGAGATGTAAAGTCAGAATTCAAGGTGATATAAGTCAGAATTGAGAGATATAAAGTCAGAATTCAAGGAGATATAAAGTCAGAATTGAGTGATATAAAGTCAGAATTAAAGAGATATGAAGTCCAAATTGTGAGATATAGAAGTCAGAATTAGAGAGATATAAAGTCAAATTGTATGATACAAATTCCCAGAATTAGGAGATATAAAAATCAGGGTTATATGATATAAAGTCAAAGTGCGTGATATAGTCAAGAATTCGAGAGATATAAAGTCAGAAATTTAAGTGATATAAAGTCAGAATTGAGAGAGATATAAAGTCAGAGAATTGAAGTGATATAAAGTCCCAAATTGAGAGATGTAAAGTCAAATTACGAGATATAAAATCGAGGAATATAAAGTCGAGATATAAAGTCAGAATTGAGAGATATAAAGTCAGAAAGGATATAAAGTGATATAAAGTCAGAATTGAGAGATATAAAGTCAGAATTACGTGATATAAAGTGAGATATCGAAATATAGAGATATAAAGTCAGAATTGAGAGATATAAAGTCAGAATTGAGTGTTCTCAAATCGGAGATATAAAGTCAGAATTCAGAGATATAAAGTCGAGAATTGAGTGATATAAAAGTCAGAATTGAGAGATATAAAATTAAGATATAAAGTCAGAATTGAGAGATATAAAGTCAGGAATTGAGAGATATAAAGTCAGAATTCATGTGATATAAAGTGAGATATAAAGTCAGAATTGAGAGATATGAAGTCAGAATTAGAGATAAATTGAGATATAAAGTCAGAATCTGAAGATATAAAGTCAAATTTAGAGAGATATAAAAGTCAGAATTGAGTGATATAAAGTCAGAATTGAGAGATATAAAATCGAGATATAAAAGTCAGAATTGAGAGATATAAAGTCAAATTGAGAGATATATTGAGTGATATAAAGTCAGAATTGAGTGATATCAGATATAAAGTCAGAATTTAGAGATATAAAGTCAAATTGAGAAGATATAAAGTCAGAATTCAGAGATATAAAGTCGAGATATAAAGTCAGAATTGAGAGATATAAAGTCTAGAAATAAAGTCAGAATTGAGAGATATAAAGTCAGAATTGCCAACTGATATAAAGTCCGAATTGAGAGATATATTGAGATATAAAGTCAGAATTGAGAGATATAAAGTCAGAATTGAGAGATATAAAGTCAGAGAATTGAGGAGATATAAAGTCAGAATTAGAGAGATATAAAGTCAGAATTGTGTGATATAAAGTCAGGAGTGAGAGATATAAAGTGGGAAGAAACAAAGTCAGTGAGAGATATAAAGTCAGAACTGAGAGATATATTGAGTGATATAAAGTCAAATTCAGGAGATATAAAAGTCGAGATATGTGATATAAAGTCAAGATACAAAGAAGATATATTGAGTGATATAAAGTCAGAATTGAGAGATATAAAGTCAAATTGAGAGATATAAAGTCAGAATTGAGAGATATAAAGTCGAGAGAACATAAAGTCAGAATTGAAGAGATATAAAGTCAGAATTACGTGATATAAAGTCAGAATTGAGAGATATAAAGTATAAAGAATTAAGAGATATAAAAGTCAGAATCGAGAGATATAAAGTCAGAATTGAGGAAGATATAAAGTCACAATTGAGATGATATAAAGTCGAGATATAAAGTCAGAATTGAGAGATATAAAGTCAGAATTGAGAGATATAAAGTCAGAATTGAGAGATATAAAAAAGCCGAGATATAAAGTCAGAATGAGAGTGATATATTGAGAGATATAAAGTCAGAATTGAGAGATATAAAGTCAGAATTGTGTGATATAAATTGAGAGATATAAAGTCATAATTAAGGAGATATATTGAGTGATATAAAGTCAGAATTGAGAGATATAAAGTCTAGAATTGAGAGATATAAAGTCAGAATTGAGAGATATAAAGTCATAATTGAGAGATATATATAGAGTGAGATATAAAGTCAGAATTGAGAGATATAAAGTCAGAATTGAGAGATATAAAGTCAGAAATTGAGATAGATAGTCAGAGAAAAGTCAGAATTAGAGATATAAAAAGTCAGAATTGAGAGATATAAAGTCAGAATTGAGAGATATAAAGTCAGAATTGAAGAGATGATATAAAGTCAGAATTGGAGAGATATAAAGTCAGAATTGAAGATATAAAGTCAGAATTGTGTGATATAAAGTCAGAATTGAGATATAAAGTCAGAATTGAGAGATATAAAGTCAGAAATTGAGAGATATAAAGTCAGAATTGAGAGATATAAATTCGAGATATAAAGTCAGAATTGGAGATATAAAGTCAGAATTGGAGAGATATAAAGTCAGAATTGAGAGATATAAAGTCAGATTGAGGTGATATAAAGTGAAATAAAGTCAGAATTGAGAGATATAAAAGTCAAATTGAGAGATATAAAGTCAAATTGAGAGATATAAAGTCAGAAATTGTGTGATATAAAGTCGAGATATAAAGTCAGAATTAAGAGATATAAAGTCAGAATTGAGAGATATAAAGTCAGAATTGAGAGATATAAAGTCAGAATTGTGGAGAGATATAAAGTGAGAGATATAAAGTCAGAATTGAGATATAAAGTCAGAATTGAGAGATATAAAGTCAGAATTGAGAGATATAAAGTCAGAATTGAGTGATATAAGTCAGAATTGAGAGATATAAAGTCAGAATTGAGAGATATAAAGTCAGAATTGAGAGATATAAAGTCAGAATTGAGAGATATAAAGTCAAATTTATGTGATATAAAAGAGGATATAAAGTCAGAATTGAGAGAGATATAAAGTCAAATTGAGAGATATAAAGTCAGAATTGAGAGATATAAAGTCGATTGAGAGATATAAAGTCAGAATTGAGAGATATAAAGTCAGAATTGTGAGATATAAAGTCAGATATATGATCAGAATTGAGAGATATAAAGTCAGAATTGAGAGATATAAAGTCAGAATTGAGAGATATAAAGTCAGAAGAGATATAAAGTCAGAATTGAGAGATATAAGTCTAGAATATAAAGTCAGAATTGAGAGATATAAAAGTCGAATATAAAGTCAGAGATTGAGAGATAAATTAGTGATATAAAGTCAGAATTGAGAGATATAAAGTCAGAATTGAGAGATATAAAGTCAAATTGAGAGATATAAAGTCGAGAGATATAAAGTCAGAATTGAGAGAGATATAAAGTCAGAATTGAGAGATATAAAGTCAGAATTGAGAGATATATTGAGTGATATAAAGTCAGAATTGAGAGATATAAAGTCAAATTGAGAGATATAAAGTCAGAATTGAGAGATATAAAGTCAAATTGAGAGATATAAAGTCAAATTGAGAGATATATTGAGTGATATAAAGTCAGAATTGAGAGATATAAAGTCAAATTGAGAGATATAAAGTCAGAAGATGGAAGAATTGAGTGAGATATAAAGTCAGAATTGAGAGATATAAAGTCGAGATATAAAGTCAAATTAGAGAGATATAAAGTCAGAATTGAGAGATATAAAGTCATATTGAGAGAGATATAAAGTCAGAATTGAGAGATATAAAGTCAGAATTGAGAGATATATCAAAGTCAGAATTGAGATATATAAAGTCAGAATTGAGAGATATAAAGTCAGAATTGAGAGATATAAAGTCAGAATTGAGTGATATAAAGTCAGAATTGAGAGATATAAAGTCAGAATTGAGAGATATAAAGTCAGAATTGAGAGATATAAAGTCAGAATTGAGAGATATAAAAGTCAGAATTGAGAGATATAAAGTCGAGATATAAAAAGTCAAATTGAGAGATATAAAGTCAGAATTGAGAGATATAAAGTCAGAATTGAGAGATATAAAGTCAGAATTGAGAGATATAAAGTCAAATTGAGTGATATAAAAGTCAAATTGAGTGATATAAAGTCAGAATTGAGAGATATAAAGTCAGAATTGAGAGATATAAAGTCAGAATTGTGTGATATAAAGTCAAATTGAGAGATATAAAGTCAGAATTGAGAGATATAAAGTCAGAATTGAGGAGATATTAAAGTCAGAATTGAGAGATATAAAATCAGAAGATGTGATAAAGTCAGAATTGAGAGATATAAGTCAGAATTGAGGAGATATAAAGTCAGAATTGAGAGATATAAAGTCAGAATTGAGAGATATAAAGTCAGAATTGAGTGATATAAAGTCAGAATTGAGAGATATAAAGTCAAATTGAGAGATATAAAGTCAGAATTGAGTGATATAAAGTCAGAATTGAGAGATATAAAGTCAGAATTGCGAGATATAAAGTCAGAATTGAGAGATATAAAGTCAGAGAAGATATAAGAAGATATAAAGTCAGAATTAGAGATATAAAGTCAGAATTGAGAGATATAAAGTCAGAATTGAGAGATATAAAGTCAGATTATGTGATATAAATTTAGAGATAAAGTCAGAATTGAGAGATATAAAGTCAGAATTGAGAGATATAAAAGTCAGAGATATAAAGTCAGAATTGAGAGATATATAAAGTCAGAATTGAGAGATATAAAGTCAGAATTGAGAGATATAAAGTCGAGATATAAAGTCAGAATTGAGAGATATAAAGTCAGATATAAAGTCAGAATTGAGAGATATAAAGTCAGAATTGAGAGATATAAAGTCAGAATTGAGTGATATAAAGTCAGAATTTAGAGATATAAAGTCAGAATTGAGAGATATAAAGTCAGAATTGAGTGATATAAAGTCGAGATATAAAGTCAGAATTGAGAGATATAAAGTCAGAATTGAGAGATATAAAGTCGAGATATAAAGTCAAATTGAGAGATATGAAGAGTGATATAAAGTCGAGATATAAAGTCAGAATTGAGAAGATATAAAAGTCAGAATTGAGTGATATAAAGTCAGGATATAAAGTCAGAATTGAGAGATATAAAGTCAGAATTTAGAGATATAAAGTCAGAATTGAGAGATATAAAGTCAGAATTGAGTGATATAAAGTCAAGATATAAAGTCAGAATTGAGAGATATAAAGTCAGAATAAAGTCATAATTGAGAGATATAAAGTCAGAATTGAGAGATATAGTGAGATATAAAGTCAGAATTGTGAGAGATAAATTGAGTGATATAAAGTCAGAATTGAGAGATATAAAGTCAGAATTGAGAGATATAAAGTCAGAATTGAGAGATATAAAGTCGAGAAATAAAGTCAGAATTGAGAGATATAAAGTCAGAATTGATGAGTGATATAAAGTCAGAATTGAGAGATATAAAGTCAAGTGCGAGATATAAAGTCGAGATATAAAGTCAGAATTGAGAGATATAAAGTCAGAATTGAGTGATATAAAAGTCGAGATATAAAGTCAGAATTGAGAGATATAAAAAGTCAGAATTGAGAGATATAAAGTCAGAATTGAGAGATATAAAGTCGAGATATAAAGTCAGAATTGAGAGATATAAAGTCAGAATTGAGAGATATAAAGTCAGAATTGTGTGATATAAAGTCGAGATATAAAGTCAGAATTGAGAGATATATTGAGTGATATAAAGTCAGAATTGAGAGATATAAAGTCAGAATTGAGAGATATAAAGTCAGAATTGAGAGATATAAAGTCATAATTGAGAGATATATTGAGTGATATAAAGTCAAATTGAGAGATATAAAGTCAGAATTGAGAGATATAAAGTCAGAATTGAGAGATATAAAGTCGAGATATAAAGTCAGAATTGTGTGATATAAAGTCGAGATATAAAGTCAGAATTGAGAGATATAAAGTCAGAATTGAGAGATATAAAGTCAGAATTGAGAGATATATAAAGTCAGAATTGTGTGATATAAAGTCGAGATATAAAGTTAGAATTGAGAGATATAAAAGTCAGAATTGAGAGATATAGTCAGAATTGAGAGATATAAAGTCGAGATATAAAGTCAGAATTGAGAGAGATATAAAGTCAGAATTGAGAGATATAAAGTCAAATTGAGAGATATAGTCAAATTGAGAGATATAAAGTCGAGAAATAAAGTCAAATTGAGAGATATAAAGTCAGAATTGAGAGATATAAAGTCAGAATTGAGAGATATAAAGTCAGAATTGTGTGATATAAAGTCGAGAAATAAAGTCAGAATTGAGAGATATAAAGTCAGAATTGAGAGATATAAAGTCAGAATTGAGAGATATAAAGTCAGAATTGTGTGATATAAAGTCGAGATATAAAGTCAGAATTGAGAGATATAAAGTCAGAATTGAGAGATATAAAGTCAGAATTGAGAGATATAAAGTCAGAATTGTGTGATATAAAGTCGAGATATAAAGTCAGAATTGAGAGATATAAAGTCAGAATTGAGTGATATAAAGTCAGAATTGAGAGATATAAAGTCGAGATATAAAGTCAGAATTGAGAGATATAAAGTCAGAATTGAGAGATATAAAGTCAAATTGTGTGATATAAAGTCGAGATATAAAGTCAGAATTGAGAGATATAAAGTCAGAATTGAGAGATATAAAGTCAGAATTGAGAGATATAAAGTCAGAATTGTGTGATATAAAGTCGAGATATAAAGTTAGAATTGAGAGATATAAAGTCAGAATTGAGAGATATAGTCAGAATTGAGAGATATAAAGTCAGAATTGAGAGATATAAAGTCAAATTGAGAGATATAAAGTCAGAATTGTGTGATATAAAGTCGAGATATAAAGTCAGAATTGAGAGATATAAAGTCAGAATTGAGAGATATAAAGTCAGAATTGAGAGATATATTGAGTGATATAAAGTCAGAATTGAGAGATATAAAGTCGAGATATAAAGTCAGAATTGAGAGATATAAAGTCGAGATATAAAGTCAAATTGAGAGATATATTGAGTGATATAAAGTCAGAATTGAGAGATATAAAGTCAGAATTGAGAGATATAAAGTCAGAATTGAGAGATATAAAGTCGAGAAATAAAGTCAGAATTGAGAGATATAAAGTCGAGATATAAAGTCAGAATTGAGAGATATAAAGTCGAGATATAAAGTCAGAATTGAGAGATATAAAGTCAGAGAATTGAGAGATATAAAGTCAGAATTGAGAGATATAAAGTCAGAATTGAGAGATATAAAGTCGAGATATAAAGTCAGAATTGAGAGATATAAAGTCAGAATTGAGAGATATAAAGTCAAATTGAGAGATATAAAGTCATAATTGAGAGATATAAAGTCATAATTGAGAGATATATTGAGTGATATAAAGTCAGAATTGAGTGATATAAAGTCAGAATTGAGAGATATAAAGTCAGAATTGAGAGATATAAAGTCAAATTGAGAGATATAAAGTCAGAATTGAGTGATATAAAGTCAGAATTGAGAGATATAAAGTCGAGATATAAAGTCAGATTGAGAGATATAAAGTCAGAATTGAGAGATATAAAGTCAGAATTGAGAGATATAAAGTCAGAATTGAGAGATATAAAGTCAGAATTGAGAGATATAAAGTCAGAATTGTGAGATATAAAGTCTAGATATAAAGTCAAATTGAGAGATATAAAGTCGAGATATAAAGTCAGAATTGAGAGATATAAAGTCAGAATTGAGAGATATAAAGTCAGAATTGAGAGATATAAAGTCAAATTGAGAGATATAAAGTCAGAATTGAGAGATATTAAAGTAGCAATATAAAGTCAGAATTGAGAGATATAAAGTCAGAATTGAGAGATATGAGAGATATAAAGTCAGAATTGAGAGATATAAAGTCAGAATTGCGTGATATAAAGTCAGAATTGTGTGATATAAAGTCAGAATTGAGAGATATAAAGTCAGAATTGAGAGATATAAAGTCAGAATTGTGTGATATAAAGTCAGAATTGAGAGATATAAAGTCAGAATTGAGAGATATAAAGTCAGAATTGAGAGATATAAAGTCAGAATTGAGGAGATATAAAGTCAGAATTGAGAGATATTAAGTCGAGATATAAAGTCAGAATTGAGAGATATAAAGTCAGAATTGAGAGATATAAAGTCAGAATTGAGAGATATAAAGTCAGAATTGAGAGATATATAAAGTCAGAATTGAGAGATATAAAGTCAGAATTGAGAGATATAAAGTCAGAGTCAGAATTGAGAGATATAAAGTCAGAATTGAGAGATATAAAGTCAGAATTGAGAGATATATAAAGTCAGAATTGAGAGATATAAGTCGAGTAAAGTCAAATTGAGAGATATAAAGTCAGAATTGAGAGATATAAAGTCAGAATTGAGAGATATAAAGTCAGAATTGAGTGATATAAAGTCGAGATATAAAGTCAGAATTGAAGAGATATAAAGTCAGAATTGAGAGATATAAAGTCAGAATTGAGAGATATAAAGTCAGAATTGAGAGATATAAAGTCAGAATTGAGAGATATAAAGTCAGAATTGAGAGATATAAAGTCAGAATTGAGAGATATAAAGTCAGAATTGAGAGATATAAAGTCAGAATTGAGAGATATAAAGTCAGAATTGAGAGATATAAAGTCAGAATTGAGTGATATAAAGTCAGAATTGAGTGATATAAAGTCAGAATTGAGTGATATAAAGTCAGAATTGAGAGATATAAAGTCAGAATTGATAGATATAAAGTCAGAATTGTGAGATATAAAGTCAGAATTGAGTGATATAAAGTCGAGATATAAAGTCAGAATTGAGAGATATAAAGTCAGAATTGTGTGATATAAAGTCAGAATTGTGAGACATAAAGTCAGAATTGAGAGATATAAAGTCAGAATTGATAGATATAAAGTCAGAATTGAGAGATATAAAGTCAGAATTGAGAGATATAAAGTCAGAATTGAGAGATATAAAGTCAGAATTGAGAGATATAAAGTCAGAATTGAGAGATATAAAGTCAGAATTGAGAGATATAAAGTCAGAATTGAGTGATATTAAGTCGAGATATAAAGTCAGAATTGAGAGATATAAAGTCAGAATTGAGTGATATAAAGTCGAGATATAAAGTTAGAATTGAGAGATATAAAGTCAGAATTGAGTGATATAAAGTCAGAATTGAGAGATATAAAGTCAGAATTGAGTGATATTAAGTTGAGATATAAAGTCAGAATTGAGAGATATAAAGTCAGAATTGAGAGATATAAAGTCAGAATTGATATTGTCGAGATATAAAGTCAGAATTTGAGAGATATAAAGTCAGAATTGAGAGATATAAAGTCAGAATTGAGAGATATAAAGTCAGAATTGTGAGATATAAAGTCAGAATTGAGAGATATAAAGTCAAATTGAGAGATATAAAGTCAGAATTGAGTGATATAAAGTCAGAGATATAAAGTCAGAATTGAGAGATATAAAGTCAGAATTGAGAGATATAAAGTCAGAATTGAGAGATATAAAGTCAGAATTGAGATATAAAGTCAGAATTGAGAGATATAAAGTCAGAATTGAGTGATATATAAAGTCAGATATAAAGTTAGAATTGAGAGATATAAAGTCAGAATTGAGTGATATAAAGTCAGAATTGAGAGAGATATAAAGTCAGAATTGAGTGATATTAAGTTGAGATATAAAGTCAGAATTGAGAGATATAAAGTCAGAATTGTGTGATATAAAGTCAAATTGAGAGATATAAAGTCAGAATTGTGTGATATTAAGTCGAGATATAAAGTCAGAATTGAGTGATATAAAAAGTCGAGATATAAAAGTCAGAATTGAGTGATATAAAGTCAGAATTGAGATATAAAGTCAGAATTGAGAGATATAAAGTCAGAATTGAGTGATATTAAGTCAGAATTGAGAGATATAAAGTCAGAATTGAGAGATATAAAGTCAGAATTGATATAAAGTGATATTAAGTTGAGATATAAAGTCAGAATTGAGAGATATAAAGTCAGAATTGTGTGATATTAAAGTCGAGATATATAAAGTCAGAATTGTGTGATATTAAGTCAGAGATATAAAGTCAGAATTGAGTGATATAAAGTCAGAATTGAGAGATATAAAGTCAGAATTGTGTGATATAAGAGTCAGAATTGAGAGATATAAAGTCAGAATTGAGAGATATAAAGTCAGAATTGAGAGATATAAAGTCAGAATTGAGAGATATAAAGTCAAGATATAAAGTCAGAATTGAGAGATATAAAGTCAGAATTGAGAGATATTAAGTTGAGATATAAAGTCAGAATTGAGAGATATAAAGTCAGAATTGAGTGATATTCAGAATTGAGATATAAAGTCAGAATTGATTGAGAGATATTAAATTAGAGATATAAAGTCAGAATTGAGAGATATAAAGTCAGAATTGAGTGATATAAAGTCAGAGATATAAAGTCAGAATTGAGTGATATAAAGTCAGAATTGAGAGATATAAAGTCAGAATTGAGAGATATAAAGTCAGAATTGAGTGATATAAAGTCGAGAGATATAAAGTTAGAATTGAGAGATATAAAGTCAGAATTGAGTGATATAAAGTCAGAATTGAGAGATATAAAGTCAGAATTGAGAGAGATAAAGTCAGAATTGAGAGATATAAAGTCAGAATTGATAGATATAAAGTCAGAATTGAGAGATATAAAGTCAGAATTGAGAGATATAAAGTCAGAATTGAGAGATATAAAGTCAGAATTGAGAGATATAAAGTCAGAATTGAGAGATATAAAGTCAGAATTGAGTGATATTAAGTCGAGATATAAAGTCAGAATTGAGAGATATAAAGTCAGAATTGAGTGATATAAAGTCGAGATATAAAGTTAGAATTGAGAGATATAAAGTCAGAATTGAGTGATATAAAGTCAGAATTGAGAGATATAAAGTCAGAATTGAGTGATATTAAGTTGAGATATAAAGTCAGAATTGAGAGATATAAAGTCAGAATTGAGAGATATAAAGTCAGAATTGTGTGATATTAAGTCGAGATATAAAGTCAGAATTGAGTGATATAAAGTCAGAATTGAGAGATATAAAGTCAGAATTGAGAGATATAAAGTCAGAATTGAGAGATATAAAGTCAGAATTGAGAGATATAAAGTCAGAATTGAGAGATATAAAGTCAGATTTGAGAGATATAAAGTCAGAATTGAGTGATATAAAAGATATAAAGAATTGAGAGATATAAAGTCAGAATTGATAGATATAAAGTCAGAATTGAGAGATATAAAGTCAGAATTGAGTGATATGGAAAGTGATATAAAGTCAGAATTGAGAGATATTAATTGAGAGATATAAAGTCAGAATTGAGAGATATAAAGTCAGAATTGAGTGATATAAAGTCGAGATATAAAGTCAGAATTGAGAGATATAAAGTCAGAATTGAGTGATATAAAGTCAGAATTGAGAGATATAAAGTCAGATTGAGTGATATTAAGTTGAGATATAAAGTCAGAATTGAGAGATATAAAGTCAGAATTGTGTGATATTAAGTCGAGATATAAAGTTGAGAGATTATAAAGTCAAATTGAGAGATATAAAGTCAGAATTGAGTGATATAAAGTCAGAATTGAGAGATATAAAGTCAGAATTGAGAGATATAAAGTCAGAATTGAGAGATATAAAGTCAGAATTGAGAGATATAAAAGTCAGAGATATAAAGTCAGAATTGAGAGATATAAAGTCAGAATTGAGAGATATAAAGTCAGAATTTGAGATATAAAGTTGAGATATAAAGTCAGAATTGAGAGATATAAAGTCAGAATTGAGAGATATAAAGTCAGAATTGAGAGATATAAAGTCAGAATTGAGAGATATAAAGTCGAGATATAAAGTCAGAATTGAGAGATATAAAGTCAGAATTGAGTGATATAAAGTCAAGTCGAGATATAAAGTCAGAATTGAGTTGAGATATAAAGTCAGAATTGAGAGATATAAAGTCAGAATTGAGAGATATAAAGTCAGAATTGAGAGATATAAAGTCGAGATATAAAGTCAGAATTGAGAGATATAAAGTCAGAATTGAGTGATATAAAGTCAGAATTGAGAGATATAAAGTCAGAATTGAGAGATATAAAGTCAGAATTGAGAGATATAAAGTCAGAATTGAGAGATATAAAGTCAGAATTGAGAGATATAAAGTCAGAATTGAGAGATATAAAGTCAGAATTAAAGTCAGAAGAGATATAAAGTCAGAATTGAGAGATATAAAGTCAGAATTGAGAGATATAAAGTCAGAATTGAGAGATATAAAGTCAGAATTGAGAGATATAAAGTCAGAATTGAGAGATATAAAGTCAGAATTGAGAGATATAAAGTCAGAATTGTGTGATATAAAGAGAGATATAAAGTCAGAATTGAGAGATATAAAGTCAGAATTGAGAGATATAAAGTCAGAATTGAGAGATATAAAGTCAGAGATATGAAATTCAAAGATAGAAATATAAAAATTGAGAGATATAAAGTGAGATATAAAGTCGAGATATAAAATTGAGAGATATAAAGTCAGAATTGAGAGATATAAAGTCAGAATTGAGAGATATAAAGTCAGAATTGAGAGATATAAAGTCAGAATTGAGAGATATATAATTGAGTGATATAAAGTCAGAATTGAGAGATATAAAGTCAGAATTGAGAGATATAAAGTCAGAATTGAGAGATATAAAGTCAGAGATTGAGAGATATAAAGTCAGAGATATGAAGTCAGAATTGAGAGATATAAAGTCAGAATTGAGTGATATAAAGTCAGAATTGAGAGATATAAAGTCAGAATTGTGAGATATAAAGTCAGAATTGTAGTGATATAAAGTCAGAATTGAGAGATATAAAGTCAGAATTGAGTGATATAAAGTCAGAATTGAGATGATATAAAGTCAGAATTTGATATAAAGTGAGATATAAAGTCAGAATTGAGAGATATAAAGTCAGAATTGAGTGATATAAAGTCAGAATTGAGAGATATAAAGTCAGAATTGAGAGATATAAAGTCGAGATAAAGTCAAATTGAGAGATATAAAGTCAGAATTGAGAGATATAAAGTCAGAATTGAGTGATATAAAGTCAAAGAATTGAGAGATATAAAGTCAGAATTGCGAGATATAAAGTCAGAGATATAAAGTCAGAATTGAGAGATATAAAGTCAGAATTGAGTGATATAAAGTCAAATTGAGAGATATAAAGTCAGAATTGAGAGATATAAAGTCAGAATTGAGAGATATAAAGTCAGAATTGAGAGATATAAAGTCGAGATATAAAGTCAGAATTGAGAGATATAAAGTCAGAATTGAGAGATATAAAGTCAGAATTGAGAGATATAAAGTCAGAATTGAGAGATATAAAGTCAGAATTGAGTGATATAAAGTCAGAATTGAGATATAAAGTCAGAATTGAGAGATATAAAGTCAGAATTGAGAGATATAAAGTCAGAGATATAAAGTCAGAATTGAGAGATATAAAGTCAGAATTGAGTGATATAAAGTCAGAATTGAGAGATATAAAGTCGAGATATAAAGTCAGAATTGAGAGATATAAAGTCAGAATTGAGAGATATATCAAAGTGAGATATAAAGTCAGAATTGAGTGATATAAAGTCAGAATTTAGAGATATAAAGTCAGAATTGAGAGAGATATAAAGTCAGAATTGAGAGATATAAAGTCGAGATATAAAGTCAGAATTGAGAGAGATATAAAGTAGAAATAAAGTCAGAATTGAGAGATATAAAGTCAGAATTGTGTGATATAAAGTCGAGATATAAAGTCAGAATTGAGAGATATAAAGTCAGAATTGAGAGATATAAAGTCAGAATTGAGAGATATAAAGTCAGAATTGAGAGATATAAAGTCAGAATTGTGTGATATAAAGTCGAGATATAAAGTCAGAATTGAGAGATATAAAGTCAGAATTGAGAGATATAAAGTCAGAATTGAGAGATATATTGAGTGATATAAAGTCAGAATTGAGAGATATAAAGTCGAGATATAAAGTCAGAATTGAGAGATATATTGAGTGATATAAAGTCAGAATTGAGAGATATAAAGTCAGAATTGAGAGATATAAAGTCAGAATTGAGAGATATAAAGTCGAGAAATAAAGTCAGAATTGAGAGATATAAAGTCAGAATTAGTGATATAAAGTCAGAATTGAGAGATATAAAGTCAGTGTCGAGATATAAAGTCAGAATTGAGAGATATAAAGTCAGAATTGAGAGATATAAAGTCAGAATTATAATATCAGAATTGAGAGATATAAAGTCAGAATTGAGAGATATAAAGTCAGAATTGAGAGATATAAAGTCAGAATTGAGAGATATAAAGTCAGAATTGTGTGATATAAAGTCGAGATATAAAGTCAGAATTGAGAGATATATTGAGTGATATAAAGTCAGAATTGAGAGATATAAAGTCAGAATTGAGAGATATAAAGTCAGAATTGAGAGATATAAAGTCAGAATTGAGAGATATAAAGTGAGAGATATAAAGTCAGAATTGTGTGATATAAAGTCGAGATATAAAGTCAGAATTGAGAGATATAAAGTCAGAATTGAGAGATATAAAGTCAGAATTGAGAGATATAAAGTCAGAATTGTGTGATATAAAGTCAGAATCGAGATATAAAGTTAGAATTGAGAGATATAAAGTCAGAATTGAGAGATATAGTCAGAATTGAGAGATATAAAGTCGAGATATAAAGTCAGAATTGAGAGATATAAAGTCAGAATTGAGAGATATAAAGTCAGAATTGAGAGATATAAAGTCAGAATTGAGAGATATAAAGTCAGAGATATAAAGTCAGAATTGAGAGATATATTGAGTGATATAAAGTCAGAATTGAGAGATATAAAGTCAGAATTGAGAGATATAAAGTCATAATTGAGAGATATATTGAGTGATATAAAGTCAAATTGAGAGATATAAAGTCAGAATTGAGAGATATAAAGTCAGAATTGAGTCAGAATTGAGAGATATAAAGTCAGAATTGTGAGATATAAAAGATATAAGTCAGAATTGAGAGATATAAAGTCAGAATTGAGAGATATAAAGTCAGAATTGAGAGATATAAAGTCAGAATTGTGTGATATAAAGTCGAGATATAAAGTTAGAATTGAGAGATATAAAGTCAGAATTGAGAGATATAGTCAGAATTGAGAGATATAAAGAGAGATATAAAGTCAGAATTGAGAGATATAAAGTCAGAATTGAGAGATATAAAGTCAGAATTGAGAGATATAGTCAGAATTGAGAGATATAAAGTCGAGAGAACAAAGTCAGAATTGAGAGATATAAAGTCAGAATTGAGAGAGATATAAAGTCAGAATTGAGAGATATAAAGTCAGAATTGTGTGATATAAAGTCGAGATATAAAGTCAGAATTGAGAGATATAAAGTCAGAATTGAGAGATATAAAGTCAGAATTGTGTGATATAAAGTCGAGAAATAAAGTCAGAATTGAGAGATATAAAGTCAGAATTGAGAGATATAAAGTCAGAATTGAGAGATATAAAGTCAGAATTGTGTGATATAAAGTCGAGATATAAAGTCAGAATTGAGAGATATAAAGTCAGAATTGAGAGATATAAAGTCAGAATTGAGAGATATAAAGTCAGAATTGTGTGATATAAAGTCGAGATATAAAGTCAGAATTGAGAGATATAAAGTCAGAATTGAGTGATATAAAGTCAGAAGTCAGAATTGAGAGATATAAAGTCAAATTAGAGAGATATAAAGTCAGAATTGAGAGATATAAAGTCAGAATTGAGAGATATAAAGTCAGAATTGTGTGATATAAAGTCGAGATATAAAGTCAGAATTGAGAGATATAAAGTCAGAATTGAGAGATATAAAGTCAGAATTGAGAGATATAAAGTCAGAATTGAGAGATATAAAGTCAGAATTGTGTGATATAAAGTCGAGATATAAAGTTAGAATTGAGAGATATAAAGTCAGAATTGAGAGATATAGTCAGAATTGAGAGATATAAAGTCAGAATTGAGAGATATAAAGTCAGAATTGAGAGATATAAAGTCAGAATTGTGTGATATAAAGTCGAGATATAAAGTCAGAATTGAGAGATATAAAGTCAGAATTGAGAGATATAAAGTCAGAATTGAGAGATATATTGAGTGATATAAAGTCAGAATTGAGAGATATAAAGTCGAGATATAAAGTCAGAATTGAGAGATATAAAGTCGAGATATAAAGTCAGAATTGAGAGATATATTGAGTGATATAAAGTCAGAATTGAGAGATATAAAGTCAGAATTGAGAGATATAAAGTCAGAATTGAGAGATATAAAAGTCGAGAAATAAAGTCAGAATTGAGAGATATAAAGTCGAGATATAAAGTCAGAATTGAGAGATATAAAGTCGAGATATAAAGTCAGAATTGAGAGATATATTGAGTGATATAAAGTCAGAATTGAGAGATATAAAGTCAGAATTGAGAGATATAAAGTCAGAATTGAGAGATATAAAGTCATAATTGAGAGATATAAAGTCATAATTGAGAGATATATTGAGTGATATAAAGTCAGAATTGAGTGATATAAAGTCAGAATTGAGAGATTTAAAGTCAGAATTGAGAGATATAAAGTCAGATTTGAGAGATATAAAGTCAGAATTGAGTGATATAAAGTCAGAATTGAGAGATATAAAGTCGAGATATAAAGTCAGAATTGAGAGATATAAAGTCAGAATTGAGAGATATAAAGTCAGAATTGAGAGATATAAAGTCAGAATTGAGAGATATAAAGTCAGAATTGTGTGATATAAAGTCGAGATATAAAGTCAGAATTGAGAGATATAAAGTCAGAATTGAGAGATATAAAGTTAGAATTGAGAGATATAAAGTCAGAATTGAGAGATATAAAGTCAGAATTGAGAGATATAAAAGTCAGAATTGAGAGATATAAAGTCAGAATTGAGAGATATAAAGTCAGAATTGAGAGATATTAAGTCAGAAGTCATGAAGATATAAAGTCAGAATTGAGAGATATAAAGTCAGAATTGAGAGATATAAAGTCGAGATATAAAGTCAGAATTGAGAGATATAAAGTCAGAATTGAGAGATATAAAGTCAGAATTGTGAGATATAAAGTCAGAATTGAGAGATATAAAGTCAGAATTGAGAGATATAAAGTCAGAATTGAGAGATATAAAGTCAGAATTGAGAGATATAAAGTCAGAATTGAGAGATATAAAGTCAGAATTGAGAGATATAAAGTCAGAATTGAGAGATATAAAGTCAGAATTGAGAGATATTAAAGTCGAGATATAAAGTCAGAATTGAGAGATATAAAGTCAGAATTGAGAGATATAAAGTCAGAATTGAGAGATATAAAGTCAAATTGAGAGATATTGTCGCAATATAAAGTCAAATCAGATATTGAGAGATATAAAGTCAGAATTGAGAGATATAAAGTCAGAATTGAGAGATATAAAGTCAGAATTGAGAGATATAAAGTCAGAATTGAGAGATATAAAGTCAGAATTGAGAGATATAAAGTCAGAATTGAGAGATATAAAGTCAGAATTAAGAGAGATATAAAGTCAGAATTGAGAGATATAAAGTCAGAATTGAGAGATATAAAGTCAGAATTGAGAGATATAAAGTCAGAATTGAGAGATATAAAGTCAGAATTGAGAGATATAAAGTCAGAATTGAGAGATATAAAGTCAGAATTGAGTGATATAAAGTCAGAATTGAGAGATATAAAGTCAGAATTGAGAGATATAAAGTCAGAGAGATATAAAGTCAGAATTGAGAGATATAAAGTCAGAATTGAGAGATATAAAGTCAGAATTGAGAGATATTAAGTCGAGATATAAAGTCAGAATTAAAGAGAGATATAAAGTCAGAATTGAGAGATATAAAGTCGAGAATAAAGTCAAATTGAGAGATATAAAGTCAGAATTGAGAGATATAAAGTCAGAATTGAGAGATATAAAGTCAGAATTGAGAGATATAAAGTCAGAATTGAGAGATATAAAGTCAGAATTGTGTGATATAAAGTCAGAAGAGATATAAAGTCAGAATTGAGAGATATAAAGTCAGAATTGAGAGATATAAAGTCAGAAAGAAATAA
The DNA here is from genome assembly GCA_018749465.1 of Paracanthobrama guichenoti. Taxonomy (NCBI): domain Eukaryota; kingdom Metazoa; phylum Chordata; class Actinopteri; order Cypriniformes; family Gobionidae; genus Paracanthobrama; species Paracanthobrama guichenoti. The sequence goes on from CM031957.1 coordinate 22,855,349, forward strand.
AGTCAGAATTGAGAGATATAAAGTCAGAATTGAGAGATATAAAGTCAGAATTGAGAGATATAAAGTCAGAATTGAGAGATATAAAGTCAGAATTGAGAGATATAAAGTCAGAATTGTGTGATATAAAGTCGAGATATAAAGTCAGAATTGAGAGATATAAAGTCAGAATTGAGAGATATAAAGTCGAGAAATAAAGTCAGAATTGAGAGATATAAAGTCAGAATTGAGAGATATAAAGTCAGAATTGAGAGATATAAAGTCAGAATTGAGAGATATAAATTTAGAGTTATGAGTTATAAAGTCCAATTCTGAGGGGAAAAAGACTGACTTCATATGCAATTCTGAGAAAAAGAAGTGTGAGACTTTTCACTGTAAAAAAAAAAAAAAAGTCAACTACATATTTTTCAGTTTACTGGATCTTTTGAATCACAAAGTCTTAAAATGTGAATTTACATTTGTGAAACTACATAAAAACCCATGTTAGAGCAAAAGAATGTTGTCCCAAGTAGTCAAACACCGTTGTCTGAGCAAAGCATTTTGGTAGAATAGGGTCCAATTCTCACTATTAATTAACTATTAACTACGACTTTTGCCTCAAACTCCTAATTACTGCTTATTAATAGTTATTGTGGTAGTTGTTGAGTTTAGGTATGGTGTAGGATGTGGAATATGGTCATGCAGAATAAGGCATTAATATGTGCTTTATAAGAGCTAATAAACAGCCAATATTCTAGTAATATACATGCTAATAAGCAAATAGTTAATAGTGAGATTTGGACCCTAAACTAATTTCATATTGAACAATACTGATGAAACACTAAGAGTTTTGTGAGTTCCCACTCCAGCATGCATTGCAGTAGAGGTGTAATAATACATCGATATGGATTGATGCATCAATCAAATGACTAATGATGTATCGCTGCAACGCATATTTTTTTAAAATGTATATATCGATTACAGGGTTTGCATGCAGCGTTTTGATGTATCTGCAAATATTTTTATATTGTCAAGTGTTCAGGTCTATATGTCTTTAAAATCCAAATAAACTTTGCTTTTAACCTTTATTGCTTTTTCAGAACATTGCATAGTTCAGAAAAAGTGCATTGTAAAGCTATGTTTCCATCCACCTATTTTTATTGTATCGTATTGATATCGAAAAATAAAACGCTGGATGGAAACGCCAAGATGTGCATAAATTCTAAAAATGTGCATAAAAATGTATACAGGATTTAATTGCATCTGACTGATCAAAGTAACCTACTATTAGTTTTTAAACAACCATTTCCTGTCATTGCAGCCGGTGTATATTGCACTAATTTCCACTAATCAGTCAGTGTGTATAATTCTAGCAATCCTTTTAGATGTGAGTAATGATTACTCAGTTGGAGTGGATATTTTCTCTGACTGAATGCATTGCAAGATTAAGCTAGGGTGTTGTTATGGGGTTGCTAGGATGTTTTGAGTGGTTTCTAGGGGTTCACACTGGTCTTTAGATATGGCTCTTCAATATTAGTCTATGGGATTTTTAATGTCTGCCATGCAAAAACTGTAAGTGCAGTTGCATAATAAAGAACATTTGGTATATGTTTTATTTTGAAAATTTTCACTCAGAAATTGCTAGTAAATTTCACAAATAATTACAAAGAAACCATAATGCCATAGAAGAACCATTTATGGTTCCCTAAAAGAACCTTTCAGTGAACAATTCTTAAAAGAACCATTTTTTCCTTAGTGTGACGAACATTTTAACAATCTAAAGAAACGTTTTTTCAATATAAAGAACCTTTTTTAAATTGGAAAGATTCCATGGATGTAAAATGTTCCATAGAATGTCAATAAAGAACCTTATGTTTAAGATTGTAGTACAAATAAACAGTTCAAATCACTAAACGCTTGTATGAGAAATAGTAATAGTGATGCTTGCCTTAGAAAAGACCACTGATAACCAGTTGGTCAATATTTAGCTTTTTCTGATCTGATGTTTTCATCAAAATTACAGTTTTGCCACCAACTGTCTACAACTGTTTCTGGCTTGCTAACGTCTGAGTGTATTGATTAACACCAAGCAGGGACACAGTGTAGACATCTCCACCTGAGCCACTGCAGCAGAGCATTGTGGGTAACCATCTTCTCCATCACCAACCACTCCTGGGCGATCGTTACAGATGCTCAGGTCCAGAGTGAACCCTCTGCTAACACGCACGCATCAAACACTCAGTTGTGGTTTACTCGGGCACTTAGTCGTCCTGTGAGCTCCTCTGAGCAGTCATAACTGCCCAACCTGATCTTATTCTCCATTCCTTCTCTCTCTTTTACAGACTTCCTGTGATCATCAATCAAGAAAACCAAAGAGAAGTGAGTGGGAATCGTGGCCAGAGACCTTAACCTCAAAGATACAGTAATGCAGAAAGGCTCTTTGCTGGATGTCTCAAGTACCAATGGCACTCCTGTATAAAAAGCAATGGCATCAATAATTAAGCACTGATTAGGTTTAATATTTAATGTTGGCGACATGTAATTTACACGTGCAAACCAGAAATCCGGAGCTGCCGACTGAAATAACTCTATTTCTGTATGGATGGAGATGGGAGGAGACCTGAAACATCCACATGTCTGTGTTCCTGTAATTCTCGCTCCCCTTCATCTTCACATATATAATCTTCATAGATTGAGATTCAAAAGTTTTCCCTAAAATGTTATCATTAAAATTGTGTAAATTTCCATTCATATTCTCATTTACTTGCTACTGAACCAGTCCTGATTGATTGAAACACTCTTTACATCGCTGACAAAATTGATTGGAAATAAATTTATTCTACATTTATTTCCATCAAGAGGTGCACCGATTTTTGGTCAAGATCTTGTTTTGATAATGTAAGGGTCACTCTATAAAGTCTCCTCCAGCAAATCACAAAGACTTTTAACTAATGTAAGTCTGTACTCAGAGGTGCCAATTCATGTGTGAAAATGACTCTTCATGCGCCTAATTTAATGCTTGCCTATTTTAATCCAAATAGTTATATTATATTAGTTATATAATATTACACACAATCAAACAGACGAGCTACTGTAGCTCAAATTGCTCCAGAAGTTAACGCTGGTTCTGATAGAAAGGTGTCAGAATACACAGTGCATCTCAGTTTGTTGCATATGGGGCAAGTGGAATAAGTTACAATGATGGCATGATTCTTCTGCCTAAATATATAGAAATAATGAGGCTGACCAGTCAGGGTGCCCATGCTGACCCCTATCCTCCGCTGAAAGCGCCAACAATGGCACGTGAGCGTCAGAACTGGAGCAATGGAAGAAGGTGGCCTGGTCTGATGAATCACGTTTTCTTTTACATCACGTGGATGGCCGGTGCGTGTGCGTCACTGGGGAACACATGGCACCAGGATGCACTATGGGAAAAAGGCAAGGCAGTGTGATGCTTTGGGCAATGTTCTGCTGGGAAACCTTGGGTCCTGCCATTCATGTGAATGTTACTTTGACACGTACCACCTACCTAAGCATTGTTGCAGACCATGTACACCCTTTCATGGAAACGGTATTCCCTGGTGGCTGTGGCTCTTCCAGCAGGATAATGCTCCTGCCACAAAGCACAAATGGTTCAGGAATGGTTTGAGGAGCACAACAACGAGTTTAAGGTGTTGACTTGACCTCCAAATTCCCCAGATCTCAATCCAATCGAGCATCTGTGGGATGTGCTGAACAAACAAGTCCGATCCATGGAAGCCCCACCTCGCAACTTACAGGACTTAAAGGATCTGCTGCTAACATCTTGGCGCCAGATACCACAGCACACCTTCATGGGTCTAGTGGAGTCCATGCCTCGATGTGTCAGGGCTGTTTTGGCAGCAAAAGGTGGACCAACACAATATTAGGTCATAATGTTATGCCGTGTGTGTAATATATATATATATATATATATATATATATATATCAATCAATCGGTCATTTATGGGAATTGAAAACGACTCAATTTCTGCTGAAGAAAGCAAATGATATGCTTTTAATCAAGTGGATGCTGTGGTGATAGATGTTACAATTTGCGCGCTAGAGGATATGCAGGACTGGAGGAATAACTGACTGGATCATCAAATCCTTGTTTTATTGTGCTAATAACAGAGAGAAAGGATTGGTTTTGTTTAAAAATATTCCCAAATAACTGGATTTTTGATTGTCACATGGCCCTATTAAAGAGGAATGAAATGCATGTCCAAATGCTTTTGAAAGAAGTCTTATTTATGCTCATAAGGCTGCGAATATTATGAAATATTACAATTTAAAATAACGGTTTTCTATTGTAATATATTTTAAAATGTAATTTTATTCCAGTCTTCAGAGTCATATGATCCTTCAGAAATCATTCGGATATGATGATCAGCTGTTCAAGAAACATTTATGATCATTTTCAATGTTGAAAACTTTTTTGTGGAAACGGATACAGTTTTCCCAGGATTCTTTAATGAATAGAAAGTTCAAAAGAACAGCATCAAAAGTACATTAAGCCAAGGCCGTTAATACAAGTGGAATAAGTTACAATAATGGCATGATTCTTCTGCCTAAATTTGTAGAAATAATGCAATTTTGACAGACTGAGCTTCATTTGTTCTGTTTTTTGTTCCTGGTGCATTTTAGAGTCTTTGAAGTAAATGCATCACATCTGATAGAGTTAGTCATCTAACAGCTCGTCCATTGGTTAGGACTGTCCGGATAGTGAGGTTCACAAACCTTTGTTTTTTTTTTTTGTTTTTTTGTCTTTCAGTGCTGATGCACAAGGTATGACTTCTGAAACCGCAGTGACCTCCAAAGGGACTTGCAGTTAAAGGTAACTTTAAAAACAAGATGTTAATGCACAGCATTGATATGCACACTTGTAGTATCAAGATGTTGAATTTGTCAGAGAGCTTATTAATTTGATATCAGTTCAACACAAGAAATAAAGACAAGGAAAGCATTCATTTTTGTCAGGAATACAAGATAATCAAATGTCAGTGTCTCATCACTTGTATATTTTATACTGTACATCCTTCATCCTTACAGTGAAGCATAGTTATACTATAAATAACTCATGAATCACTTGTCACAGGACAGTGATGGAAAGACAGATGGTGATGGTAATGGGATTTTGTGGTCATGTTATTTGCACACATGGACAGACTTTCAACATAGGTACAAATCCTTGACTAAAACTTTGTCCTCATCACTGTTGCATTGTCTTCTGTTATGCATCACTAGTTGTTATACAAGAAGCGGTCATTAGATTAGATAAAATAAGCTTTGAAATTATAATGTCACAGAAGAAATATGTCAGCATTTATTTTTTGTTGATACTGGTTGATTGCATGCAGCATAATTACATGGCAATATTTTTGGATGATCACTTTCTTATTTGGTATGTTTTTGTTTTTCTCAGAATGTTCTGTTTTAAATCAATTGAAACTGATGTGGTGTCACTGAATCAAGATGAGTTTTACCATTTAGTTCCATTCATTGAGTATAAATCTACTGAGCTTTGTGGGAATGTGCATTACAATTAATTATACTAAGTTTGAGGCTAAAAAGTGCCAATTTCATTACTAGTACTTATGCAACTGTAACCCCTCATGTCCAAGGCCGACTCGAACCCGGGTCCGCCGGCATGAGAGTCGGACGCTCTCTGATCTCTTGAGATCAAAGGAATGATGTTTACTCGCACATCAACTACTAGCTGGCCTCTGTTACACAACCACATAGCAACATTCTAAAATCCTCTCAGAACACTGTAGCATTTTGCATAGCAACGCCCTTGCAACGCCCAGAACAACAAAGACGTTCTATTAAATAATGAATGACTAATTTATGTGAATCGATGAAGTACAGCGACTTGATGACTTGAATTCTATTGTATTGCTTCAAAAAATTTAGTTGTCAATGGTTTCGGTCAAACGTAGTCCATGTGTTGCTGTATTTATGATTTTAATCTGCACATCAAGATTTGACCCTCCATTTCAGTTCCCTCTCATTATTTAATCTAATTTAATGCAAAACAAAATCTCAATCGCCAATCATAACCATAACATGATGCTGCGTGTAACTAAACAAAATGATGAAACGGTCGAGTTGCTTCTTTAAATAAGAAAAGATGAGTGGAAAAAGACAGGAATTAATCAAGTGTTCTTTGTATTATTTGCGGGCGGACGCAATAAAGGCCTCTAATTATGGCAAGATGGCCTTTCCTGAGATTTCTATAAAACTTTCCACAAATACTTTAATTTCTTCACAATATTATTTTGTTCTGTCTTTAATTTGCGTGACATTTCAGAATCGGATTATGAGGGAAAGAATTAAAGAAAAAGAGAAAGTGCACTTGATTGCTTTTAAGTCTGCAATATCAAATTAAACAAAGAATTTAATTCAAAACGGTATGTCGAAACATATCCAACTAGATTTTGTGGTTCTTTCTTGTCTGTGCAAAACTGTTGCGTTGTAGGTTGCTCCTCCAGTCTATATCAAAATGAATAAAGCAAATTTTTCTAAGTGTTTGTGTTTTACAGGCAGACACTAGGGGGCGCTATTGAGTCTGGCTTCAGTATATTTCAGTCGCTCCAATATGAACATGCTCAAACTGTGGAGAGCTCAATATCACTGACAGAGGCCCTGAAGTTTCTTCCTGGCATTATGGAAGTGCTGGTGTGCCTAGTTCAGCCATCATGAATGTCTTGCAACACCTGGCACTTTTCCACACAATATTTTACAGAAAGGATTGTAGTGCAAGGACCGAAATTGGTGTGCACAGAGAATGAAAGAGTCACCGTGAACAGTAAAATAGAGAGTGAGACAGGAGGGGAGAGCTGTTGTAGAAGTTGTGGCTTCATTGGTGATGGGCACTGCTTCAAGATTCTCTCTTGCGCTCCACCCCAAAAGCCACTTTTATGGTGCTGTTTACTAGCTGAAGCTTCCAGAGATCTTTATCACAAAGTCTTTGATAGGCCAGATTTCTTCCACAGTCCATGTGCTGCTGGATCTGAGCACTAGACCACAAGAGACGGGAAACCAACAGCGCTTACAGGACAGAACAACACTTCACTTGTGTGTTAATACTGTATGTGCTGAAGTCGGATATGCTCTACAGGCAATTAATGATGGGGAAATGGTCACGGGCATTACCCAAAGCCAGTGAATAACCATTTAAATCATATAAAAAATATTGTAGCATTTCAAAGGAACACACAGAACTGGGGCTGATTATAGCTACGCTACTAAAATTGCCGTCTGGATGTTTTTAAATTAAATTATTACTTTATTCAGCAAGGATGCATTAAATTGATCAAAAGTGGCAGTAAAGACGTGTATGCAGTTCTTTTGAAATTTCTTTTGAAATAGTCAAATAAAAAAATGATCACGTTTCCAGCATCAAATCCTCATATCAGAATGATTTCTGAAGGATCATGTGACACTGAAGACTGGAGTCATGATGATAAATTCAGCTCTCATCACAGAAATATACTGCATTTGAAAACAGTTATTTTAAACTGTAATAATATTTTACAATATTACCTTTTTACTGAATTTTTTTATCAAAAATGTTTGAAAATCTTACAGACCGCTAGTGTATATCAAATATGAATGTTATAATTTGCAAGTGATATAAAATTAAGCAACATGATACCATAATAAACAATTATATCTTGTTTTGACCAGTCTAAGACAGCAAATTGAGAGAAATGTCAATTATAAATACAGTCCTACTTAGACTTTTATTCAGTACCATATAGCATCAAAAATCTTCACATAAATATTCATCAACTCACATTGAGCTTCAGCAAGAGCCAATGAGGTTCATTCTTGTGTTACGCATCACGTTTGAGCTTCCTCAAGAACCAATGAGGTTCATTCTCGTGTTACACAGCACTTTTGAGCTTCCTCAAGAGCCAGTGAGGTTCATTCTCGTGTTACGCATCACGTTTGAGCTTCCTCAAGAACCAATGAGGTTCATTCTCGTGTTACGCATCACGTTTGAGCTTCCTCAAGAACCAATGAGGTTCATTCTCGTGTTACGCATCACGTTTGAGCTTCAGCAAGAACCAATGAGGTTCATTCTCGTGTTACGCATCACGTTTCAGCTTCAGCGAGAACCAATGAGGTTCATTCTCGTGTTACGCATCACATTTGAGCTTCAGCGAGAGCCAATGAGGTTCATTCTGCGTGTTCGCATCACGTTTCAGCTTCAGCGAGAACCAATGAGGTTCATTCTCGTGTTACGCATCACGTTTGAGCTTCAGCGAGAGCCAATGAGGTTCATTCTCATGTTACACAGCACGTTTGAGCTTCCTCAAGAGCCAATGAGGTTCATTCTCGTGTTACGCATCACGTTTGAGCTTCAGCAAGAACCAATGAGGTTCATTCTCGTGTTACGCATCACGCGTTTGAGCTTCAGCAAGAACCAATGAGGTTCATTCTCGTGTTACGCATCACGTTTGAGCTTCAGCAAGAACCAATGAGGTTCATTCTCGTGTTACGCATCACGTTTGAGCTTCAGCAAGAACCAATGAGGTTCATTCTCGTGTTACGCATCACGTTTGAGCTTCAGCAAGAACCAATGAGGTTCATTCTCGTGTTACGCATCACGTTTGAGCTTCAGCAAGAACCAATGAGGTTCATTCTCGTGTTACGCATCACGTTTGAGCTTCAGCAAGAACCAATGAGGTTCATTCTCGTGTTACGCATCACGTTTGAGCTTCCTCAAGAACCAATGAGGTTCATTCTCGTGTTACGCATCACGTTTGAGCTTCAGCGAGAGCCAATGAGGTTCATTCTCGTGTTACACAGCACTTTTGAGCTTCCTCAAGAGCCAATGAGGTTCATTCTCGTGTTACGCATCACGTTTGAGCTTCAGCAAGAAGCAATGAGGTTCATTCTTGCACATCAAGCAGGTTCGGTTGAGCTTCTCTTTATGTTCATTGATCAATGTTAATATGTGATTAAAAGCCTAAATTAAATCTGTTCATCATATAAAATGATTGAGTCTCTTCAGAAACTTTGGATAAACCATTTCAACTAAAATTTTGACTAATTCACATGGATTAGTTTTACGATCTCTTTATGAACTTTAAGCGTCAAAGCGGTAGTTTTGCCAATGGAGGGACAGAAATCGCTCAGATTTCATCAAAAACATCTTCATTTGTGTTCTGAAGATGAATGAAAGCTCATTTTTGGGAAAAACTGTCCCTTTAAAAAAAAAAAAAAAAAAAAAAAAAAAATCCACCCAAATTTGGTGTGTTATTTATGCACATTATAATTTAAAAAGTAATATAAATATGGCCCAGAATCTGCCTAGCAACTATCCAGAACACCATAGACATACCCGAGGCTAGCAAGCACTTTAACAACTACTTATCAATCACCTATAGCTACTTTTAAGCAACCATGTTGAACACATCCATGCTAGAGGTATGCTTTCAGATATATTCACAGAGATGATATGCAGATTTCAAAACAGAAAAAAAAATATAGAACAGACAGGAGGTAGACAGGATGTCATTCCATTTCCACCTGCAAAATGACTACTGTAGAAATTACAACCACTTCCCCTCTAAGCCAAAGCATCGAAGTGTCTTCCACATTCACAACAAATAAACAATAGCAGCTCTCCTATGTAAACTCACTAAGAGAATCTGTGCCAGGACTGACCAGAGCGGATCCTCTAATTACACTGTGTCCGTGGACATTGTTCAATCAAACCGTCGTGACCGAGAGGAACAATAGCAGCAGCACTTAGTCTATGAAGAGCCAAAGGGGGCCAAACCAATCTGGCACTTTCATCAGCATTAACTTCCTACTTAGTCACATGACCAGGGTCAACAGGAAGTCAGTTCTGCACTTCCGAGAAAAGCGAATGGCAAGTGATTAAGGGTTTTCTGAGGATATAGCTTTGGTTTGAATGATAGGTTTTCCAGAAGATTATAGGTTTGGATTCAGCTCTGTGTTGTCGCTGAGAGTGAACTGCTTCTTTCTTTGACAGAAATGGTCTGTGGAGGGGAAAGGAGACGTGAAAACCCAAAGTGACAAGGAATGTGAAAAAGAGGGAAGGAAAGCTTGTAATTCCTGTCGGGTTTCACGCGGTCCAAAAACGGAGACAAAGGTGGTCTGTGGAAGACTGCGCAGTGACCCTGCGATTGAAGATCATTTACATAATGGTGCAGACGTTTGGAAGAAAGGTGAAATTTTATACTTCCATTATAACACAAATAATGAAACCAAGCCTGGTAATTATTGCCTTCCCCACCCATCTAGTGCTGTATAGTTGGAGATAAAAACATGTTTTTTTAAGATGAAAAAACTCTCTTTAGCTGCTGATTTTCCTTCAGTGTTTAAGAGGTTGAGAAACCTCACATACTGTGCTTACAGAGTACGTTTACACTCGTGTAAAGCATCAGGGCTTGTGGAGACATTAGAGGCCCAGACTAGAAGATCTGTGGTCTACCTCTTTCCCTCTGTCTTTCTCTCTGTTTACGTTCCTCCTTCCCCTTCATGTTCTATCACTCTTAGTCTCTCTGCGGTGTTTCCATGTCAGATTTTCCCTGGTTTTCCCTTTCTGCTGTATGGTTTCTGCCACTATTATGAACACTGCAAAAAATCAGAAATACATTACTGTTCAAAAGTTTGGGGTCAGTAACAAAAATGTTTTATTCAGCAAGGATGCATTAAATTGTTTAAAAGTAATACTATATTATAGCCAAGATTCCAGCCGAACTTAGCCCCGCCCACAACCTTTGTTGGTAAGGACTTCGAGTATCCATAAGTTCTTTATACAACACCGGCAAAGGTCGTTTACACATCTTCTTCTACTTCTTCCAGCGTGCGTTCAGTTGAGTTCTGTTGACAACTATGCATCGCTCAACATACGTCACTTACTCCGTTGCGCCGATTGGTTGTAGGTCTATCCACTTGAGTGCAGAGGCATTTTCTTTTCTTTCGCCCCATAATCACAACCCATTGGAGCAGTATCATATCATATTCTGACTAGAATCTGAGTATGATGACGTCAGGCTAACTATATTAGGTTACACTTTATTTTAAGGTGATATAGTTACATTGTACTTACTCAAATAAGTATATTAATTAACTACTTATATATTAATGTACTTACATAAGTTACTGTTAGATACTTGTAATTATGCATAATTTACTGTTATTACTATAGTAAGTACATGTAGTAACGTGCAACTACGTCACCTTAAAATAGTGTCATTTCAAAAAAATGTAATTCATTTGTTCTTTCTGTTCATTAAAGAACCTTGAAAAAATGTGTAACTGCTAAAAAAACTGTTTTTAACATTGATAATAATAATGTTTCTTGAGCAGCAAATCATATTAGAATGATTTATGAAGGATCATGTAATGCTGGAGACTGGAGTAATGATGCTGAAAATTCAGCTCTTTTATCAAAGTAATACTTTATTTTTATATATATATATATATATATATATATATATATATATATATATATATATATATATATATATATATATATATATATATATATATATATATATATATATATATATATATAATATATTTCAAATAGAAAACAGTTATTTGAAATTGTAATAATATTTCACAACATGTTACTGTATTTGTGTTCAAATAAATGCAGCCTAGGTGACCATCAGAGACTTTACAAAATTTATTTTTAGAAAAAACTTCCCAGCCCCAAACTTTTCAATAATGAATATTTTATACACACTCATAAAATTTTTTTTATTTTATTTTAGTAAACTAAACTTAATTTACTGTGTTTATCCAATTGAATTGTCTTTTGTCTTTTATGTATTTGAACTGACAAAATAAAAAAGTTCTCAACTTTTGGGAGTAAAACTCAAAGTGACGAGTTGAGGTTTTTTACAGCGTGTAATTTTATGTGGTAATCGACTTCATGCCACAGCTGCTGTTTATAGAGCTTAACTTGTATTGAATATGGAACTTTCCTTTAAATGGTAAAAAAATAAAAATAAAAAAAGTCAAAATGACATGACTTGACAGATCACAGTTTGCTCTTAAGATGACTTGATTGGCATCAGAAGCCGTGAGAGAGCATGTGAGCACCTGTGAAGCTCAGAGGTCAAAGGTCAAGCGTTTTTATGTTACTCGATGTGAGAGTACAAACTACCTAGTGAGTGCCGTTTCTATTCTGGTTTGCTGGCATATAATAATATCCATTATTCACTATATATTTGTGATGATTTTGTTGAGGTTAAGTTACACAACGTCATACATTTTTAAGATGATTTTATTTAGCCATAAAACTGGCTTAGTTTCGTAATCCTATTTTGTTTTGATAATCATGAATGTGAAGCGGCACAAATGCATTTGCACAGAAATTACAACTAATGAAATAATGTTATGATATTCATGTTTTGAGTATAACATTTTGAATAAAGAAAAAACATTGATTACAATAAACAGATTTTTACACTTTATAATAGACAAAAGACAATTCAATTGGATAAACACAGTAAATTAAGTTTAGTTTACTAAAATAAAATAAAAAAATGTTTATGAGTGTGTATAAAATATTCATTATTGAAAAGTTTGGGGCTGGGAAGTTTTTCTAAAAATAAATTTTGTAAAGTCTCTGATGGTCACCTAGGCTGCATTTATTTGAACACAAATACAGTAACATGTTGTGAAATATTATTACAATTTCAAATAACTATTTTCTATTTATATATATATATATATATATATATATATATATATATATATATATATATATATATATAAATAAAGTATTACTTTGATAAAAGAGCTGAATTTTCAGCATCATTACTCCAGTCTCCAGCATTACATGATCCTTCATAAATCATTATAAATAATATAAAAATAATATATAAAAGATTATTTGAATTAATTGAAGTGAATCAAAAGGTCAAAAACATTTTCCATATACTAAAGTGTTTTCGTCTCTCCTCTCTCTGTTCATCTGTCTCTTCTGAAATGCAAGAATAATACCCAATTTTTAAAGACCAGAACTAAAACTGAACCGTATATAATTGTATAATTCCTCACAAAAAAGAAAGCGTGTTTCCCTCTGTGCACACACACATCTGGAGAGAATTGCCTGGCGTTTGTTCTCCTCTCTTGTGTTATTGGCAGAGATCTGACCAGAGCGTGCTCTCATATTCCCAGTGTAACACTTTAGAATGGAAATATTTAACTTACGTCCCACCCTGTATAAACAGCTTCTTCTCTGCGCAATACCCCTGCCCATGACCGGACAGCACACGGGACAGCACTGCCAGATCATGGTGGTCTGCTCCAGTCTGATCGGGGAATGGGACAGATGTGATTGGCTTTATGTTTCAGGGAGTCTGGGTGCATGTTTAGAAGTTAACATTTCAATAATTCAGCGACACATTCACATGTTCATGGTTCTCTGATGTCGGTTAATAGTCACATGAAATGCTAGTAAATAGATACATATTTAGGGGCCGTTTACACAACACCGTTTTCAACTAAAACCAGAAGATTTTATGTGTTTTGGACGTCAGCGTTTTGGGGGCCTGAAAACACAAACTGCTGAAAATGGTTTTGAAAGTGCAAGTTTTTGAAAACGATACCGTTATCATCTTCCCGATGATACGATACCAAATCGATCTTCCCACCTCCATCCGGATGGCAGAATCACTGACAACATTCAAAAGACAGCTGAAAACTCATCTCTTCTGTGAGCACTTAATCAAATAAATAAACTACTTATGTTTCCTCTATTTTCCTCTATTCCCCCCCTATTCTAGCTTAGGCCACTCTGAGTAATGTCCATAACTTAGTATTTCAGGCACTTTTTGCATTTCTTCGCCTCTTCATGACGGATCGCTTCCTGTACTCCTCAGTTGTAAGTCGTTTTGGATAATGTAATGGCATGTAAAAGCAAAATGATCTGATTGGTCATTTGACATATCAGTCAGGCAGTCTTTTCTAAGAAGGCATTGCTTGAGCAAAATAAACAGCAAGAAATTCATTACAATTAACTCTTTCCCTGTCATTGACGGAAATTTCCGGCTTTCCTTGTTTTCAGTTATGCGATAGGGGGCGCTATTACGCAACTTCTGAAAGAGTGCAGAATCTCTGGATCAAAAGACGTGATGAAGCAGAAACAAGCGATCGCATATGTAATCATATGCATATTTAAAATAATATGCAACATTAAACAGCATATAAATCAAAACTCAAATGTCGACCCAGGATGAGCTATAGGACTATGAAGCTTTTGGGGGTGTTGATTGACTCGATCTACTCCATCTGTGTATTGATCATCAATCTGAATCTGATCCAGATGTAGTCTTTGATTAAAATTTTTTGCTCAAAATGTTGCTTTTTTTATGAAACTTACCCACCTTCAAGTGTTGATAAAAAAATAACAAAATGCATGAAGCTAGAATAAAACAGGCTCTGCTCTTTCTCGTGATATATTGCATGTTCAGATATTCATACAACAAAATAATTTGGGGGCCATGAACATTTTGTGCAAATGATCAAAAGGGCTGGCGGTGAAAGAGTTAAAACTCAGGCTCTGGGAGACTTTAGTAATATGATAATTGTTTGTTAGTCATAAAAGGCTTGTGAACAATACAGTATCTTGACCACCTCATATGGCTGTCAGACTTTTATCCATGACGTGAACTCTCTCATTTGGCCTCTTTTTGACCTCTGTCCACTATTTTAAACCGATAGGCGTCTCTCGTTTCTCTAGCAGCTTGGCAGAGCCCCGTGTCCGACCGCAAGACCATAAGGAAACCGCCACTCACCAATACAAGCACAAAGGCAGGGGTCGCGACTGGTCACCCGTCCAGACGGACCTGACGTCCAGTCCGTACGCTGCCACATCCCTGCACAGCTGGGCCCATTTCCCTGGAAGCTTGACCTTTGCCCCCGGACCTTGAACTTGAGCCTGGCCTCATTTTCTGAGCACGGTCTGACCGCCACGTGACCCCGCAGATGACCCTCTCTGGGTTTAGGAAAGGGTGTAGTGGTAATGGCATTGATTAGGAGGGTCTGGTGCCAATATATTTTCTCTCTGAAGCCGTTTTGATAGATGAGGCCTCGTCTAAATAGATGAGAGTCTGACTGAAGAGGCAGGTGTGACGTGAAGTTAATGTTTCTAAAGTGATGTGGACGTGGTGGAGGGATGCTACCGCTTGACCTCGGGGTCACAGACGTCACCCTCCCCTCTCGTTTTCCCCATTTCCTCCATGAAGTGCTAGTCTTTTGTAGTCTGAAAGCGCAAACACCAGAACCACAATCAGCTGTTAATTAAAACGTAGCTGTTGTCATTGAAACACTTGATGACTTTGACCCTCATCTTCTGTTTGAGGTGTTAGACACACTAGTGTCAAGAGTGTTAGGCCTCGTTTTAGTTGAAGGTTTATCCTTCATAATTTCTTTAAACTTATGAGAACTGAGGTTTCATGATAGCATACTTCAACATTTTTACATTTACTATTTTACATTTAGTTTTTACATTACTAATATAAAAAAGGAACAATTAAATTATTTGTTCACAATTTTTTATTTAGTGTGTTTTGCTGGGATAAAATTAATATTTTGAATAATAATCTGAAAAGTGCTTTTGTGGTAATACAATCTCTCTACAGGGCCTTGATTGGGTCAATAATAGTAAAAATAGTAAATAAAATTGAAAGGAAATTAAATTGTTAATTTAGATATTTTTATTTTATTTTATTTATTTACTTTAACATATGGATGGCATTTTGTTATCCCAAAGTAAATCTAAACAGAACTTTCATTTTGAAAAATATAGTATAGCAGAGCCTGGCAAACTATATTACTTTTTTTTATATGATTGAAATTTGTCATTGTAAATATACACACATTTTTTTTTTTCAAAGTATTAGTGGATGTCAGTATTCAGCCAGTGTTTATGATGGTCTCTACAGGGACAACAGGGAAAAATAAATCCAACTGTCCATTCAGGCATCGCACTAAACGACAGGCTATAATGGGAAATGAAGTGTTCAGAGAGTACTTGTGATATGGGACCCTACAGAACACTGCAGAAACATCACACTCTTTGTGCATTAATATTTCAAAGCACATCTACACACATTCTCACACACTGATGTTGGTGGATCTTGACGAAGGACATTTTTTTATTTTATAATGTATTACATAAAACGAGGACATCACATATTTGTCACTTATTTGTCTGTCTATAAGTAATTAATATATAAATGCACTGATTTTTGCCCCCCATTTACATCATCCACCACTCCACTCACAATTTCCACCCAATAAAATATTTAAGCACTTTGCATAACTAGAAAATGTATATTGGTCCCACTTTATTACTATGTACTTGCATCAAAACATAAATACAATGTACTTATTGTGTTCATATTGTATTGCAAATCACTTTTGCTGATATTGAGGTGGGACATGGGTAATGTTAGGGACAGGTGTGGTGGTATGGGTTAGTTTAAGGGTAGGGTTAGGGACAGGTGTGGTGGTATGGGTTAGTTTAAGGGTAAAGTTAGGGACAGGTGTGGTGGTATGGGTAAGTTTAAGGGTAGGGTTAGGGACAGGTGTGGTGGTATGGGTAAGTTTAAGGGTAGGGTTAGGGACAGGTGTGGTGGTGTGGGTTAGTTTAAGGGTAGGGTTAGGGACAGGTGTGGTGGTGGGTTAGTTTAAGGGTAGGGTTAGGGACAGGTGTGGTGGTATGGGTTAGTTTAAGGGTAAAGTTAGGGACAGGTGTGTGGTATGGGTAAGTTTAAGGGTAGGGTTAGGGACAGGTGTGGTGGTATGGGTAAGTTTAAAGGGTAGGGTTAGGGACAGGTGTGGTGGTATGGGTAAGTTTAAGGGTAGGGTTAGGGACAGGTGTGGTGGTATGAGTGAGTTTAAGGGTAAAAGTTAGGGACAGGTGTGGTGGTATGGTTAGTTTAAGGGTAGGGTTAGGGACAGGTGTGGTGGTATGGGTTAGTTTAAGGGTAGGGTTAGGGACAGGTGTGATGGTATGGGTTAGTTTAAGGGTAAAGTTAGGGACAGGTGTGGTGGTATGGGTTAGTTTAAGGGGTTAGGGACAGGTGTGGTGGTATGGGTTAGTTTGGGTTAGGACAGGTGTGGTGGTATGGGTTAGTTTAAGGGTAGGGTTAGGGACAGGTGTGGTGGTATGGGTTAGTTTAAGGGTAAAGTTAGGGACAGGTGTGGTGGTATGGGTAAGTTTAAGGGTAGGGTTAGGGACAGGTGTGGTGGTGGGTTAGTTTAAGGGTAGGGTTAGGGACAGGTGTGGTGGTATGGGTGAGTTTAAGGGTAAAGTTAGGGACAGGGTGTGTGGTATGGGTAACAGGTTTAAGGGTTAGTTATGGACAGGTGTGGTGGTATGGGTAAGTTTAGGGTAGGGTTAGGGACAGGTGTGGTGGTATGGGTAAGTTTAAGGGTAGGGTTAGGGACAGGTGTGGTGGTATGGGTGAGTTTAAGGGTAAAGTTAGGGACAGATGTGGTGGTATGGGTAAGTTTAAGGGTAGGGTTAGATGTAAGGGAAGGGTCAGTAGTGTAATTATAAATGTAACTACAGTAATTAATTACAGATGTAATTACATGCAGGTATTTTTTAAAGTGTAAGTACAATGTAAAAACATGCATTTATACAATAAGTGCATTGTATCAAATTATTAATTTAAATGCTAGTACATAGTAGTTAAGGCCAACTAATATAAAGTGGGTCCTGTATATTTGTTATAAAAATAACCAAATACTGATATATTAACCAAATATTGATTTTTAGTTATGTTTTAGCTTTGTGGCTCCCTTGAAAGTGTGTGTGTGTGTGTATATATATGTGTGTATATATATAACATAAGTGCTTTATGCCTAAACCTCACTATTGTTTTTTTTCTTTTTCTACTTTAAGGAGATTCTTTCATACCAAAACAGACAACTTTGGACACAGCCATTAGCTCTATTCAGTCAGGGCTAATTTTCTAAATGACATTTGAGTTCTTCTGTGATTTCATGTACCGATTCAGATGGGGCTAACATCTCCATGTTTATTACAGAGGTGGGAATGTGTGTTTTATAGACGCTGGAGTTTCAGAAGGTCTGTGTTGTGCTTACATGCATCATGTATGACATATATGTCTTTTAATTTATGATTTATTGATAGAATTTTACCCTATAAGTAAACTTCAAATAAGTTTATAGAAGTGGCTGTTTATAATAAAGAGAAATTTAGCTTACCTGACACTATTAAAATGGGCAATCTTAGCATCTCTTTTCCACGATTTGGCTCTATTTATTAGTTTTATGATTTTATTTTTCATCAGACACCATCCATGATAAAATGAAATGAAAGCATGTTTTTGGTGTGCTAATGATAGCCCAGGTAGGTCAAAAAGGGGAAGCAATAGGATAATACAACACCAGCAGTCACAGACATTCGCTTTCTCAGAGGACCATTGAGTTAGCCAAAAAACCTGAGGTTGTGTGAGAGAAACATGGCAGATTCGGATGGAATTAAAATCACATAGTACACCTATGAAACATGAATTTCTCCAGTGTCTTTCGAGGAAACCATTCCCGTGCTAATAGGCCTAGTCTCCACTATGTAAACCAAGAGTATGTACTGATTTGTGTGCTGAATAGAGATATGTACAACTGGAGAACAGGTGTTTCATTTCATAGTTGCTATTATATTGTTTTTAGCATGACTGGAATGCTGATAAAGATAAAAGAACCTATAAATGAAGAATTCTACAATACAAGCCATTTATCATAATGACCGTAACACGAGAAGAGCAGAAAAACAAAGTTCTAGAATTGGCAAGAACAGCACAAGCCCGGATGGACAGAGATGTAGCGTCTCAGTTTGGCAGGTTGTTAGTGTGGATTAAAAAGTGCAGTGATAAACATGTGAAATCTTTTCATAATTATTCCTTCACTGTTTCTGGATTTTCCATCATGCGGCAGTCATCTCTGGTTTAATTTCTGATACCCGGAGTGAGCGGCATCATCTCGTACCCTCTGCCAGAGCCACAGCTGGTTCGTATCGGCGGTGTAATCGTCTCCAGAAGCTGTTTTATTCAAGATTTAACAGCTCTAACGTATTTTTCACATCACTGACATGTATGCCCTCACCAACAGAAAAAAAAGCCAGTGCTTTTGATCAAATTTACACCACATGCATCTCAGAGAAGATGAGTTTGGGGCTGTGTGGAAGTGTGTTTTATCCCTGTTTTGATCAGCTTTCTCTTTTCTCGTGTTCCAAAGGTTCTTGTGTATGTGCT